>VCRD01000128.1:270843-315241 GCA_006783055.1 Trinorchestia longiramus | reverse complement strand
ACCTGTCTGCCTTATTAAAAGTAATACATAGCCAAATAATGTGCTAAACTCATAAGAAACTGTGCACGAAGAGTAGCGGACTGACGTCTACTACGAGAGAAGACACAGAAAAACGGGAAAGAAGTGTTGTGATGTATTGTGCAAGCAAACGATAGAAGTAGTAGAGTGGAAAACAGGCATGAGAGTAGCTAGAAGAAATGGAAATATTGAACTAGTAGAAGGAACAGAGAATGAAAAGAAAAAACAAAAAATGAGACAAGATGCTCAGCAAAACGACAAGTGTAGAAGGAAGAAATGACATGACGTATGTACATTTCCGTCACACCTGTTCGTCTCACCTACTCTACGTACTTTTTCTATCTGCCCCTCATATATTTTTCAACACTCCTGTCACTTCTTCCTTCCACACTTGTCGTTTTCCTGAGCATCTTGTCTCATTTTTTGATTTTTCTTTTCATTCTCTGTTCCTTCTACTAGTTCAATATTTCCATTTCTTCTAGCTACTCTCATGCCTGCTTTCCACTCCACTACTTCTATCGTTTGCTCGCACAATACATCACAACACTTCTTTCCCTTTATTCTGTATCTTCTCTTGTAATAGACGTCAGTCCGCTACTCTTCGTGCATAGATTCTTATAATTTTAGCACATTCTTTGGCCATGTATAACTTTTAATAATTGTTCTCAATTGTTTCTTTGGTATTCACATTCTTTTCTTTACCTTATGGAGAATAAAATGCTAGCGGTCCTGGTTCATATTCTCTAACACGCAGGAGTAGAGCCTCCACTCCAGTCAGTCTAGCTTTGCTGAACCACAGCAATTCACTGTAGCAAAATCTGTACATTTTTGCTTGTAACTTACGACACGTAGCTATTTTAAAAAGGAATTTCATAGACTATTAACTGACAATACGACAGTGAAAAGATTAAATGTGCAACTAAACTTATGACGTGTTCGAAGATACACAGTATTTGAAGAAGCTATTAGAGTTTAAACACAAAAATAATAAAAGAAACGAGGCTTCTTAAATTCAAGGGATCATGTATGGCTGCAGATGGAATGTTGTGTTCTTTCAATTTTGTCTTTTATTTTATTTTGGTTTCCAGAGTATTTTAGGGGCTCAACGATTGCGTTTTTGCTTCAGCATCTTCACCCAATTCCGTTTAGCTGTTCCTTCTGGCATTTTTACTGTTTCATTCTCTACTCAATCCGTTATTTTCTCAGCCTCTCATCTTTCTATATCATCTTTCATCTTTCTACATCATCTTTCATCTTTTTCTTCAGTTATGTACGTTTTTGTCTTATGTTCTACGTTTTGGTAGTTTTGCAAATCTTTCCTCCTTTTTGTACCATCTTTACTTCAACCTTTTCGCCTGTTTTTCATGCATCTCTTACTCTCTTCAAAAACAATTCTGCTATGTACGTGTGCTCAAATGATTTTAGAGCTTTTTTGCCTTTTCTTCATTCCTCTGAACTTTTCCTAATTCTCGCGCTTTCTATTTCAGCTTCTCTCTCGAAGTTACTTTTGTAGCTAGTTCTTGAGCTCGTTCATGGAGCCTTCTATTCGATTATTTTTGCCAAACATTGTCTGATACATATTCGCACTTTTTTGGTCACATATTTTCAATTAATACACAATTTTTCATTTTGTAAGATCATTTATAATTTTTCTTCTTCTTTTGCGTGGTCTTAGTACATGTAATCACCACACCTATAATGAATTTCCAATTACGTATTTTTCATTTTTTCCCCTCTGTGTCAAATAGGATGGGGCTGAACTGGTACAGAGTGTTAGAGAGTCATGCATTAGGCTTAAGTTTTCAGGACAGACTTCAGGAAGTAGGCGCAAATAAAACGCAAGACAGATACCGCTGTAAAACCGTCTTCTGACGAGGCTAATGTGAACTAACCGCTTCTCGTCTCAATAGTTCTTTTGCTGGGCCCACTCATTACTCGAGATCCCTCTTAGATCTTGCTCCATTTAACTCCATCTGACAGAATAGCAGCTTAAACGCTGGATTTGGGTTTGCTGTCTGCTGTAACACCATTCACGGCTCGTTTGCTGCTCCTCCGAGCTACAATTCTTTTACCCTTTATTACAACCTGGTTAAACTAACTCAACGTAGTCTTTTATTCTAATGAAACAGGTTTTTTACATGTAGAAATTGTTTTGTGTATATGTATTTTGACTGATGATTTCAACTAAAAGCTCATCTTTTAAAATGAAATACTTTCTTTATATTTTCTTTCTTTACGCACGAATTTACTCGACTAAATGAACTTTTTTTGTCAAGTTCTAACAATGCTAGTGTTTTTTATTGAAAATATCAAGCAGTGTCACCCAGAAAATGTTTTTTTTTCGCGTATGTATTCACCGTTTGAATTTTTATTCTAAAGGAAAATCTTTAAATCGTACGTCATCAATAATTTGCTCGCCATGTTTACTCTTCCCTTCACAACTCCATCAATGCACTTGAAGGTCGGTGCTCTTAAAGGAATTTCATTGAACAGGGCGCGGCAACATAACTTCTACATTTTAAAGCAAAGCGCTTTGAAACAAGGAAGTTATGTTGCAGCATCCTGTATTTTTACTCATTGCAGCCTGTCTGTAGCCTTCTTTAACACGTTTGTTGCGATGCGACCCACTGGTGGGTCACTTAGGTTAGGTTCGGTTCTGTAATTTTTTCCAAGTCTTTTAGTGATAATGTGTACAAAGTAAAGATTTGCACCGGCTAGGCAATGTCAACAAACGTGTTAACACGTTGTCTCCGAAGTGGTGCGTATGTGTACCACTTAGGTTAGGTTCTGTAATTTTTTCAGATCCTTCTAGTGACTATGCGTTCAAAGTGAAGATTTACACCAGTCAGGCAATCGGAGGCAACGTGTTAAATAACTCACCAGGGAAATTTTTGAGTGGCCTCCTTGTTTCATATGCCTTGCAACAAAAATATCTAAGATTGTTGTGATATTCTCTTCTACTTCGGTTTCCCAGGACGCTTAAAATTTCCTCCTGTAAGTTTGCTTCTGGCCACAAGCGACACCTCATCGTTGTTACTCGTCAGGGATAAAACATTTGTCTCTTCTGGCCATAGATTACGATTTTTTGACTTATATAAGGAAAAACTGTATCAAGTAGTAGTTTGAGTGACAAATATTGAGTATCATGCGTCGACAGTTTCAGTAGAAACTGTCATATTGTATACATTCTGTTTTACAGGCATGCTGACGTACCATTTTTCGACAACTAAAAAATACATAAAAACATTCTGGTCTCTTTCCATTTCATAGAAAAAACTAACAAATGCAACTTCAGTTACTGAAGCGTTCAAGGGAAATTTTGTTGAATAAATATTTTAACCTATTATTTGTATTTTTAGCACCTGGTAATCGATTTTGTTTTAGTTTACTCCGATTACTCGGTATTTGGTCGTGACTGACATTTATATTAGTTCAGTTTAATACGAATCAATTCTTTTGCGTTTTAGATAACCTGACCTGCTGAGTGTTTGTGTACGGTAAAATTGGTTTCCTCAGAAAAGAAATCGTAAGATAGATATTCTATTTTTCCACTCGTTTTGGTTCATACTGTCTCCATAGATTTCGTTTAGAGAAACAACAGCAGCTGGAAGTTTAAGTTTCATGAAGTCACTCACTGGAATTATTAAACCGAATGAACACGAGTAAACGCATCATTGCCAAATCATTCATGTTATAGTTGTTGATAAATTAATATGTTCACAACTGATGCATTAAGTGATGTTATCTGTGTACCTTCGATATCATTTTTAATTGAAATATTAAAAGTATTTGCTCGTTTAGTAGTGGGCATGATATAAATATAATTTTTCATTGACTCCCATCACATCTTTACTCATGTGTAAGGGTTTGATGAGCAAATTTCCACAGTGTGTTTCCATAAAGAAAATGTTGTGTCAAAAAACTTGCCTCCACATGGAGCTGTGTTAACACGTTGCCTCCGATTGCCTGATTGGTGTAAATCTTCACTTTGTACGTATAGTCACTAGAAGGATCTGAAAAAATTACAGAACCTAACCTAAGTGGTACACATACGTACCACTTCGGAGTCAACGTGTTAAACAATGCAAGAACATATACTTCGAGTGACAATTGCCCCTTCTTTGTGCCAGCACGAGGCTTTATACTAATTTTCGGTTACTAAAAGTTTTTAACAATTGCTTACAAAAATTGAAACTAATCCTGCTACAAAAATGCTAAATTTATCGCCGAGCAGGCAACTGCTCAATTTGCAAGTGCTTAATGCTGCTTGAAGTGACGTCGCAAGTTCACAGTATGTTGTTGTAGTTCAAACAGAGATATCGTGTCCAATCTGACGTTCAAACGAGACCGTGTTCTTAAGACTGGCCCCTGAATTAGATCAACGCAGGGGAATGATCTTTCTAACTGTCCATGCATATTCATGCGCTAGGCAATTGATTTTGACGGAATTACCCTTGGAACTCGAGTGCAAATGAATGGAGGGATCCAATGCATTGGTTAGCAGCACTTTTATTGGCGCGGGTCGCGTCTGTGTCGGGCGACTTCATTTTGTACCAGCCTGGCACCTGCTGCACGTCACTGTGTAAGAATTCGTTGCGAGTAACTGTTTCTCTCGTGCAGAGTTGGTCCTATTTGAAAGATCAATTTTTTCTATGCCCTGGAAATATTTTTCCTAAGAGTAGGAACATCATTACCAAACGATCCCAAGTTTCTGACGTACGGTATTCAAAACAAGGGCTATTAGTGTGTTCACTTCTACTTGAACCTAATTTTTACTTAGTTAGTTGTGCGTCGCTTTCAATGCTCGCACGGGACATTTGATGCACGGTACTAAAGTATATTTCATAGGTTGTTTTTATAGGTTAGAAAATTATGGGTCTGAGTAAAAGTGTTACATCAGAATAAATAATAGTCTTTTAGACTGCTTATTTTCCAAATCTTGTGTTTTTTAGACCATTGAGAAGTTTTCAGATGAACTGAAATGAACACCACGGTAATTCAGACTTAATGGTGTCAGACATCCAATTAATCTTGAATTATACGCAATCTTGAAGAGTGATTGATGTGTCTGTACGGGATTGATGTGCCTGTGCGTGATTGAGATGTGAGTATAGGGTTGATGCCTTCACTTTAGATGGTGAGACTTCAGATGCAGGCCAGGAATAGAGCATACGATTCGTTCCTATTATTTTATTTCTTTTCTAATTTTGTGATTATGAAGACTGACATGGAAACGGTTTGAAAACCCTGATGTCATCTTCACTTGGTTTTCGGTTGCAAATTGGCTTGGTCGTGGAAAATTTAGGTTATGGTGGCCAAATTTAATTAGCAAATTTGAGTGATAATAATGCACTGTGTCATTTGATGACGCAATTAGGGCTGATGATAAATTTCCGATTTTTATAAGCTTTGAGGAATCTCCGGTGTGGTTTATTCTGCATATCGTGATAGTAAAGAATTTTTTTCTGATTGTCGGTACAAAAAGTATTTGTGGCCTGATGAATATGTGATGCCCGTGAACTGTTCTTCCAGTCCTTGACTGTCTTAGCAATGGGCCTGGAGGCCTGAAATTGCCTCAACAGAACATAGGGAAGGATAGGCGAGGTGCTCAGCTACGAAATATTCATATTTAAGGCGCAACATTTTCTTCATGCATGTTTATTGCGGTATTCAGGGTTGGAGACCTTTGAGTCATTTTCAAATTTCCCAAGGATATAACGTTCTGTTTTACTTGAAAAAAACATTCTAAAGCATGGAAGCAGGCATTCAAAGAAATATTTTCATAAATAAAGAGTTTTGCTTTGATACTTGCTGTACCTTCTAACGTTAGTTAATTTATTTAAAAAATGGAATAAGAAGCAAGTTACCCAACGAACTCAAAACAGATAACTTATCTTATTTCATTTCTTACCACATTAGTTTTCTCCGTATTGAATCAGTCTCGACTTTTAGTAAAATGTTGTGTCAGCTGGGTAATTAACCACTAATTTGGTTGGAGTGAGGCTCACTAAAGCAAAAGCTTGCAGTAGATAAGCTGATGCTTTGATAGAGCAGACCTGCTGTTGCTGGTCGTTTCTGTTGCTGCGTGTTGTCGCTCTGCTGCAAATTGCCGCAAAACTCTCGGGAATTCTACTCCTTAATTGCTGAACTCGACTCGAGTTCTGTAAACAGTGTCAGTGCGAACTTTATTGCGGTCGTCCGCTGCTCGTGAAGCCCAGTGACACGTGATCACTACGCTTTTTCTCGGTTCATGATAGTCGTTTCAAAAGGTATTGATTGATGATTTAGCAACGTAGAATTCACTAGTTGCATTAGCAAAAATTAAGCTCAATTTCATTTACAGATTGCATTCATTCCGTCAGGTTTACGCAGAGGCTTGTCGGTTAGTGTATGGTTCTGTGGTCTACGACGTCCATCGAGGGGAAACGAAGACGAAGGACAAATTGTAATAACTTTGTAGTTTACGAAATGCGGCTTCATATCGGTGAATTTTTTTACTTCTCATAGATAGTACTTAAGTGAAGACAATCAAAAATATATGAGACAAATCTTTTTCGTCATTACATTCGTTTAATGAGTGCTGGTTTTCTAGAAATGATCCAATCCTCGAACGATATGATATGACTACATTTTCATCATTACTTTTTTGAGCATTTCATGTCTCCCTGACTTGTGAACTTTTAGGAAACGAAACACGGTTGTCTGATGCTCAGTGTGCCTTCACATTATTTATAAAGCTACTCCCGCACGCCACTAATACCATGTTTACGAAGATTTTCTTCTTGCTCAACTGAGTTTTTTCTTGAGAATTTTATGATCAAGGGCATAATTCTGTAGAGATACTAGGAATCTTGTTTATCTTTCGCACTTTTGATTTTTTTAGTATGATCTGATGCCATGAATTTACTTCGCAATTTCATTTATTTCATATGAACTCCAGATTCTTCTCTATAACTGTAACTGTATTGTATTTTAGATTGTATATTTTCTAGTTCACTAAATTTAAATACATCCTTTTTTCTACATGGATGAGGCACCTTCATGTTTGAATTCTCACTTTGTACTGTTTACGTGGGAGTTGCCATCGTATTTTTAGGATTTCTCTGATCTTGAGTTCTTGAGTATCTTAACTGACACATGAGCATGGCATCATTCATCGACTAGTTTCTTATGTTTGACTCAGCTTATTGATGTTTCGTATTTTCTTCTGGATGCACTTCATTACTGGGACTGTCCAACGCCAATCAATATTCCCTTTTAGCTTTTAGGGAATTGAGAGTCCTTTTGGTCAGAGAGGAATCTCCTAAAAAGGATCGAAATTATAATTGCTTGTAACCACCCAGCTGTGATTCCAAAGCCTCCTCTCGCAACCTTTTAAATGGGCCCCTTTGAAGCTTGCTGCGCTACCCTCAGATGTGACCTCTGAAACACAGAAAGCCAAAGTTTAGTCGCAACTCAGCACTTCGGGTCTCGAATTACTGGATTTTCTCAACTTAATACATATGAGAAGCACAAAATTAATATGTAATAATCCCGTACATTTACTCTGCGTCAACACATCACATTCAACGATTCAGTGGATTTGCTTGGTGTTAGTTCACTGTGCGTTCAATATCACGCGCATACATGATGAATTTGGTGACTACTAAATTCATTGTGCATAGTGACTGCACCTGAATCTATGGTACAAATGACATAATTGTCTACTTTACAAATGAAATTATGGTAATTAATTCCTATACTTTACAAATGACATTATGTTAATTAATACATATACTTTAAAAACAAATTTAAGCTACTTTGAAGTGATAGCTTTACTTCATGAAGGATCGTCTTGAAAACGGATTTGCTTAATATCAAGTATTTTTGGTTTTGAAGTTTCTCCTCTCGTTAGGACGTGTTGTTTTTGTATTGTACTTCAGGGAATTTAGTCCCATCACGGTGCCACAATATCCGGGAATAGACATCAGCCCCCAAGGTTCGGTGGTTCTGCGGATGGTGTTTGACTTCATCACCGTAGTTTGAAAACACTTTATTCATCAAGTATGTTTCAAGAAGGATATAACGTACCTATTATTGAAATCTATCGTCAATTTACACTTAAAGCTTGTTAGTTCTTGTAGTAATTTTTTTCCTTTTCCCCTTGTCAAAGTGTTAGTTATTGAGTTTTGCTCAAGTATAGCATAATTTCTTTTATTGAATCCACCCTTTAGTCTTCACAATGCTTACGCTGCTTCTTTTACCTTCAGCGCAGACTGTGCCAATCGACAAACCGGCGATTCTAAACTTATTTTAAAAGAAACTTAATGATATTCAAAAATAATCATGTTATATGTGGTCGTAATAACAATAATGACATGGCAAAGTTTTTTCAAACATATTTATCTGTGGAGAATTACATCTTACTGAATTTGAGTTCGTAATCAAATAAACTTCATTCAACATCAGTGATTACAGATGAGTTGTTACGGTAAGCGATCAATTCATAATTTCCATAGATAGTTAATAGAGAAAAACCATAGAACGAAAGTTGATTGGAATAAAAAATAAATGCTGTTAGGTGCAAATTAAATAATTTTGGATCAGTACATCACCACTATTTCACTCGCAAGCTTTACTCAGTTTAGCAACCTACGCTTGAACTTCTCAAATTTATCTATTGTGATAATTGCTTATTACGTGGTAAGAAATACATTGCTAATGAAATTAGGATCAACAAATTCAAGTTAACTATTTTTTTCACTACGGGAAGTGCTTTGAAACCTGTCATGTCAGATCAATTTTTATCAAATAATATCCTTTTTGATTTTTGGATAACGTCAGGGAGATTATCTCGAGTTCAAGTATTGTCTCAGTGATCAGGAAGCATGTGGCTCCTGGTTGTGATGCAGGAATCCAGGTTCGAGTCTCCAAGCAGCCCTCGATTTCTTCTGCCTGCAGAGCGGGAGACATGGTGACGACGATTTATCGTCAGAAAAAGCTCACCAAGCGCTTGTATAGACCTCTATGTAAAGTTGCACAACAAAAGGACGAAAACAGTGACTGGGATTAGCAACATTAGCTTTTAAATCTTATCAAGAATTGAAGAACCGATGATAAAACATGTACTTTATGTATAATATATCAGATATAAAGTTCGAGTGTTAACGTTCACACGATTATTGTATCGATATTTAAATTTTCATGTAAGTTTCCTGTCAAAGAGACTCATAAACTTAATAACCAATACGCTTTTTCGTGTTCAGGGGCTTTCCAAATAATATCTTTTATTCATTCAGTCCAATTCAGTATAAATTGGATTGGGGATGAAGCCGTATCTTGTTCAATACTATTCCATTTTACCACCCATCTCCTCATGATGGTTTCCCAACTTGCACTATCACTGCCAATTTATTCAAACGAGAGCTTTCCTATAATTTGGTTCATGCCCAACCTTTTCAAATTTTCTTACCTTTTTCTGTGAGCTGGACGGTCCTCGGACAAGATTTTAGATGCAGTGCGTGTCCGCCGCAGGCCATAAAAGAGGCCGCTTATTGGGTGCGAATGCCTCTTCTTATTGCCGCTAAATTCAATTGCGAGTCGAATTAGCATGGTTTTCTGTGGCAATTGCAGTGCCGTCCCAAACTTGTCCGGCGGGACGGCGCACATTCTTAAATGATCTTCTTTTCGAGCGTAGTCGCAGGCACGCGATGCTACAGCTTTTTATCACTTTCTTGATTTGAAGTCTTCAACGAAATAGTTTTCAATGGACTTATATTCACAGGAGCAGGTTAATATAACAAGTCTAATTCCTATTGTCAATGATTTCTATCTAACCATATTTTTTTCGTTAGTAAGGTTAATATAAAAACTCATTTAATTGACTAATATCACTTGCTTTTGTTTCATTTCTTCACAGAACCCTGGATAAACTACTATTACGTAAATTCAGGAAATTTTCTTAACCCACTGAATAAAAAGAATACTGGAGATTTAAAGGTTCCTGGTATTCAAAAGAAAACGTAGTATCATGAAGAGTTCTGAATAATGAATGTTCTGCTTTGTTTCCACTTACGTTTGCTCTCTCATATTTTGGCTGTACATTTACAACACGTTGTTTGATGTTGGTTGATTAGGAAGTGCATTTACAATTTTAATACTAATATAGGTATGCAGAACAGTTAGAAGAGAAGCCTATATATAACGCAGGTTTATTACTTCGATTTAAGATTTTAAATTTTTCACTCGTTGAAAAAATCGTCGATTTTTTAAACAAGGTTTATTTTTCTTTTAGCTGTTGTATAGCACTTGTTGTAATAATTTCTTTCATAGATAATTATGATGTTCATTGGTTGCGGTAAACAAGCCATTCCGCACATTGGTATTAGAAATAATGAATAAAACTAATTGAAAAAGTAAATGGCAAGTGATAGCCTGCAAAAACAGTTGAACGAACTCGATTTTATTGCAAGGGGAGCTTATTGTGATGCACTGGGGGAAATTCATTGGAACTCCGCTTTTCTAGTCTCCCTCGCAGGTGTATGAGGTTTCTGCATTCATTCTCCCTTGTCCGGCGCCTCTTTGAAGTCTTCTCGTGTTGTGCTGGATGTCTCGCGTATACAAGCCGCCCTGTGTTCGTGTTGCTCATGCTCAAAGCTCTGTTGCTTGCAACGCTCTCAGTGGTGTTGCCTGGTGTTCCGTTGTGATCTTGTTTCATGCACGTTGTTTCGTGTTCTTTGTTGTTTTCATGATTGCTCTTTAGTTACAGTTGCGAAAACTCCAATATCAATAGTAATTTATTAAGTGATAGTAACATATGTAGTGTATCTTTATCGTATACAGCATCATTTAATTTATCCTTATAAATAGATTTTTACGGATTCAAAAATGTGTTCGAAAATATGAATTTAACCACATTAATACGGCAATACTTGTACAGCAATAAAGTAATAATTATTTGGGCTCAATAATACATCACCATATGATGTTATATTGTTGTGTTTTACTCACCATTGTTCGGGTGGTTTTGACAGTTGTTGGTATATGTATAAAGTAGTGTAGAAATAGCTGAAGTAATGAATAGCTGGAGCAATGTAGAAATAACTGTATTGTGGGAATAACTGGAGTAATGAAGGAATAGCTGGAGCAATGTAGAAATAACTGTAGTATTGAGGGAATAACTGGAGTAATGAAGGAATAACTGAAGTGACGACAGAATAACTGGAGTGACGATAAAATAATTTTTAACGTATTTATTTCCTTTTTTAGACACTTGGATACTAACTCATTTTCACTCGACATCGGTACAAAAACAGCTAGTATTTAATTTTTAGTCGTGATTGGCTTTAACCTGAAAAATTCTTCTTTTAACAGAGTTACAGAGCGATCAGTTTCTTGGTTAGTTCATGTTGAATGCGTTGCAGCACTCAGGGTTCTGACGAGGACTCATCACTTGAATATGTGGAGTCTACAAAAGTAATCGAGTTTTTTATAATCGATCAAATGTCTGAAGCTCTTTTGACTGTAAACAGAATACAGTAATAAATGCGTGTTTATTTCTTACGTTATTGTATGAGATCAAAATTGTACAATTTTTAATTCAAAAACATGTAACATATTTCTAATTTGGTCGGGCAATTACTCCCTCTGTTTCGCTTTGTAATACAAGTTTTGCGTCTTTCCTCAGAATGTCATGTCGATTACTGAAGACATTTATAATTTTTATGTTCTGTGCAACACCTGTCACTATCATAGTTCCTTTTGTTTGTTGCTGGCTGAAGTCTTACCTTTTGTACGCTCCGAAACTGAATTTAAATTCAAGTACATCGTTTTCGATATAATAAAGAAAGATGATTTTGTACTTAGGAGCTATCGCCTAGCTCATTATCAATAAATTTGATTCGCATTTTAATGAGAGAACGTGCATAGAATATCAGAGATAACTCATTCTTCACAAATATAATACTTCAAAGCAATGATTTTCTTCCGTATTTATTCCAGGAATTAGTTTCTTTTTTATAAAAAAAACACATGGGAATGTAGTGGTTGCAGTAACACAAAGAATTATTCTAGGTTAGTTTAAAAATTGCCCTTCGATGAGAATTTTTCGTGAAAAGAATTTATTGATTAATTGATATTATTGTTTGTCTCTCGTTTCTTAATTTGTTATTCAGACATAAAGACGGGTTATTTATTCGTAGAAGTTTTAATAGTCACAGTGCAAACAAAGTGGATATATGAACGTGTTAGTGCTATCCTCTGGTGTATGACCACGTCGAGAGACACGAAATTCATATTTCCAGATTTCCTATTTGCTGCGATGGTAATTTATCTTCACAGAAAAAGCCCATTTCTTGCTGCGTGAATGGGTTTTCAGGGGCGGATTTGCATTTTACTAACGGAATAATTGTGACTGCATGACAGATTTAAGAGATACAACTGCTCCCTCATCACGCACTGAAGAAGTGTATCTTCCTGCCCATCTCCTCACTCATCGCACTTCAAACGCGCTCTCGACGACTAATCTTTGCCTAGTCGGTGCGGAACTCTAAAGCCCTGTGAAATTTATTCAAAACCCTTCGTGACTGTCAAAAGTTCTTCCACTCTGTGGGTTTGATTCTTCGATTTTTCTTTGAAAGAATTAATGTTATAGATGAACTTTAATTTTCTATTCATAAACCTTTAGGTACAGTCCTAATACATCATTTAAAACAGTATGGAACTTGCCACACATTATCACTGACTCTGTCAAATGTTCCGCTAGGCTTCACCGATTAAAACGCACCGTCATCTCCTGCATGTGCCACTGGAAACTCTGGCTCAGTAGATCCATCTCAGGATAGCGCCTTCATCTCAGGATTGTTGTGAGGCGTGTTTTCATAAATGGAAACCAATCAAGCGTTTGATCTAAGCTATCTTGAGGGCGCTAATTAACGTAGAAGTTTAGTCAAAGAAATGATTCTGGTATTGAAGTTGTTTTTTGAATATCTAAAAACGCTTGTTTTTTTTTGCGGCGTAGACTTTTCAAACAGTTCATTTTGCTATGCAGCATTCATGAATATCCTTAATGAATTGATGACGGTACCCTTCCTTGCTTAATGAATATGAGAGTGAATTGGTGTTAGGCATTTTTCCCCTTAACAGCAATACGCTTAGGAAATTCAACATTGAATTATGTTCACTTCATGCCATACCAAAATAAACATGTCATTTGGCTACTGCATGTCACGTTGTTCAATATTTTTTGATAATGATTTGATTTTTTTTTATGAATTCATGATATGTATGTACAAACTGGGTCCGCCAAGAAATCATACACGCACTTGAGGAGAAACACACTTGCGAAACAGGAGTTCACTGCAACATGTGCACATGACGCAGGAGAGAGCAGTACAAGCGCACAACGCATTCTTAAGAGCTTAGTGGTGGTGCTACATACCATATTTGCAAATGAGTATTTTCATAATACAGTCCCAATACGGTCAGTTTTATTTTCTAATTTTAACATTCTCGAAAGTTATTCGATTGTAATTTTTATTTCAATGAAAAAAATGGTTGCTATTTGTAATGATTCGCTTTTGTAGTTTCTGAAGTCGTCTACAAATGTTATTACTCTGATGATGTTAATCAATTTCATTTCAGTCAGTAAGATCATGATGGAGAAAGAATTTGAAGACACTGATGTAAAGGGCTGTTAATGAGTGCAACAGGAGACGAACTTTGCCCGCCGTGATGTCCAGTCGTGTTCCCTCCTAGAAGTTCCTTAATTGATCCATGCTAAGTTTGCGCCGCGCTTATTCCATATTGTAGGAGGATCTTAAATTCTGGGGGCTATGCAAACTCCATTGCTATGTTCATTGATTCACTGGCATTTGCTTTACTGGGGTAAAAATGACAGCTCATGCTTGTTCAAGAACTTTACCCTATCATTTGGGGCTGTAATTTGATTTAGTCGCATTGGGTACACAAGTCAACTCGGATTTGTTCTAGTATTTAAAAATGTTTAAAACTTAAACCATGGTATTAAAGAGGAAGTCATGTGAAGTTAAATCTATTTAACACGTTGCCTCCGATTGCCTGATTGGTGTAAAACTTCACTTTGTACGCGTAGTCACTAGAAGGATCTGAAAAAATTACAGAACCTAACCTCAGTAGTACACATACGTACCACTTCGGAGTCAACGTGTTAAAGAAGATGAGAACTTCGTTCACCTTCAACTCGTACGAATAGATGAAAATGATGTTACTCGAGTCTAGTGGCTTCGTACAGAACTCAGAATTTACAGTGATAAGTAACTCGAAGTCAAGTATTTTACGCGTAAAACTCACTCCAAGTCAAAATGTAGTTTTCACCGCAGCCGTGATTTGTTAAGCATGAAACGAAATCAAAAACTAGTAACATGCAAACATACTGAAAGCAGCACATGACGTTCTGTTTTCAACGCTGCATGATTTTTGTGTTTGTGTGTAATTAATACAGGTTGAGAGACTAAATATATGAGATAAATTTAATAATAGGAATGATATTACAAATTAAATCTATCTCAAGCACCTCAGAATGGCCACCCTAAGAGCCTTCAACTTGCTGGAGACTCAATTGAATGACAAGAGATGCTCTTAACTCTTCAGGAAATTTTGGTCTATTCTTTCGCAAGTGTTGACTTCAGAGATTCCTAAATCTGCGAAGGGATGCTGAAACCTGATGCCTAAAGATTCCGGGGAGATGTTCTGAAGGAAATTGTGCTTTAGCGTATCTTGTTTTGTAGGCATATACATATATTGGTTCTGGTTTTCATTGGTGTACGTTGGAGAACTAGCGCTCACCCGTATAATCCTTGTTATTCAGAACAGAACCCTCGACATTGTGTACTGAAGGCCATTGTTGGGCTAATATTTCAGTAGGGTAGGCCTAATATGTTTTTTATTGATTCACTTTTTCTATAGTGAGAGTGGGAAGATGGTGGATTTGCATAGGGCCACGTACAGGAGGTAATCCTGTACGAGTGTTTTCAATACACTGTTTTATCTGTCTACTGCCTTAATTTTTATTTGATTGAGATGTTCCGAGTCTCAAAAGACTTTTTTGAAACAGGGTATGATGATTAAGCATCGATAGTGGCCGTTGGTTCTCAACTCAAAATAAGTGTGGCAGTCCGTTGCGTTCAGATCTGAAGAGAACGTTTTGGTTTTGTGTGTAATAGAGAGAGCAATATGAGGTGCCTACCGTTTGTAGATTTTTGGCCTCGTTAGAAGGTGCAACGTCGTGACGAAAAAGTCGGGGTCTCTAGAGCTATTCAGCATAGCGTAAGTCTGATGATTTAAGAACGTCCCCACCGGTATCTTCAAGTTTTCTTTTTGGACTCCAAGCAAAAACTCGCGACTTTTTTGGTCGCTCCTGCTAAACCCTCGTCTTCACCAAGGCTTTTTCTAGGGTTCAAATATTTTCTTGGCTCTCTCTATCCATACCATCTAACTAAATGTAATCGTTTTGATGATTATCTACCTGACCTCAAATTTATTTTCATCAATTAAGTTAATAAAACATGATTTGGGAATGTCTCAGACTTACTAGTCAGGTGGTGGAAAAGAAAATTATTGTTCCATAAGAACACCATAAAATATTCCGGGAGAAGCTGCCTCGTGTGATTCTGATGTCGTTCTTACCGACATTATTTTTGTTTTTACAAACTTTCTCCTGAAACTCTCAACTCTTGTAAGATGACGCAGAGCGAAGTTAGCAAACCAGATGATCATTTTTAGTGTTTGATTATGGCCAATTTCAGTAGAGCTACAGTAATCAAGCAGGTGATCTTCTATAACCTGCAAATAGGATACAAAAATTTGGCTCTACCTGTATCAAAGGTTCTTAGGCTGTAAAATAATTGTCTGTTCACGAATTAAAGACTTTATCAGTGCATATATATTGGATATTGTGATCACTTCTCTCTGATACGTTGCGAGCCAATTCACAAACAAAGAACCCAAAAATATTTAAACTTACGACCATTTTATTACATTTTTGAGCATTGTTCTATTATCTCTACGCAACTACAAGAATGTTACCAGAACAAGTGAATGAGACTGATTTTTTTTCTTTCCCTTAAACTCTTGCTCAAAGGTTGAAAAAGATTGTAACGAGCTCAAGTTCGACGTTAAAGAAACATGAAATGGAAATTAAGTCAAATTTAGTGAGAAAACTTATAGGAAAAGAAAATGGGTTTTCTTTGCAGGGGTTTCCGTACAGTCCTTCATAAGAAAAAACTACATCTGTTAGTTTTTTGACCGCGTGAAACATTTTATGTCTCTTATCGTTTAAATAAAGTATTCCTCTCGTCAAACCGAATCTTTCATAACAAAGCCCAGTTGAAAATAATTCAGTTGTTCAGTATTAATTAAGCTTGTGATTTTAAACTCTGTTGCGTTCATGGGCTAATGTTAAAAAATTTTGGTCGTCAATCTCTGCATAACATCTACATTTTACAATACATCGCTGAAAAGTTTTGTGGCTAAATTAGTTGAAAGCCTTATTTCCATGAATAGTTATCACTGTTTTACCTAACGTCGTTGACAGCTTACGAAGAATTTGCTCGAAACCACATCCGAGCTTTAGTTTTTCAGCTGCTCCATGGAAGACTAAGCGGCATATTGTGCAGTAATGAGCTGGAATCGTAGAGTTTTGTTATTGAGCAGAAATTATCTTAATTTAGGGTAATTTTTACTGTTTTGCTGATGAGTTTTTGTCCTTGAAATCCTGCCTACGTAAAACGAAAAATCTTGACCGATCATTGACTCTCATCGATTGTGCTAGAACTGCTGTCTTTTGAGCTCATCCATCGTCGAGAGTTGGTTAACGGAGAGGTTATTTTCCTTGCTGGTGATCGCTAACCAAGGCAAAAGTACTTGTGCAGTGCCTACTCGTTCAATTGCTGTAGATCTCATTACGTAGAAAGTTTTCAGTTCGATGAATAGAACTCCCTGCGTCTTTAATTTGTTCTGGGATAACACTGGTTAACTGTTTAACAAACCGGTACTGTTTAGTGTCAGTGTTGACCCTGCTTTGTTAACGTTCAGGCAACTCCAAAATAGCGAGGAATGGAAGGCGTTCGCTTAACTGGAGGGACTGAACTCGAGTTCGGATGTATTTTCTTGACTTTCCAATGGTAAATGATGGACTGTGGATGGACCGTTACTGCGACTATTTTATACCAAATTTGCATCACTATTTCTGAATCAGAAATGAGCCAGCTTAAAATGCCTACTGTATAGAAAATTTTGATTCGTAGGACAGCAAAGAAAATTGATTAATTTTCAGAAGTATTAAGGAGAACTTTTAGACACATTAGCAGTGATATCTATCCGTACGTGTTTGAATTTCTTATTACAGCTGATTTTACGTCAAAAGATTAGTCTTGGTTATGTACTTTATCTATTATAAGTCCTTTTTACCTTCAGAATTCACTGGAAAATTGATTTCTCAATCAGTAGAGAATGTTACGTACCTGGATTTCCTAGTCATTATTGAGTTGAAGATATTTGCTGCAATATACGTTTTCTTTTTTAATTATCTTTCGTTCAGGCACGATTTTTTTTAAGAAAACCATTTTGAATAAAAGGAATTACCTTGTATTGTCTTTCTCATTGTTGCAGGTGAGTTACTGCAGTCATGCACGGGCTGACAATCTACATGACTGCGCCCACAGACCTCGCTGGTATCGTACACTCATCTCCATCTTCTGTTTCTTAGTCTTTAACCCTTTAGCGACCAATTTGTTTTTTAGTTTCTACGTTTAAGCTCACGAAGACCGTCTGTACACTGATGCAATGAAGCACGCTGAGAGCCAGGCAGCCAAAAGAACGACGCTGTAACATGCCGCCGCGTTCAAACCTAGTAGCAACCTCATACTGCTCACTGTTTAACACGTTGACTCCGATTGCCTGATTGGTGTAAAACTTCACCTTGTACGCATAGTCACTAGAAGGATCTGAAAAAAATGCAGAACCTAACCTAAGTGGTACACATACGTACCACTTTGGAGTCAACGTGTTAATTATTAGAACAATTCTCCCAAAGACCGTGAAAGACGACCGAATTGTCCTTTTAGTCGCTAAAGGGTTAACCACGAGTGGCTGCACATTATGAAAATTTTGTCTATTCTACCGCTAATAAAAATCTCGAGTGCTAATGCCGTGTTGATGGGCATGTGTTGTGGAAATCTTTCACTATGAACTTTTCTCGTAATTTGATGTTTCATTCAAACTCAATTGAATGTTTGAATGGTGTAATTTACGCATAATCCAAGTGATTGTAGTCATAGTCTATGTTTTTAATGGTTATACTGCGTTATCTCATTTTTTTAAACAGACATTTCCGGAACAAAATGACGCAATTAAGATGAAAGCTTTTTGTAGCATGTCTTTCCAAGCCAAAAACGAGCGAACCAGTGGAATAAAACGTGAATTGCTTTATAAACTACTTCGTACAACTTGCTAGAGCATTTTTTGGATTTACATGTAGAGATACTGTATTTTGAAAATGTTTTAAATAGTTTCAAGATTTATCATCAAAAACAGCACAACCCATGAATTTTCTTCCTTTCTTTTATCTTGCAAATGATAAAGTTGAAGTTATTTATTCGCCGTAATTTTTAGAATTAAATTACGACAGGTCGAATGAAAACATACAATTTGCTCCTCGAAACGTATTTCCCTCATTCACAAAGAAATTTGAAGTATTGTAACGAAGTACAAAACATTCCCGGCCTGTATACAAAAAGAATGCACCGATAAAGAATGCGCTATGTACGAGTGAACATTATTTAAATTTTACTTTATGAGTTCAAGTTTTTCACCAAATCCATGATATGAAAACTAGAAATATAAACGATTGTAGGTGCTGGTCAGAGACTGATCAGTCATTTTTGGCAGGTGTGCGTTTAAAGTCGTGCCCTTTCGGAGACTTGAACAACTTTTAACCACACTTACGGTGGTTGGTTGTGTAATCAGAAACCTAGTTTAAATGGTCACATTTGTTTCATGGATTCATTTTCTTTCAAAGGATTGGATTGGCCAGTGAAAGTGCAAATACGGTAGTGTCGTTTTCTGCGATAGAAGTCTAACGTTGATAAATTGCCAAATGAGACACCTCATTGTGTAAGGACATTAAGAGAACAGGTGTTTTGGTGCATTTTCTTGCATAGTGTTCCCTTTAACGGCGCAACGCTCTGTGTTTGGTAACAGAGAAGACCATGAGGCGCGCGTGCGTCTTGGCTTGGCGCGTTCTCGAGCCGTACGAGGGTAGGAGGCGGTGCTTGCAAGCCTAGTAGGAGGTGCTCGAGGAAACTAAGGAGGAACCCGAGGGAAAAACGGGTGGGATCTTGCTTGGAAATGTGCAGTACTTGCAAAAAATGACAACCCATTTTGAAAATGTTGCTCTACCCATCCTGAATATAATCCACTGCATTCATAGAAACTTGTGGTGGTCCTTAGGTACATTAATGTAGGAGCTGGCATGGGTGATGGGCGTTGGAAACCAGTGAAAAAGGTGGGTCGTCAGGGGCAGAAATGGGTGCGGCTACTAGACCACCTTACTTCCAGTGTTGGCAGGAAGCAGAGTACGTGAGGGCGTGACCTGAGGTCAGTGTGGGTGGTCTGTAGCTCAGCGACAGCCCGCCCAGTTCCCTCACTCATGGCCTTTCTTCCCTCAGTTGCCCTCGGGCTGTCTTTTAGAGTACGTCTTTCGATCGCAGCTGCTTCAGCTGACGCACCAACAGGTTGAAAGGCGCCGCTAATTTCAAGCACAACCTTGCTCTTCTTGGATCAGTCGAAATTGAAGGCTACAAATTTTGTCGTCTAGAAAATTAAAGCATTAGTCGACACCAAAGTTCATTGTTTTTCTTCGCATAACTGAGCTTCAATGAAGAACGACTGACGTACATGAATTATTGTTCTAGAAGCAAAGCTTTCTTTGTGTATTCATCAAAATTTTTTTAGACCTTACCTACTAATTTATTTTTGACAGCTTGTAGCTTAACAATTTACGAGTATTGCTATATCAACTGTCTGTGTTTGAAGAAAATTTCTGTTATTCGTTTCAGCCTCATCTTGTTATTTCATCTGGAAAATCAAAATTAGCAGCACGTTGTTGACATAGCCAACTGTATTGTTTCGAAGCAACTGTATCGCTCAGAAACTGATCAAAATCCGAAGGAGGAAGTGACTAAGAAACACGAGCTTAATCAAAAGACGTATTTCTTTCTGTTGCCGTTCATCGCAGTCTGTTAGTAGTCATCCGTCATTCAGGAGTTTGCATCCATGGCGCTCATTACTGAAGTCCGGCCCCAACTTTACCACTACTCCACCATCAGTCAGGTAAACTCTTCACTATTACAAAGCTTACTTACATTTTAATAGGCCTTTATTCAGTTCAATATGAACTAAGCTTCTGCTAACGATGTATGTAACTTATTTTTATGTATCGTTTACCTGATGCACAGTTTACATTACTTTGAAACATTTATTTTCTTTTAACTGCACATTTTCTATTGCTTACATGTGCAGAAATTCACATTTTATTGTTTTATATTTGAAATTCAATATTTAACTTGAATTGCGTTTAATTTGAATACTGAAAGGGCCTTGTTTACGAAGGAAATGTGCAATGTTATTCATCACACTAAATTACAGCCGTAACTTTGAATTTTATGTCATAGGTACATTTATTTTATTTGACGGCAATTTTAAACCAATATCAGCCATTGTCAAGTGGTAAATCTATACACACTTCTTACTGGATTTGCTTTATTTAATTTTCTTCATAGCAGAAATATGTGATTGGAAAACCCATGTTTTGTATCACCTAAATTATAGAGAAGCTTGTCACCTCGGACTATATCCTTTGGAGCTAATGATCTTAAATGACTTTATCCTCTTTTCAACGGGTTCATGTGTATCCAAGAATAAGTGATGCAATGACAAACTTATGAATTTAGGTAACCATACGAATGAGGGATCAGTATTTCCTTGGTGTATGCAAAATCTTGATTTTTAAGCAATGCTGTGTTTTCGCTAAAAATGACAATGCGGAAATATGCCGGGGAAAATGTTAGAGTAATGCAACAACTAAATTAAATTACTAACTAGTTTATTGACTGGTAATTCAATTTCAATGCACCTGTTCTACATTTAACTTCATTGAATGATAAAACTGTGTACTACTTGATCAATCCTACGTAGTGCGTACCTCGACTATCATTTCAAAATGTAGCTAAGAAATCAATTGAATTTTTTTATCTGATATAATCACGAAAACTCAGTCAATTATGCGTCTATGCGCAACGATCTGAAGCGTTATAAGAGCTTTTTGTCACTCATATTTTAGGATGAAATTGTATTTGTTATTCTGTGATATTGGGCTAAAAATTTTCTGTTTTCAGGGAAGTTTGGGATCGATAAAAACCGAACAGACTTTTCGGCCAACCCAATACTTGTGAAACATATAACATGTAGCCATATTTAGGAAAAATTGATATATTCGTAAAAACGTTTGAAATGGTTAAACATTTTAAACATAAATTTTAACTGGCTGTCTCATTTCCTTTCCGTGTTCAGCAGTTGCACATCAAGGTCTTATTTTTCAAGACTTGTGCATACCATTCTTGTACTTCGAGGCATTTACTCACGACTGAATTCCTTTTGCAGTTTATTAGTGAGTTATACACAAGAAAAATACATCATCACTGGACGTCCTATGGTTTTGCTTTTAAAATTGCGCCCACCGTGCTGCAGCTGCCAGCCCGCTGTGCACAGCTGTTCAGCTCACAGCCTTGCAGCTTTATTCATCTTTGGCGCTGCATTCTGCCGCCGCCGACGTCCGATTGTTTTCCTGTGTTCCCTACAATTCGCAAGCCAAACCTAAAGCTTATCATTTGAAACCTTGCACTGATTTTGATTCTGCCTAGAAGACCTTGATATCGTAATTAAATGATCCTCTGTTGTTTTAGAAAAAATCTTGAAATGTACGAATTTTTTAAAATAAATATGGTTGAATACATTACGATAGCATTTGAAATAAATTATTCTGAAATTTTTTATCAAAAAATATTTTACGGATTTTCAGTCTGAATACATAAATGAATTAAATAGTTGTTTCGATACAACTGCTGCGGATCTAAAAAAAATTGTACCAATTACAGATCAAGAAATTACTAGAATCTGTAAGTTCGTACGTGTCGTTTGTCATCTTGCCTAATTAGTTATTTGAAGAGTTTTAACTCTTACTACAGCGGTGATGAAAGTTGAAAGGTTTCGCATGCTCTGCAGCCCACTTGCTCTCCCTGTTGTACCAGCGTAGCTTCAATAACAAGCTGTGTAAAATAACTCCTGCACTTCTTGCCACTAGGTTTGTTCTGAAAGTATTCAATCTTAAGAAGATTTCTTAACGGAATGCTTTAATAATTCGAGGGAAACTTCCATGTCTGTAAGGTATGTAGGTCTGATACTATTGAATAATCATTGTTTTGACCTAATATCAGTTTTTGTATTGGATGATTTGGGTAATTTGTAAGCCCTTCCTCATTTCATACAAATGAATTAACAGGCGAAAAATATGAAATTGTGTTTTGCATGGAACAAAGTACATCGGTATAAAAATATTTACTTACAAAGTCAATGAGAGTGTTTACTAGAATTACAATGTCACACTGTTGACAACGCTAGATTTAGTGATATCAACCATTTAAAAATATTAAATCTTCTGATATTGCATTTGCTGCAGCTTTTCATTATCTTAAAATTGCTTTGTCAGCAACGCTGCAGAATTGAAATTGAGCACCAAAGAAAGAGGCCTCTCAATCATTGAGGAAATGCAATCAAGTTAGAGTAAGTGACCTTGTGTGAATTCAAAGAGTCTACATGGACATAAATTTACCTTCAAGCTAACCTGAAACGACTTCTCTATTTTAGGGAATTGCAAACGAGTGCCAGCGGAGGAAGAGCGTTGCCATAAGGCTGGGCCGTTCTCGCAAGGCAGTCTAATGAGCCTGTTGCGCCCGTCTTTTGCTCCTTGGTCCAACTTGTTGCAGGCTTCCATACGAGCTTTCTTACCCGCTACTTGTTGAGCTTCCTAGCCTCAGCAAGCTACTTGTTGAGCATTTCTTTTGGCCTTGGCAGTTGCTGCTTTTTATGGCTGCTCCATTGCTGCCCTAGCTCCAGGCTCTGGCCATGATTCCACAGCGCCTTTCTTTAATTCGGAAACTTCAACCAGGCATCGTTATTTTTTCTTTCGTTAGTTCACTCTAAGACTTTTTGTTCGTTTCTGTGTTCGTAAGATCTGTGAGAGTTATTATTAACTTCTATGTTCCATTTCATGCTACTAAACTATAGAAGTTTCATATAAAAATATTTTGACAAATTTTCAATTTTCCTCGAATTGAATGATCGGTTAAGACAATTGATTGAAATTCTACGCTTTAAGTTACTTAGTCAGTGCAGCCTTAATTTACTTCTATAGTTGCCAAGTTCTTGATCATGATTTTCAATAGTTTTGATTAAGCGCAACTTATAACCATATTACGCTTGAGCACAATTTCAACCTCATATATTTGTTCGTTCCTGATCAATTTTTTTGGTCTGCCTCGCTCATGAACATTCACAAGATAATTTCGATTTTTAGGGTTCGTTGTGAACATGACTTTTTTGATGCCATAATTTCACTAAGAAGCGTTTGAAACCTCTGTGAAAATTAAGGGTCTACACTGCAGCAGCATTTAACTTCTCTTTTTACAATTACACTGTTCATGAATTTAGTGCTCCTAATGCTTGCATCAGATCCATATGATGATGCTTCAGACCAAGTATTTACGGGAACACCGAAGCAGCAAGGGTAGTCCGACTGCAGATGAAAACCTCATCAGGGACTATCTGTCTTAGATCATTTGCATATCTCCTACCATGCCTTCACTGCGCGATCTGTTTATCTCTCTTTGAGAGCTCTCCAGCTCTTGTGCGGCTGTCGTCTCGCAAATATAATATGACCGGCTGTCTGTAGAAATCGTAATTTGATTATGGAACGCTGTTGACGTAATTTTATTATGTTCAAAGAAGTCACCAGCACTGTGGACATGTTTCATACATTTTGGGTACGTTTTCTGCATCCGAGTACTTTTGATTTTGGAAAACATTCTTGCAAACCTTTTTATCTCTCATCTTGAATAGCTACTTATTTATATTTATGTCTTGCGCCGTTCAACATGGTTGTTTTTGCATCATAAGATTCTCCAGGGATGTGCACTGAATTGGATCGTGCTCTTATGTTCTTGGGGATTTACAACACCTGGAGAGTTATACAAGGTTTTCCTCGCTGCTCCAAGAGATGTTTTGTTAGTGTCTATCGTCGTCAGTGTATCTTAGGAACCAGCATTTCACAGGGATATATCTAGTTTTTTAACGCAAAATCAACAACACTTGAAAACAAAGGAATAGTGCGAGTGTAGTTTAGTTATTTATGCTTCATTTTTCCCGTCTGGCTTGTTTTTTTATCTTTCATTGCAACTAACGAATTGTATGAGTGTTTTAAATATTATATCTTCTACATTCATAAACTTTTTATCTCATTTAAATGTTCCATACAACTGTTTCTTAAGACCCTCTCATCAGATACACCGGTTATATTCCTAAGAAAATCATATTACTCCGCATTAATTAAGCTATTAGTGGACAGCCAGTTTGCTAGCGTTACTCAGAAGAGCATCTCCAGCAAGAGTAGGATGCTTGCAATGATGTGCATGTGGAGCAAGGCGGTTCCTTTGGAGCTCTGCTCTCCTTTCCATCTCTCTCTCTCTCGATCTCCTGGCCTAATTACCCATCACTTGCGGATTTATGGAGCAATAACGACTACATTTGGACTCCGTAGACGTGCTTTTGCGAGCCTTCAGCCCGCCAACTCCTCGGATAATTTGACTGATCCTCTCGACTTAATCGGCATTTAAGCCTGCGCTCTAATTTGTGTAATGCTTGTCCAAATTCGTGTAGATGCCTTAACTTGCAATAGATTTATGTGGTCGTTCCTGTTAAACTTTAGAGTCATTTCAAATTCAGATGCTCTTTGTATCACAAACAGATTAAATTGCTTTTGAGTGTGAACTGAAGTTCGAGAACGTTTTTTGCCTCATTTTAGGACGTTCTTCTATTCATCTGTGAATATTCTGTTCTAAAACCTCATAACATTATAGGTCACTATTGGTTACTAAAGCTGATTTCAAGATTATTTTTATTATCAAGTATTTGCCGTCCTATCACATCATCTTTCAATGGACTTTAATATTTGACATTATTTTATTTCTCATCGTAAGACCAAGTTGGAGGGTAACTTACTCGCGAGATCGCTTGATACAAGTTTGTTATAGGTCCATCTTTTGTTAAAATGGCGCATAAATACTAGGGAGACGCGTCATATCGGCCGGAGCGTCGTAATGAAATGCCAAAAGACAATGAATGTTTCCGTCTATTCGGCGCCGGAGTATCCAATCCAGGGCGCTATGAGCTCTAACTTAAAGGTTTTGTCAGCTGTACGAGCCTTTGAAATTGCTAATTTCTTTATTAGGTGATGGGTTTCTTTTATATAGTGCGTAATATTATTAATTACTTCACCTCGTTAATTATTTCAGAATGACCAACTACTGAAATAAATAATTTTCCGATATTTGGCAAATTTTCTTGGTTGTTTTCGGAAGAATTTGTCGTTTTGTGAAATAAGTAAATCTATTTGTTCCGCCGATTCAGTATCAATTTGTATCCAGTTGTTCTCTAAGTGTTCAAAAGTTGGTTCGAAATTAACACCCATATTTTCAGTTACACATGTTGAAACTGTGCTTATCATGTTCATCTTTAATATTTGTAAGAATAAGGTATTTTTAAGAATAAGATGTATTTTGCACTGAAATCTTTGGTTTCTGATAACTTAAAAATTTTATTTCAAGTTTTTATTGTGGCTGTAAGAAAATGCGATTACGTTTTGCCTACTGCGTTCATATGTGTTATTTCGTTCAGTGGCTAGGGAAATAGTAATATGAAGCATTTCTATTTTCATGGGAGTTTATTTCAAATTTTGAAATTTTGTTCGGGGGGGCGGTTTGTTATTCAAATGGTCAAGTAGATTGCTCTATAATACGTTTTTAGAGCACCTCCTGATTTCAGGTGATCAGTTTCTGAAATATTTTTATGGTAAGGAAAGTATTTATATAATAACATTGATTAGCTTGACTTGAAATTGCGGACAAATTGTGTCTCATTAATTTTTTTAGAGAATTTTGAGTACTCCTGCAAGTGATATACTTTTGAACTGTGTTTCTATTTATTTTATTGTTCGAGAGCACTAGTGCATTTATTTTAGTGCTGAAGATAAGTAATGAACGTGAATTTATTACTTGCGTATCGTTGTTGATTGACATCATGTAACAAGATATTGCTTTCTTGAACATGCATGAGCTCCTACTTGTGTAATTAGGTCAGGGATTTTGGTTTGTTTTTATCTCATCACAGTTCTTATTTTGAATGTAATTCCGTGTGCGCCTAAATTTCAGGTAAAATTCATATTTTTTCAATGACTAATAACTCATGAAGGTCTGAGTTGTCAGTCCGTATCAGACTTCGACTGTTTTTTCATCTCTATTATTAGATCTCATGTATTTTTCAGCTTTGCGCATAAAATATTTCCGTCATAGAGTCTTAATAAATCTTCCCTTTCATCTGCCATACAATGATCCTTGCAGCTCGACCAGACCGCACGCAACCTCCTGCCTCTTCCACACAGCAAACGGGGCCGGACTCTATTACTGCCAGAGCTCCCGGTTATTGGCCAAAGTATTGACGTGTAATATTGTTGTGTGGATTACTATTGATATTGGTATTGATATACATTGATGGCCACACCCCTCTGTCCCGCTCACCTTTGCGTGCTGGATCCTACGGCCACTAACTTACTGAGTCTCTTTATTAACTCCAAGAAGCTTGCGCGGCCAAACTCAGCCTCACACGATCCACATCGCATTACTCTTCGGTACTCATCTTTCCAAATATAGTATAGTGTGTTTGAACTTCAAACTCTTAGCTTATTCATGTGCAAAACGTATGCTAATTTACATACCTACGTATCATTGAAGCATACACTCAAGCTACCTATACCTTGCATTTCTTCTATACACGTAAAAACATGTCTGGGATTGCTTTCAATTCTGTCAGGAAAATAATTTAATTCTATTTTATTCACTATGAATTCATTCTTCCCTACACTGAAGATTAAGGATAAATTTCCGAGCTTCCATTGAAGAGTCTCTCTTAGCTGCTGTGTACAGAAAGCATGGCATTTTTTGAAGTACTCAGTGCCATTAACTCCAGATCCAACATTACTTTCATATGTGATGAGTTTTAGTTGAACAGCTATAAAGGGCTCACATAATGTGTTCTGTTCGGACCGAAGGCTTGTATACTCTTATGGTGAACTCCTTCTAGAGCAATCTCATTTCTGTTTCCGTCTGTATGTTCGTTATTCATAATTGGCGAAAGTTACACTTTATTTGCAATGTACTTGTTTGAACTGAGGATTTCCTGGTCATTTAAAATTCTATTGCTCGCATTGGAATGTGTTAAGCCTTTGTGAGAGGACTTTTTTTCATAAGACATACTGTTGTACATCGTGTATTGCTTCAAGACCTGCTACGTGCGCAGACATTTCTTCACATATCCGTCAACATTGTCGTTAATTCCAGTCTTACATTTTAGTACTTTTGACTACAATTCTGAAGCTGGATGGCGCTGGCGCAAGCAGTAGGAAACTTGCAAGTTACGCGTTTGAGTGCGTGTTGGTCCCTAGTGATGCCTCTTGACGGCTTTGACGTGCCTATGCTGCCAAGCCTTTTATTGAGTTACTCACCATCTAAGACCAGAAGAGCTGTGCGTGCCCTTCAAAAATCGAATTCTAACGAAGGCTTTGACCTGTCAATAATCTAATTATCAACCACCATGAAATTGCCCTGCCCGCCGAAATCGTGAAAGGCTACGCCAGAATATTTTCTCTCTCTCGGACCGTCGAATTGAGTTATTCCTCGAGCTTGATCAATCTCCGTAACTCTCTGAAAATGAACGAATTCTTGCAAGTTTTCAGAACTGTTAGACGTTGAAACGCATTAACGATTTTGTGAATGCGTCCATCCAAATTTTCATAAAATTAGAGAAGAATCTACCCATTTTCTTTGTAAGCCTTGTCGACATTTTCGAATTTTCAGCTCTTATGCGTGCACATATAGTCGCGAAGTCAATGTTTTGTTACAAGTGCATCTTCATTTCAGATTCATGAGTTAGCATTCTGATCAAACATGTTTGCATTCGTCGATGAGAATTTTTATTATATTTGCTAACTCTGAATTGCTCGCAAACACGCCGACATTCGTGCATCCATGCACTTCCTGGCTTCCATCAACGTTAATTCGAGCATCAAAATTCGTCCAGTCAATCCACGCGCGGGTAAATATCCTAACGGTGTTTACCTCGATATTTTTCGCCTCTTGCGCAGCTATCCGAAAACAACTTGCCTTCCATGACAGGTTTTTATTGTCAGTGGCATCGGGCGCGAGCATGCTTCCTTTTTGCCGTATCGAGGGAAACGATGAAGCAAATTTAGCGTCATTCACCGACCAAGAGTCTCTCCGATGCAAGGAACTACTCGCAAAAACATTACCGATGGACTTGCTTGATGATATTCATTTATATGAGGAAGCTCGTAGCCCAACAAAGATGCATCTTTTGTACCACGATGAACAAGAGGACTTTTAAGATAATGTGATCATCTTCTTCCTGATATGTTTGTGGAATTTATTAATTTTAGTACCTATCTTTTTACATCGCCGAGGGTACTGTCAGTAATTGGGAAAAAACTTTACAAATTTTTTCATTAATTTAGTGTCTTGAAATAGTTGTGTATGGAAGAAATATGTAAAATGTAATTTTTCACGTCCTCTTAGGCTAATAATGCCCAATAACAAGTCAATAATAAATATACGCTGACACTAGTACTACATTAATCGTACAGATCTGCAGTCGTAGATTAGTAAATTACTTACTATTTGTTAGAGTCAGGCCTTGAAATAAATGTCTTTTTTCAAGTAAGCGGTTAAAAATTTTTGCTTCCCTCCTGTCTGCTGATCAACTTTGTGTAATGAGTTTTTGTTTGGCTGAGAGCGAGGACGGCACCGTGTGGTCGTGGAGCGTCGTCGTTTGTCGCGGGCGTCGGGGTGCACGCTTGCATGCGTCGGCGCTTTCATTCACTGCAAGTTTGGCCGTAATGGACGGTGTTCGCCGAGATTTAATTCATGGCTCACATTAGGAAGATTGCGTGTTCGACGACCGTTCCTCTGGAGCATTGCTCGCTTAGCAGCACGCGCCGCTGGGAAGAACATGCGGCATCTTTTGCTGGTGCTCCACTCTCCGCCATCTGTTGTTCTCTTAGCAAGAGATCATATCTCAGCTGCAGTAGTGTCGTCCTCTCTCTGTAGTGAGGTATTTTCTCCTGTATTAATCATTTGATACTAGCAGAAAAAATCGTGCATTATGATTGATTCAGTAAGTGCTGTATTTTTATGAAGTACGCGTACCATAAATTCTCTACTGTTTGGTAGAGGATTTCAGTGTCTGAGAAAATTTGAGGTTATAATTACGTATATGAATTGCCTTCACCTACTTGAAGTACAACAATAGGAATCTTTGTTTTAAAGTACAAAACTTAAACTTTGTCCTGAACTTTTCTTAAACTTTTACAGCGTTGCGTGTAATTCATTTTTTTTGTACGAAAAATTCAAGCTTAAAAATTGGCAAGTATTGGATTGTTCTAACTAATTTGTTCTCGTTATTGTGTAGAGCTTTTTACGTCGCTCAGGTGATAAGCAGTCGAGAATATCAACGGCAACGTCCCTCTCAGCAGTGCTTTTATACTAACAAAAGCCCAAGGAATTTAAACGATGACTCGTATAAATTTGTTGGCCTTATTTTTGCTTTATATTTAGGTGGAGAACACTTTTTGCTTTAGTTAAGCTTTCTGTAGAATTACAAGGCGTGATACCCTTCATATCGAACATATTTTTTCATCTGCTGAGAGTAGCGATATTTAAGAAGTCGAAAAAGAGAAAATATCACTCGCTTTCTAACATGAAATAACCTTGTTGGAATTTTTCAAATAGATTCTTCTAATACAAGAAGTGAAGAGAATGAAATGCTTCGAGTGATTGGATTTCGAGTGAATGACAAACCCTCTGGCAATAAGTAATTATGTACATAAGTAAATATAGTCAGTATTTTTATTGTTGCAAGCGGTAGGTATTTTGCTACATAAAAGAAGCTATATTTTTAATAAAATTAAACAAAATTTTCAACTTTCGGGTGACGTCATCGGGGTTGCAGATATTGGTTGGCTTCATTTTTTTTTTGTTCTTCTAGTGGTTTATTCGCTCTACAATGTCGGACATTTTACTGAATTGCTGAATGTTCCCCAAAACCATTGACGTCTTACTGTGATTTTGTATTGTATTTTCTAGTACGCAGGGAAATTCATGCTAGCTGCCTTGCCGTGACCGGCTGTCGGCACCGCCATGCTCTCAGGCGTCCGAGTTACAAAACTCTTAGCGATATTCATGCAAAGTTGCTGGATGGGAGACATGCGGCTCTTGTGATTTATCTCGCACCGTCCCTTGAGTGCTCTATCCTCGACACGACATTTGTTGTCGAGTCTTCGACATTGCCCCTCTTTGCATCTGCGTTACAGCTTTCGTGCACGAATACACGCCTCTGTGAGCAAACGCTCGCTAGTCTTCGTGCCGTTTGATTTATCACTGCTGCGTCACTGGAGGTCTTCTTACTCCATATTTATGGCTCTAGTCAACAGGTTTTCAGTATTTAACTCCCAAATAGGGCATGAATTTTTCCTGTCCATTCACTAATACTGACGTGAGGATGGAAAATTCAATTTTGACTAAACATTGGTTTGCTTTAACATCAATATTTATATTCGCTCAAGAGGAGCGCTGAGACTTCAACACCAATAACTCTGATGATGAGAGGCTTCCTGGCCGTATATTAATGCAGTACTAGAGAGTCATTATAGAGCTGTAATGTCCTTAGGAGACCCTCTTTCTCGCTTAAAGAGGAGTTGCTCATACAGGCCTCGGCCTGACAGCAGCATCGTTCCGACTGTCATCGTATATTGTCCTCATACTTTGGACTCTATGGTCTCCAACTTCTGTCTCCTGCCATCTCAGCCTCATGCTTTTGAAATTTTTCCACGACAGCCAGTGTCGTAAACTAAAATGTGGGGTCTGACTTCATGGGAAGGAACTGTAGCGGCGAGGTAACTTTGGTCGACATGGTTAAACTAAAAAGGACATGTATTGCACCTTGAAAGCTTTTGAAGCAGTAGCTGGAAAGCAAACCTTATACCTACAGTTAGACAACAGGTTTTTACATTATATGTTGACATTTATTGACTTCGAATGCATGATTCCACAAAATATTCATGATTTACGTATTTCGCTATTTAAATTACTGATTTCCAACTTTCAATTATTTCAAGAGTTTCATAAATATTTCAATAGTGAGCATTTGTTTAATATGTCAAAACATATTTAAAACTGGAAGTGTCCAGCGCTAAAGAAAGTTACCTCCATGGTACCTCGGAGACTTGCTTTTCTCGAAGATGGACATTGATTTTCTGATTTTTTCACTCGAGTAACATGATGAAATCATCGTATGGCACCGACAACCTTTAGTGATTTGAGGCACTTTAAGGGTATCCATAACTCCCCTGCCTTAAAATCAATTACACTTGTTCAAGTAGCTCTTGCATAAATTTATATTTGTTTAATAATGTATAATCGTACGTACAGAAGACAGGCTTACTTTGTGCATGCAACGTCTTGTACGTGTGTCATTGATGCTCTTTGTTTGAAATGATTGTTTGGTAATTTTTGACCGAAATGCTAGGTGACCATTGTTTTAGTGTGTAAGGATATCTCAAATTCAATGATAGCTCGTGCTCTAAAATTTGATAATCATTCGAACTGATCACATCGAATTTACAACTTATAAGTATACGTTAAATGAATTGTTGTTAGAACATTTTGCTTGAACTCGTACATTCTTGTATGCTTGCATTAGGAGAACGAATAACACCTTTCACAAGAACGAGAGAATGTCACTGTTGTGACGAGTGACATCCATGTGGTGTGTCGACTACACTTGAATTATCTCGGCATGCTAATGAGATTACACGTCACTTCGTGGGCCGTCACGTGGTTGACCATGATCATTCTTCCTTTTGTGCATCGAATTTTTATTAAGCCCTAGAAGTTACTAAAATCAGATGAGTGCGAAATATTATGCACTAAAAATGAATGATGGTAAGAAAACAATAAGTTGTCTCCTTTTTTTTTAATCTGGGTAAATTACAGGATTATAATTTCGTCTTTTAATTCGCCCGTCATAAATTTTTTTAATGACTCGCAGTATATTCAGCTATACTTTTGGTATTTGTATATTCACTTTTATTCGAACAGTTCATCCTTAGCTTCTCCCATTTAGTTTTTTTATCTTGTTCGTTAGGTTGACGTGCCACACGAGCGTCGTCTCTGCCTTCTCTTCGTACATCATTGTTCGTTTTGTAGTCTTTCATACATCACTAGTGTAGAAAAAATTGAGGATTTGACTTCCTTTACGAGACACATGGAATTTTGAAACATATGAAAATCATGATGCTGGTGATATTTCATATCATAAACCATCGATAACTTCAGCGACGAAATTTCGATGGAATTTGAAAAAGTTTATCTAAATCGACAAAACAATGCACTGTATATATGTGTGTGCGTGTCATGAAGTACGGCAATGAATTGCATTCCGGATCCTTTAGGGTTGTGGTTCGAGGTGAAGGTCTGTGGTGACATTTGAGTCTGTCTCTATAGAGCACCGGAGGCACGAGCAGACCGAGGATATAGAGAGGGTAGGCGCGTGCTGGGAGCGACTGTTTACGTATGGCTATTTTTGAGTGCATCGCCTTGCCCAGTTCTTTCTTTCTCTCCCGCTTGTGCAGCTTTTACTTCTCTCTCGCACTCCTTTATTTGTAAAGATATAATTTGAGCTATAACAGGTGCAAAGTATCAAGAGATCAAGGTATTATGCGTCCTGAGAGATCAGAGTAGATAGTTTGATTGTTCTGTTGAGAGTGCAGTAAATTGGTGTCCGTATAACGTCTTTGTTTGCTGAGCTTTTGTTACTTTCTTCTGACTTGAAAAGTTAGTTCTAGGGTCATGTCAATTATCCTTAGTTTATTTAATTTTATAATTACGTAGAATGAATAATATCAGATATTGAATACGCTTTTGAGGAGACTCGTTATAATTCCCTAAGTTGACATCGACGAAATTTTTTGATTAGTATTATCTGTAAACGTCAAGGTAATGGTTGTTTCGGTAATCATTATATGATGTAATTTGAGTTTCAGCACGTTGTGTTTGGTATTTTGAAAGAAAAACAATTGGATTTGTTGCATTTATTGGATTGAATTAAACCATTTGGCAAGTTGACGCAAAGTTTCACGCACTGCTGTGTGTTGTGAGGCAGTAACCTGCGTAGGAACAAAGTTCATGAGAAGCCGCCCTTGCTCACACAGCTACCGTCATAGGAGGAGCAAGCAGCTCTGCACGTGTCGATATGAGCAGCCAGGTGTGTGATAGCGTTTTGTCCCGTGCTCTTAAACGCTCCTTAAAAGTCCCTTCGGAAGACAGGGGTTGCTTTTCCTCTAAAAAACATTCCTTTATAATTTGTGAAGCACGGAAGAATTGACTTATTTCACTAATTGTCCTCATGAATCACAAGAATTATGTGGTTAGCTTTAAATTGAAGTAAAAGAATTGTTATGAATTAAACCACCACGGTTCTCCCTTAGAATGCCTGCAACTACCACGTTCTATAGGAACAGCTGTAAAAGGTTTCAACTCGTTAAATAATTTCATTCCATAGTAAATGGTGCAGTGATTCATGCGTGAATTGATAAGAATTCCTTCCAGCACAAATAAGATGTCAGTTGTATTGAGATTCCCTTCTCTGGGCAGGTTTGGAGAGGTGGACTGCCTAGCAGACGCTTTTTTTTAGTTTCTTTCTTTACTTTTTATTTCTCTCTTCTTCAACAGAGAACTAATTTACATCCCGGCGTAGTTCCAATGTTTATGGACCGATTTTGAGAGCTTGGAATCTTTACTAAATTTTAAAATTCTTTTCAGCGGGTTATCATCAACACTTCGATCAAACAGCATGAGTTGTATTGACCTCCAAACCATATATGGTTATTGCATTTCACTCAGCTTACGTATTAGTCCATCGGCCCTCATAGTGGCTCGACTCGGTGTTTGTTCTCATTGCTATATCTTCGGTACAACACTTGTTTACCTAAAACACACAAAATAGATAATTGTTGTCAGTTATGAACCTACATATGTTACTTATTCTTCCATTTCTCTTGCCTAAAGGGAAAGGAATGAAAAACTAAATGAAACTCCTGCTGAGGAAAATATTAGTGCCTCTACATATCATACTTTGTACATGGCTGAGGCGGGATGCTCGAAGCTCCATGTATTAAAACATCGTTATTTTGTCATAGTAGCATATAGAACGTTGTATAACCAGAGCCATGCACAATTCATGAGCATTGATCAAAAGTTTAATCCCAAGTTTCAACTTCATATCTTTCTTGGATTTTAATCCATTCTTTCTGAGAAGAAAATTGCATTTGATCATTGAACTGAAGGTTCGGACTAGGGACGCTGGCAGTTGGAAAAAAGTGCACTTACCACACATTGGTCGGCTGAACATTTTCGTAGCCTCACGTGCAAACTTGTAAGGTTTGCATGCGTATTACGGCGAGCCAGACGGCTATATTGTCTGGTGTGGGACACGAATGACGAGCACGATGCCATCCACGGCTTTGCATGCCGAGCTTTCTATGAAACTTGCGACGTACTCCAGCTTCCAACTTTGGCGTCAAGAACAAATGCCTTCTACTTGGTTCTCCTTGATCTTGAGCTGCAGAGTTTGCGGCCCGACTCAATTTTCTGTCACTAGCGAGTCAAACATCCTCACCACTTGCATTACTTCGGAGTTTTATTCGTCTTTACAGGACATCTCCATTTGAAGTCGTAGGTCGAATTCTAGAAATGGTACACTTGGTCTACTTTCTTATGCATTAAAATGGTATTCGTATAGTGTTCTCTGGAAACGAAGCCAAATGTATATGCTTATGTCGTCTACATTTTGTAGCTGTTAAAAGCACTCCTATTTTCGTGCGAATTTCAACATGAATGAAAAAATATACTTTTTTCATGATCTTATTTGTGTCGATATATTTTAAGACAGCATCTGACCAATTGCTGTCTTGACAATACGAGTAAAAAATCTTTCTGCGATTCACAAGTTCATTGGCGTCTGCAAGGTTTAAACTGTTACAAAGTTTAAACATTGAATATTTTTGAAGGAAATATTAAGTTGTATGAACCTCCTACTTTTCAGAAGATCTTTCACAAATGTAGAATCATATCAAATTTAAAGTGAGTCTAACAATATCAGATTAGATTGGTAAAATGTAATTTAAAATTACATAAGCACAGTTTAAAGTTTTTAAAATGTACAAGTAATCCCAAATTACTTTTGGCGTTACTTATTTTCATTTATTTATCGAGCTCTCGTCTACTTAACTGATTCGTAAAATATAACCTGAAGCTCCAACCCTGCTTGCTTTCGCCTAAAATCTACTCCAGGTTAGTTATGTGAAAGTTCGTAAAGTTCAAAAGGCTAGGAAACCTTGAGTACTCTCTCACCCAGTAATGAAATTTCCCAGGACATGTGGGGGAGGGAAATTCTTGCAGGAATGACAGGCCTTTGGTCATGGTTAGCATATATTACACTCAATAACCTACTGGATGGCTGCACTCTGAATGAGACGTGTTGTGGGAGAAAAATTCAGTCGTGTAGTTAAATCGATTCTCCACAAGCTGATCTTTCGGGAAGGAACGATGAAAGAATTAATGCTCCATTGCTCCAGATATAATTATTATATCATGCATGTGTTTTTGTAGATTTTAGTTCCGATTGAATTCTTGACTTAATTTTATCTTGTATTTTCATGTAAACTATCCTCGCCAGCATGTCTAGAAATTAGTGTTTCTCAGCGGTGCATACTAAAAATTTTTCGCAGAAATAGTTGCACATTTTGTAAGACACTATGGTTTGTTTATTTTTTGCTTCGTAATCCTTCTGTTTCCATTTTCCTCCTTTATTTTTCCTGTGGGAGGAAAAATGTTGAAGTATTCCGTGCAATTATATTGACTTCGTACACGAGTGTCAACAGTAATTTACGTTCTTCAGTTTATTGCGGTTTATAAACAGCATGTCATATCGCTCTTAAAATACAATTTTTAGCCAGTTCTTTAGAAAAACCCGGTTTATATTAAAAATTGTGACTTGATGTAAACTGTGTTAGTTATCGATTTCAGAATTAAAACATGAACTCAAGTCATCACTTGCTCCAGTGTACCCTCATTTTCTCCGCCTTCCAGCGTAACTCACTTTGAATAACTATTCAAATCTCTTTTGAGTTTATATTTACAGTTCAACTTATCGTAGAATTTTGAGTCATGGCCTCTCTAAATTTTTGTAATGTTCGATTTTTTGCGAGTAAAATCAACAGTTTAAAAATTATTAATTAAAAATGTACATGCGTAAGAAGTGAAAATGTAACTGAAAACTCCGATACTATGTCTAGTGTGTCATCTTTGAATCAGCGGTATATTGACGACGAATATATTTAGCGTAGATCTCCTATGTTTGACTTTGTGTATCGTTTTATTAATAACACTTTGACCGCAGTCAGGATCCGAAATATTTCTGAAATTGAATTACATAAATCAGCTCTAGTATTGGTTTCTTTGTTCTGTCGTTCCAGTTGATAGATTTCTTTTACTCTTGTCTTGTATTACTCCTGTCGACCATCATGTCAGAGTACATGTTTAGTTTTCTGTGTGTATTTGTTGCGTTGCATTTCCTTTGAGTAAAAAATTCAACATACTCATTTTCTTAACATACTCAATGTATCCTTGATTATTCTGCACTTGACAACGAAAAAAGAAATTTTGTTACACTAAAAAATATTCTTCATGTCTTTATGTAACGTTAAAAACTATCCGATGTAAACATTGTCTGACGGCTGTTATCGAATAATAGATTCTGCTATTTGACTCGACTGTTTACGGTAATGATATAATGTTTGGATATTATTTGGTCGAGTGTTATTTTTTCCGTTTTATCATTTTCGTTTTCTTACAACATGCTTAATGAAAACCTTTTATAGAAAGTCGGTCAAGTCATTGTAGTAGAAATTTGAAGTGAATATGAAAATGAATACAATGAGAAAAAAGTTTTGTATTTATGAAACGGTATCGACTTCTTTTGCTACTTTGGATGACGTACTTTCGTTTCTTGTGTTTATGAAAATAACACGTAGTTTCATCCAAACTAAACTTTTACTATGTTGTTCCTGTACATATTATTTTGAAGGCACTACTGTGAAACAACAAACACGAGTACGTATAGCTACGAGATGAAAATGGATCTCCCGAAATTTGTAGTGTTCAAGGTTGCAAATACTTTAAAGGATTTTCTCATAAAGGGAAATGTTTTCGTTCTTCTGCTCTAAAGACTGCTAGCCAACGCAGCCAATAGAGTGGCCTTAGAGAGACATGAAGTCTCTGGCAGGAAACCAGGTACGGCATCTTGAGCAGCAGTGATAACAAACACGAAGACAGAGCCCATACAAAACACACCCATAAAAACAAACACCAGAGGCGGTAAGCGACTTTATAACGAAATAGAATGGTCATCAGCATGACTTACTAGCTTTTTTGAGAGCAATTCAAATGAAATAGTTTCATGATTCAGCAAATTCCTTTTACTCGTTCCGGTCAAAATAGGGAATAGGCAGACGTATTGAAAATCGAATGATGAAACAAGAAGAACTGCTTTTAAGGAGTAGAGTAATCATGTTATTTTCTTGAGAAACACTATTTTGTGCTGGAGTGGGTACCATCGAAAAAAGTTTGTCAATCTAAATAGGTTCTTTGTTTGAAATAATATGATTTTTTGTCTCGGACATCCGGTCCTCGGATTAGAAGAAAGATTACGAAACTAACACGATACACAATAAAATTTTCTCTGTCTATGCTGAAAGTAGATTGGAATGCTTTAAATTGTGAATCAAGAATATTTTGACTATGGTTTGGAAGCGATTCACAATTCATGAATTTTTTCAATTTGAAAAGTGATACTAAAAATACGGCAATGCCTTTTCCTCAACAGAACAGCTGAGGCTAAAATGATTAATGGTTTATGAATAACAATGTTGAGAGTTCTTCTGAGATTATGATTCAGTAACTAAACGTTTGTAAATTTTCCATAAATTCTAATAGAGTAAATTTTGGTTGTTATTCCACATTGATCAATAAAACTAGAGATTTGTCTGGAGTTTATTCATGTTGCTATATTATTAAGCAAAAGATGAATATTTACAGCCAATATAAAATAATTAAAATGAAACTCTATTCACTATTTATGAGCAGTACTTTCGATGTCAGTTTTATTTTTGCTTACAAAATTCCGAGGGGAATATTTGTATTGCGGTAACAAGTTAGATTACTCGGGGTCTTACTGAAAAATAAACCGTAAATTTCATTTTTCATTGATGTCAGTACCCTTTATATTTTTATCGTAGTAGCATTTGCCACTCTCCTTATCAATATAAATTCAAAGCATTCCCTGATTGTGTTTAGTAATCGAGATTGTGACTTGTGAACGTACCCAACAAAGCTGCTTTTTATTAGTTTTTCACACATTAATCTCTGGTCTTTCCTTGAATTTCAGGTAGATATTACTGTTTAAATTTTTGTACCTTCTACATAATTCTATGTTCTAAAAATATGCATGAAAGTGAACCGAAAACACTCCTCCACGTCTAATATTTTCAATTCGTGATACTGAATAGTTCTGAGCTCTAAGCGGAAACAGTGCAACGTTTGTCAAAATGTGGAATGTGTGAAGTCATTTAATAATTTAGAGGAGGTCATCAATTTTCTCACAACGCAATGAATTGAATTTGTGCTCATGAACGTCTATCACTTTATTTTAATACATCTTAATTTTAGCTACAACTGCCCAGGTGCTCTATTGATGCAGCGGACGCTTTCTACGGCCTGGGCTCATTTTATAGATTTCTGTCAAACTGTGAAAATTGTCATTATTTTAGAGGGAACTGAGATTCAGGTCTGTTTTATAAACAGGAATGTGTTCGATTTTGATATAAAGATAGCAGCACTTCATGGCAGCATAGCAACTGGGGAGTTTTGAGCATTGCTCACAGTGCAGCGAGTGTAACAAAGTGATTCTCCTCCTTGAGTAGAGCCATTTTAAAACTTACGAACGCACTTTAAAAATGTATAGTTTTTTAAGTCAACTCCAGAAATTTTCTGATCTGGATAAACTTTGGTGCAATTACAGGAATTTACAGTGTCCTAAAAAGTTAAACATATCATACCGTCAAGTTCACGGGGTTTTTTAAGATAACTTTCATAAATACATGTTTCTTGTTCAGTAAACACTATCATGCAGAATTTATGGAGGTAGTCATTTATGAAAGCATTAGTTCACAGAAAATAATTTACAATTGCCTTTCCCATGCTGTATGACGAACAATCGAGCATGAATGAATACTGGGCTAAGATTGCTGAAAATCTGCTTCAGTTATGAGGAAAAGTTGACCCATATAACCTTGGCAAAAGTCAGAGCCTCAAGCGTTTGATAATTGAGAAGGTAAAAAAGACGTATACATTTCTTAGTTGCTATTTGAGACGCTGAGTTATTTATTTGATCTTCGTGAAAAAGGGATCAAACGAAATGATTTCCGATGAAATTAGTGGACTGCAGCGTTGTACTTGTGCTTGCAGCCGCCACTGCTCCTGCTGCTGGGGAGAGGAACTGATGCGGCCAGCCACGTCGACAGACGAGTTGTTTGTTTACGTGTCAAATTCATGATTCTCCAATCGACGGTTGTTCGAACTGTTCGAGACGCAATTTTCGCTGCCTTTAATTCAAAGCATCTCTCCCTCGTACAACTACGGGTGTGGTAAATATTAGTTCTGCTCTTTTCATTCTTTGTCACTGGTGTTGTCTAGGGAAAAATATTCAGATGCTTTGATATTCTGTTATCTGTTCGACAATTCTCAGCTCAATAGCTACTAAATTCTGAACGTTTGCAGCCACCAATAAGGAGGCTAATCAACTAGTTCAATTTAACGCACATCGTTAATGTTATTTTTTCGTAAAAATGTCAATCAATATATGGTCTAACTAACCGCCAAATTTTCTAAAATTTAGTTATAAATTGATTTAAAACTGTAATTTCCTCCTTCGTCAGATGGGTACCCCTTTTATGATAAAGGTAATTCAGAGGAAGAAGTTCTTCCGTCCTTGTCTCATGCACGCAACATGAAGAACTGTGTAGAGTTGTCAGTATTTCTTTCTTTTTTGAGTTCTGTAAGATTTGAGTTATGGAACTTCTGTTCTGGATGGCACACTACACGCTTACTGCCATCAATCACAATGCCCGTAAGAACGACCCAATGCTTTTTTCATTCAAACCATGCATTTGTTCTCTTTAGAGGCATCTCGGTAGAATACACGTACACACATATTTCCTCTCAGAAATTCTTCGTTTAATTCTCTGGACTCCTAAACATCTATACCCATTACCAGACGAACTGGTTCAGCCGTTTGTTATCAGTCATTTGTAATATCGCATGAGTGTGATGCCTGTATAAAAACTAATCTGAATTCAGACGTACCCTGAAAATCGTACATCATCCAACAAGGTACGTGACGATGACAAAACCTCTCGTGTATGTTGTGGACGCGTTGAGCTAGTAATATTGGAATAGCAACAGTTTGCCTGTTTGTCAAATGTCTTTACACGGCTACGAAATGGGGATTAAAAGAAGCCTAGGGTATTGATTTTGTTACGTTGGCGTTCTAGTAAATATCGCAACACTCCTTTTTCACAAGAAAGTTGGTGTACTCCTTTGTACAAGAGTACACCAACAGTACGAATATATAACAGCTGAAGTATGTATATATTCGCACTGTGTGCGGTTTGTGTCACTCAATAAGAATAAAAGGATCTGAGGTAGAGAAATATTGTGTGCAGTGTTTTTATATGCATAGTGTTCAATAATTTTCGTTGCATTGAAAATAAAATTAATTATTTACGCTAAAATTCCATTTCTTTATAATTTTCGTGTATTACCGCAATCGTATGTTTCCTAAGCATAACATCAGTTCTACTGGGTTAAGATTTAAACAAAAAATGGTTATTATAGGGTTGCATAAGAAGGGAGAACCTCCAACGATTATTATTAAAATTTTAAAAGTTAACAGAATGCTCGTGAGGATGAACGTTGAAGAGGTTCCAAGAGAGTGGACAACTACAAAATAGGCTTAGACAAAGTCGTCTACGCCTGCGAGAATCTCAAAATTGGTGAAATCCCCAGAAAAAACTTAAAAGAAACCCAAAGAATTCCCTCAGAAATCTGACAAGAGATTGGAATGCATGTCAGAACCATGTTAACCATTCGACAAAGACTTGAAGACTTCTCGCATTGATTCTTGAATATTCATTGATGGCTACTTGCCGTCTAATTATGGTCTTGATCCCTGTAAGTGCGGGCTCCTGTGTACGAGGTCTTATGGTGGGAAATTAAGTGAGACATTAATTAATGTTGCTCAAGTCAGGTAGTAATTGAGGCGGTAACTTGAGTTAGACACTAGTTATTTCGGTAGCTTATGTCAGGCAAATATTAAGGGGGTAGCTTAAATTACGTTGACATCAAGACCGCTACTCAAGTTGGACAATTATTAAGGCGGTCACTCGAGTCAAGCAGTTGTATTCTCTTGGCGGTTGTGCAGCCAACATTATTCTCGTCAGCCAACACGCGCAGCTGCCGTGCATGTGAACCGTCCAGGTCTTCTATGGAAGACTGCTTTTATTTGAGTGCTTATCGCGAGGCTAAAGCGACATGTCATCAATTGATTTGAAGCGCTCGTTTTTTATGTTAATCGTATTCAGAGCACGCCGTTTGAATGTTTTCCGTACTTGAAAATACACGTTACATGATTTTGTGATACTTTATTTTACTTTTTTAAAGTCACAGTATTCATGAAATGTTGAGCAGCTTCATATTCACTTGCTATCAGCAAAACTTTTCTATCGACAGTATGTTTCTGTTTAAACATTAGTCATGCAGCGAAAGTTCATCATAGATTGAAGAATGGCTGTCATAAAACTAAGATAATAGTCCATTGTCCACAATATTGAACTCAGATGACTTGTTACATATTGGCGATTCTTTTCATTTGAATTTATGTTTGTTTGAAGACGTGTGAGAGCTATTGTGTACATTGAATAATTATACTTGACGAGCTCTCAATAATGAAACATTCGTGTCAACATGTTAGTACTTTGAAGAAACTTTTCCATTGACGATTTCATCACTAGAACGCTAGTTTATATTCGTATTGACGCTATTGCGTTTCATGAGAGCTATTTACAATTCTCAAAGGCTGGTCTTCCCTATAAAAATGTATGAATATATTTTTGCTGTGACTATTCCTGTGCGCAGAGATCATATCCTACTGAAAAGACCCCACGCGTTGTTTGTTTAAAGCATGCATGCGTTCTCTTCAAAGGCAGCCAGGCACAATAAACGTAAATTTACTCTCAGAACTTTTTGTCGTTTATCTACTGGGACTCCCACAAAAATATCTGCCCCTTCATATTACGAAACGAATTACAACTAGTCGCAATATTCTGGGATGAGGCTTCTGTTTGTTTTGCCATTTTGAGTATCGTGTAATGAACGGTGTTTGCTGTTTACTTTAGGGCTGCAATTCAAACTCCATCCAAAATTGTCCCCGAGTTCATGCTGTGAGTGATTGGATGCGCTTGTTAGAATTAGCAAGCTGAAATAAACTACAATCTCGCATTCTTTTGGTACGATGAGGTATGAATTATGTGCCAATTTAGAAAGTTTTATCTCTGTCCAATAAAATTGATTTGATTTCGACATTACTTATGAGTGGAATTTGTCTAGCATTCCAGTCTTGCGAAACAATTACATTTCCTAGAGATGTTGCTTGATTCTTGATTATAATTGTTACATTTTCTCCTGTTGTACATAATATTGTACGCTTCATCCTCATACTTCCTATTGTTGTACGAATCTCTGCATGCGCGTCATTTTCAAAAATTATCATTAACACGATAATTCTACATGATTGCCGGGAACAATCACGCAGCACAATCATGTGGGAATAAACCTTCCACAAAAAGTTAAGACAACCACGTGGTCGGCCTCGTTGTTGTGCGAGTCTATTGTGGGTTCAGTTCTCAAGGCAACGATATTAATGTCTACTTTCATTTTTCTATCTCCCGAAAGATGTGGTCCACGCTTCGACCATTTATTTCTCGTAGGAATGTTTACATAGAATTTTTTACCATTCCTTGAAATTTTCGTTGTTTTTAATGCTCTCAGCCTCATTTGAGAATTCCAAATGATGATTGGAACTATAAATATGTACAATAATAGTTATAATAGTAATCCCAATTCATATAGTCGCTGAGAAAACAGTCTACGGTAATATTAATCATTAACTTTTCATCTCTCAAATCCAACTCAATTGCTGCAAAATTTTGATCTTGAATTGTTCCTTAGAAACCAATAAATATTCTACCATTCATTTGACAAATTTCTTTCCAAACAACTCGGTCAGTTTCACTTGTTCCAAGGTACTCGTAAACTTTATCTTTATTTACGTATGTGAGCTCAATTTTATTTCTTCGTTTCGTATTCATTTGCAATTTTGTGCAGTTGACCAGGTTGCCGCCCCCGTCTCCCGGCCCCCTGTAATGTAAACACTAGTCCTAAACTGTCGGCTTCTGTTTACACGACCAACATGTCTATATCTGTCTGGCCGGGCTGCTCCTGTTTGTTGCCTCTCTTCTTTATTCCCATGAAAATTTAATTCCTAGTTTCACTTCTTAACTGAGTGCACACTTAGCTCCGCGATTGAAATTGTGTTTCTTGAAAGCATTGACTTTTTTTGTCAGTAATTGGCGCTTTGCAACGCATAAGATTGTTGTTTTTTGTGCTGTATTTCTACAATTTGTTTCTTAGAGAAATTAATTTTACTACTTCGAAGGATTAAGAGAAAAACATGA
>VCRD01000128.1:244863-270335 GCA_006783055.1 Trinorchestia longiramus | reverse complement strand
TTTTGTTAAGTACAACTTTTGTTGCACGGATGTGCTTAGGAACGTAAATTCCTGTGTTTTCTAACACCAACCCTAATGCGTTCCCTATTGTTCTAATTTGTTTGCATATTTTGTTATTTCTCAATCTTTATTTACTTCTTCACTGATTGGAAATTATATAAATGAATAAAATGAATTTAGAAACGTTATCCAGGGATTATTAGCACACATGTATTTTTTCATCACACATTGATGGTCGAAATATCTACATATTTTCTCGTTGCTGTTAGGATATTGGGGAAATGATATCATCCATCATAGGTCGATTGAAATTTTGCATATTTTTAGGGAGAAATGTTCCCTACCGGCCCTCCTTTACCTGCTGTCCCACTGCACTGTCTGCCCACTGCACTGTCTGCCCACTGCACTGTCTGCCCACTGCACTGTCTGCCCACTGGACTGTCTGCCCACTGGACTGTCAGTGTCATACACAATTAGAAACATGCTTCAGCTGCTTGTTGTGAGTTTGCTATGATAGGTGATCTGATTTTCTTGGTCTTTTACATTATTAATCATTTTTATCTCTGACGCCACTGTTGCTACAGTGAGCTTTTTCAAAGGTGGTATGCCAACTGTATTTCTATTTCTCTCTTTTTCAGTGTTTAGTTAGTGTTAAGGTTATTTACATTTTTGAAACGCAGGAACATCTGCAATAAGTTGCTGATTTAGTTCTTATGATTTCAGAATGAAATTGTCAAAAGTTTCGATTAACGCCAGATAATTATTTCTGCAAAACTTGCTAGTGTGTAACATTTAAAATATCATAAGCCAAAGTGGGCTGTACGAATTATTGTTGAATGACACTCAGAGTTTTTAAAGCAGACAAATCTCTTCAGAAATTGATTTCATGTTTAAATTTCTGATCATTCGACGACAAGGCTTTTTTGATCGTTATGTTAATGCAGATTTTGTGGAAGAACCGCAAGTAAGTGCTGTGAAATGGATTGTCATTCAGCTGACAAGAGACTTTCCCTTTTTTGGTGGTATGTGAGATTCATCCTTTCCACACACGGAAGCACACTAGCAATGTTTGTCTTGAACAATGAACCTGATGAATAAGTATGGGAACATTAAATACTCGTTGCAGAATCAGCAACACTTGATACAAGAGGTTATGTGTTTTATTACAGTCAGCACCTACTTTTTACAGCTCTTTCATAAGAGGTGCAGTTCTGCAAAATTCCGAGTGATTCTTGTAATTTTTTTCCTTTTCAAATATCATTGATATACTTCCTTGTTGTGTAAAGTTATACTGTATTTTGTGATTAATAAAGCTGAAAATGGCAGTGCTTTACCTTTGAAATGTGGTCCCGAGCGAGTAGTTTCCCCAAGTGCTGATAAATGTCTGCTCCCTCGTGTTGCCGGAAACACTTGACAAGAAAAGAAGTTAAAAAACTAACTCATACATTATACTTTCAATGTTATGCATTATTATATTGAACAGAGGAGAAGAAACGAAGATAAATGATTAACTTCCTGAATGTGTTCTGGAACATTAATGGATCAGTGTTTCCCCTACTGTGCACCGTTTCCGACAAGAGGGAAGACATGACTTTGATATTTTAAAATTTCGAATTTGGAACGTGCATTACTTCATTTTTGAATCAATATTGCATTCTCACGGAAAAGGGTTTTCCAAATCGCGAGTGAAACGTTTAACAACAGATCAAAAAGAGCATGATCCGTGATTATTCTATGATAACTTACCAAGAGGCACTGAACTAACAAATTGAAGCTTTAATTTCATTACAAGTTTACTATGACAATAATTTTTACGCTTAGGCAAACTCTGTTCCGTGTGCAGTGAGCCTGGTTCACATTCAAGCGTTGAGAGTGAAAAATGATATGTTTCCATTTGATCTCACAATCAATTTTGGATAGTAATTGACATAAATTTTTATGAAGGTGAATTTAATTATTAAAAATGAAACACTTCTCAGTCAAGGAGCATATTTGAAGATATAACATGAAAGAAAATAAGCCTCTAGCTCATGGCTCAGTGCATTTTGTAGCTTGCCTTAGGGGATTACGCATGAGCTCTGAGAGGCAGGCGCGCCAAACACATCATTCGAACAGTGAGATTTGCTTCAGAAATCGTCGTGAAGATGCCTCTTCGATATTGGTCTCTCAGCACGAGACTGCGCCTCCAATCAGGCGAAGATGGCCTTAAGCGTTGCACTGGAACACGCTCTGGCCTCTGATCTACCATTCGGCTTTTAATGCCCTCCTGCTTTTGAAAGAACGAATCGTTCATCAGATGGCAGCGGCCGTAATGCTTTCAGGCCTCATACTCTGATGATTTTCATAAATCTAACAATGAAAAAGATTCATAAAGAACTTCAGGAAGCACTTTCTCCGACCGGCTGTTGGCTTTTTAAAATATCTTTTTGTTATTTTGTACTAAGTAGTGTATCTGAAATTTTTTTACTTGACTTGCTTCAATTTGAATTTAAATTAATTTTTTTAACCAACATTCGTATCTCATTGATATTTCATTTCGTGTAGAAAATTTTAAACTAAAGTTTACTCAAAGAAACATGTCGGTCTGGTGCAATGAATTTGCATTTCGCCAAGCACAAGAAAAGGAGAGGATCGCAATTCCCTTGATTTGGTCCCTGCTCCAAACTCTCCATTTGAAAGCGACCGCCAGCGGACACGTATTTTAGGGATTGCCGTGGCTCGTCGACACTCATCTCAACTCGACCTAAGCAAAAGCAGCTCGCACAACTTCTCTTCTCGTAATCACTGCTGGGTCTCCCTTGTAGTAACGACAGTGAGGACGAGTATCTGCGTTTGATTTGTTTCCTATCCCTCGCTCGTTACTTCTTTACCTCCAAATCCCTACTTGCCTGTTCTTTCTCTTCTAAATCACTGAAATCGAGCAAATCTCTTCGGCAAACTCGCGAAATCCGGCCTCAAACGTTGCCGGCACGAAATCTACGGCCGCTCTGCACTTCTGCAATTGCGAAGACTCACGCGTGCTCTAGGGTCTTGCTTTACACGAAGCTTTTACTGTTAGACAAATAGTGTCGTTTGAAAACTCTTGTCTACCTGTATAGAGATTAAAACTGTTAACTTCAGATTGACACATTACTTCATATGGAGGATTTCTTGTTTCTCTTTTCCCAAATGCTGATTTATTTATCATTTCTATTCTTTGCTTGATGTCTATACCGTGGTTGAGTTGTGTTTCATGTTGTTTACGAGTTTTTATGACTCCGTTATTCATCATATATGATAATTCTTGATTTTGAAAACGAATCATTCGAAGAAATCGTTCGCCTTTTCTTTGCTGCCTGTATCGCAAACACTTTATTTGAATCTGGGTATCGGAATGATCGATTACTCAATCCCATAAATTCAGAGATAAACTTTCTCACAAAAGGCGCGTCCAGGAAGTTTGTCAGTTATAGGTGTCAGGTTTTCATCCCCTAAAAATTTGAGGGGGTACTGCACTAACATTCCTCTGATATTTTACAATAAAGCTTCAGCCTGTTTTGGATCTGTTTAAGCCAGCGATTTTGATGGTTCTAAAGCCCGCAGATGCTTGAAAGTTCGAACTGAATTGCAAGGTAAACATGCAAACACTTGCCGATAGAGCTCCGAGTTTTCCCTGCTCCAGCGGTTCCAGATGCCGGTCCAGAAGCTCTCACTGCATGGGTTGCTAAGATCAATAATTTACGGCGCTTGATGCATGAGGCCTAAGTGCTCTCGGAAAAGGTCTACGCGCAAAGATTTCACAACATTTTCTTTTATGTTCCTGCCATAATGTGGTATAGGTGTTTAGTCGCTGCTGTCTTTGTTAATGTTGAACATTACAGACGTTGAAGAAAGCCTTCTTCTGAAATCGCTGGTTTGAAAGTATGTTTCACGCAGTCCCATGAAACTTCTTTGCTCTTCCCGACCATCGTCAATAACGACGCAAAGCTCAGAGTCTCTGTCGCCTCTCAAACTGCGGTCATTAATATTGGCTGAACCAACGATACAAATCATATCGTCTACAATCATCAGCTTAGAATGAATATAAACTATTTCCGTTACGGGGAAACCATTCAGCATGCCAAATTGCCTCAAGCTGCAGACAGACAAATAGTCTTGCCATCGGGAGATGCCCGCTTCTTGAAGTCTTCCAATGATGGAACATGAAGATCGACTCAGAGAGGCGTGAGTTAGACGGACCATTGTTTTCTATGTGCTGATTTTAGCATCTAGTTCTCCTGGAAAATCTGATAGCAATGGAATTACGAGATATACTTTGAAAGTTTGTTTTCTTTTGTGTGCCTTTACAATTCTATCACAAATGAGCTTCGTTATTGGGTTTGTTGGTTGGCCGATTTGCTCACCTTTTTGATCAGCGCAAGTAGTAACAAAGAACTGATTTTCTAAGTAGATGAAGCGATTTGCATTAGTTATCGCCCATTCGTATGCGGAAATAATAGACGATTCTTCCACAGGATGGTGAAAGCCTGTTGATCTGACCATTTAGACACGGACTTCTCTCTGATAGCACCCTTTTATGCTTGAATTGGTAATTTCCGGCAGTGGGCAGAGGACAGGAAATTACTTCGAATTCTCCAGTCGAAGATCACGCCGAACGTAGTTCCACCTCTCTATGAAATGTCTCGTGAAATCGCGGGCCACTCCTCCAGTGATGTTCGTGTGAACATCGTGCCAAGGCATTCTAGCTGTGTAATAAGGATGAGCTTTCTTCACGAATGGGTTGTAAAAGTCTTTCTGTTCCCATCGTTTCCATTCTGAGCCATGTCCTAGCCCGGGACGACCCGATTCCTTGCATATTTATGAGATCGCTGAGGTGATATCAGACATTTTATTATCCTGAACGAGGTGATGGTGATCGTCTCTTCGTCCGTATGTTAGATCTATACCTCCCAAAAAAACCTAACTCTGATCAACGACAACCAATTTTTCGTGATGAGACCACAAGAATCCCCCGCGATTAAATGCAAACTTCGGGTGACACATGACGGATATGTTCTCATGGAGAGAGTGTAGTATTTTTTAGGCTCTGAGAGCTCCCAGATCTTTTACCAGAGGAACTCCCCTGTAAATCAAGACATAAATCCGGACTCCTTGCCTTGCTTTGCTGAGCAATATATCCTGGAGCTGCAGCTCGGAGTCCGGACGAATGCGTAAATTAGGTTAGAGCTAGAAAGCCGTGATGAAGATCTGCTCCTTGGCTTCTACTAAAGCCTAATGCAGATGATTGATGTAATCCGTGGCATCAATGTGAACACGTAGAGCACAGGCGTTCCGTACTGGAGACCAACTACAGAATCTGTTGCTTCGGTTCCTGGATTACCATTGATTAATTGTGTGCGATATTCTCTCCACACTTAGCTCGTAATTAGCCTCAACCAGGGTTGTTGTGTGCAAATGAATAGGCGAGCCCATCTAACTAATGACTTCCTTTGTTCGCTACTTCCCTGAAGATTCATTAGTGTGATCCGCGTGCTTATCTTCTTGCATGTCAACGTTTCCTCCAGTCTCTTGTGAGAGTCCATGTCCTTTGGTCCTGGGTCCTAAGTAGCAAAAGTTTCCAGTTTCAATCTTCTTGTCTTCGCAATCCTATTGAGCACAACCTTTCATGTGTTCTAATTACTTAACTATCAGTTCCTGTGAGTTTTAGCTCAATTGTTGTGCAGATCGGTTTTGGTGTAAATGTTTAATCGTTGTCTTGTCTTCTAATTCTTGAAGCACCTCATCCTATTCAGTTGACAAGCTGTTGAGATGCATGCACGTTGATGTTCTGGCACACATCATTTTTTCAATGTCAACTTTTCCGTCGTGTACTTCAGTAAGAAGCTTCAATCTCCAATCCTGCCATTCATTTTTCAGTCGTATAATTTAGTCGTTTTCTTATTTAAATTATAGTTGCATATTAAATAGAATAACGTCTTTTATTTTCTTTGTACTCTCCTTGATGAGGGCCAAAAAGTCATCGGACATATATAGCAGATAATTCTTGTGTCGCCCGAATTTTTTGCGTTAAACTCTGTAAACAGATGACACTTTCTGTGAATACTCCATGGTCAGGAGTCTGATACACAGCTACAGAATTTTCTTTTATCAAGTGTAACTTTATTGTCTGTTGTCATTTTAAACCTTATCTCAATATTCGGGATTTTTATGCTTTTAATTTTCCTATTAAGCACGCTTTTGTATATAAGATACGGATCATTTCTCTGAGACCCGCAGTTGTCTGCATAATTTTTGTGATTGTTTTATTTCAGGTGTTGCGATACACTAACCCAAATTAACTTTCTCACATGTTTGGGCTTTAGTGTGCTATAGTTTTTACATTGATTCAAAACCAATGTTTTGAACAAGAAAACAAGGGAATGAATTTACAGAATGATTTAGTAGTGAGACTTGAAAGGTTATACTTCACTTTAGAATTATTGCTGAAAATTTGCATACATGTATTTAAACTAGCAATACTTCAGTAAGCATCATTCATGTCCTGACAGCCTGAAAAATAGCTTCTACCATAAGCTTTACAAATTTCAACTCGCTGGGGAAATTCAGCAGCGCATCTTTTCTTGACTGTTTTTTCAATTGGAGGACGTAAGCTCCACCGTCCCGGTCTTGCCTGACTGTTCATAGCTCTCAGGACTCCTGGTTAATGTTCTCTTGTCTATTTTGTGACTGTTTTGCAAGCTAAAGTATTGCTTTTGGCATAACAATGATTGATTCCTAGTAATTTTTTCGGTGACTCCATACTAACTAAATAAAGTTTTCTGCGAACTTTTCTGAATTCAAAAGCATTTTACTTTTTATTTACTTCCATTCACACTTCTTTGTTACACCATTTTCCAGCCATTATGGCATGAAGCTTGAGGACAGTCCGAAAACAGCATTTGTCCCAAAAAATTCGTGCGGAAAAATGTAAGTCATTTTGTTCGAATCCAAAGTCTCTTCATAAGCGGTTTCGAAGCTCAGAACGGCTGCCCCTGCTTCATTTAAGACCCAACTCTCTGCCTCTGAGGTCACATGCCACCCGGAGAATTAGTTTAGGAATTTTTCTAGGAGCTCCACATCATGTTGAAATTTTGTGGAGCGGCATTTTTGGCGTCCGTGCACGAGGGAATATTTCGGCGAGCACGAAGATGCTCCAGGACTCTCCGTATTTTCTTCGCCTCTTTGTCTTTTTCATTGGACTTTCGTATAAGTTTCTATCAATTTGTGTAACATTTGTTTCGACTTTCAAAATTACGGGAGCACGTTACGGGCACTGTTTGAAGACGCAATTCATTTTGATCTGTAAATGTTCCCGATATTGTTTCAAATCATTCGTTTTCTTCCTTAATTTGTATATCATCGGCTTGAATCGGAATTTGTATTACATAACGTATTTCTGATCATCATTTTGGCCCTAAAATCGTCTGTATTGTACGTAATCGCGTATTTCAGACAGTCCAAGTAGGAGCCTGTCTGCTTATTTCATCAATAATTTCCAATTTCTATGTCATCGGAAATGTCCCCCAGACTCCAATGGATATACAGTTAATAAGTGCAAGTTGTCGATAGGCAGACACTCATCTTTGCTGAGCTACCGCAGAGGATTCTTCCTCTGATAAAATATGGCCTCTTGCTTGATTGCTTCGCGAGCGAGACGATAAAAAGGAAACTTCATCGAAAAGCTGCTGCATGATCCTAAAAATTCTGTTATGGATGAGATTGACTTCAGACTTTTTATTGTTCCTGAAGAGCTATTCAGACTTGCTGATTAAAGATATCAGATAATTTTTAACCTGATCACGAGGTGCTGGCTATTATCGGATGAGTTTCTCAAATTTTAATATTTAGTATTAGAAAGTTTATGTGGTCAAAGCAGATTTCCTTTTAAACAGTCAATATTTTACTAAGTTTGAAGTATTATGTTTTATAATTGAAATGCACAGTTAATATTAAATTTCAGTTATCTGTTTATTCATAGCCAATCATCCTAAAAAGTTTGATCAAAGTTTATGAAAATAAAGGTGAATATAAAGTAAAAGTGATACATGTCTTTCCCAATTCCAGCGAGCCCCTAAAACTCGTTCTTAAAGAAACCCATGACCGTGCAAATAAAGGAGATAAAGCCGACCGCGGAGCACGTACCTTTTATAAGAAGAAAATCTCCTGTAAAATGGTCAGGAAAGTGCATTATCCGAGCGGATAAAACAAGCGTCAGATTAGAAAATATGTCACTGTCATTGCAGAAGCGGCGGGTTGTTAGTTAATATTGCGAATTTAAGTGATCTTGATGGTGGGGATTGCGGCAGAGCGGACTTCGCAGTTGAAGGAAGTACGTAGACGAGAAAGGGGCGACTTGGCTGACATGCTGTGAAGGGAACGACTAGCTCTTGCCTGATTCTTTTCTTGTAACAAGAGCACTTGTGTGACTGGTTGTGAAAGGTAGAACTGATTGCCATTTCTGTTTTGAAGACAATATTTGGCAGACATGTTGCGGAGAGGATATTTCTTGGCTTTTGTTTCAGGAGTACTTGGCTGACAGATTGTGAAAGTCGTATCTGATTGCTACCCCCGTTTTGGAAATAATGCTTGATTGATGCACAGTGTTTTGAGAGAGTTTGTTCAGACATATTTTAAAAATACTCACCTGACTTGTGAAAAAGATTACTTGACTATTGCTTCGAAGAGAACACTTGGTTGTCAGTTTGTGGAAATTATTTCTGATTGCTACCTTCGTTTAAGAGACAATGCTTGGCTAACATTTGGAAAGAGTGCTTTTGTTGAAAGAATATTTGACTGGCCAGTTAAAGAACAGTCCTTGCATGAGTGTGGGCTAAGGATTTGTAAATCTTCTAAACTCGAATTTCTGGGATCGGTATATTTTACAGCACCGACGCTAAGAAGTAAAGAGAACGAATATAAACTTTTCAAATGGGAGAACAATGAGGCAGCAGAGAAATGTTAGTCCAGGGAGCAATTGCAGTGAACCATTAAGAGCCTTGTGTAATTAGTCCTGAAGTTTACGTGTACGTGAGAAAACGCTTGACATAATAGTCCGTCTGTATTCCATTGAAAGTCGATATCACGATAACGGATAATTTTATTATAAAGAAAGCAAAAAGTTGAATGACATCCATAGAAGTTTTATGTGTGTGACTGTTTAACGTATTTTGAGAGTATGTGTGAATGTGTTCGAAAATATAAACTTTACCGTACTATATCTTTCATCGACACTTAACCAAAAATCTCAGGTTCCAATGTTTTATTCTCAAATATTTTGTACAGATTATATTTAGGGTTTGTATAACGTTTAAAAGACTCTGTTATATAGTAATCAAAAACGTTACTCGTTGAGCTTTAGCATCAAAAATTACTCTATTAATATCATGGTCCCATGTAAATGATCTAATCCTAATCTTCGACGTATTCTCCGTAGATTTTGTCGATTGTATGGGTTCATAAAATGTGGTGGGGGCTGCGATAAATCATCGTGTCGATAACTTGCAACATACCAGAAAGGTGCGGCTTTTTACGACGTTGACTGTTCTCCGAAGTTACCATGAATTTTACCACCTCTGTTAAATGGCACATTTAGACTCGAGATTACAGTGTCTTCTGAGGCACCTAACTGCATTGAACGATCGCCTTCAAGTCGTTACGAGCCCAAGTAGATCATCACACAAACTTTGCAACTTTGATGACCTGGGAATCGTGAAGGATTGCTTGGGTTACCCAGAATGGCCATAGACTTGCCTCAAATGAGACGCTCGTGCATCTCCAGTAAAGCTATCGTTAGGCCATACATATGTTTCTGCAACTTCTGAGTTCCTCTAAGCTTCATCAATGACAGCGAGTAGACCTCTCGAACTAAATTGATGTAACGATTTCGAGGAATTAATGTGTCGTAATTTAGTTTCGCTTAAATCACGGAGTTTTCTTCATGCTGGTAGTTAGATGTTCGCATCTCCTTGCCCGGTGGCTTTTTCAACATTTCCCAAGTTTACGTACGTGATAAAATTATATTACTTTGAACGTATCTTCAGCCAACTTTAATTTCCTTCATGCAAAAAATAGTTTAGCCTGTCATTGCTCCTAAAATTATATCCTTGATTACGAGTTTTCTACCTGAGATTCGAATCTTTATAGCTTTTGAGCGTAAAAAATTGAGATGTGCCACGGGCTTCGAATTATAAGCAGGATTGACCACGTCCGACTGACAAATGGCGGCGGAACACCCGACTCGAATTCTAATGAAGCTGCAGGTCAAAGGTTTCGAGCCTCGCACTTGACTTATTTAGGTCTAAATGCCGTCCAAACGGAACACACGCCTGAATTATTCAACGAATAAATCCGCTTCAAAGAAGTTCAATGTCGCCAAACGTTTCTGAGTGGTATGTGCAGTAATGTATCTACATATACTCTCAAAAGAGGGGCGAGTTGTTGAGTTTTGAAATTAGAACCGTTTTTGTTTCTCTCAAAATTCTTCTTGGCGCCTTGTTTTTGGGAGTGTTGTTTTTAATTTTCGAAGATAAAGTATAGGAGTGTAGGATGGAATAAAAAAGTTTCACATATGCTTTCGAACTTTGATTCCAACGTATTTAAAAATTGCAGAAGACGCTTCCAACAATTTCACAACTTTGATTTATAGAACTGATATGAATTCCTGAAAATCAGATGGAAAGGTCATGCAGTATTGCGCTGTGAATTTCCTTTCTATATTCACAACATCGTTTGGAAAAGAAAACCTTGATCGTCACGTTACCGACCTTCATTGATTTTATGGACTAATAATTGGTGTGTTTTGAGAGCATTGCTTTCAAATATTTTTTCGAACATGCGTCTTTAATTTCATATGGTGCAGTATGCACAGTCAGTTAATTTTTCATCACTCACATTATCAACAGTTGAGAGTAAAATTCTCTTTAACGGTTTCTCTTGTTTTTCCTGCAACTATCTTGTCTTCAGCTGCTGAAGGGCACAGGTCTGAAACTTGCTAAATACTGTAAAACCTCTAAACAACGAGCTAGAAAGCTTCCCTTCTTGGCAAAGAGTTCCGATTTTAAATACCATTGTCGGCCTATCTATTGAAGTAGTTTTTCAACGAAGTTCTGAAGTTTTTATCATTACTGTTTTTCTTAATGGTTGATGGTAACATCTTTGAAGTTTACTACAAATCCTGTAGCCTTAAAGTGAAAATAGAACATATAAAGTGCAACAAGAGGAAGATAGATATCCTCCATGAAATCAAAGTAGCAATTATACGAACAACGCTGGTCACTGTTAACCAGCTACTCTGTTAGTAGTTTTAATAAAATCAGAAATCTTTCAAAATTATTAATATTCTGCGCAAACAGAGCGTATTTTTCAATTAATTGCACATTCATAGATCTATTTCGTCAGTTTTAATATACATTCATTAATTAATTTTCATATAATTATGAGTGAAAAAGCTCTGCTTTCGTGCCTGAGGGATAGTTATGCGTGAGCTCAATAGATGGCACCAGTTGTAGTTTGCTGTTTAGAAAGTTTCCCTTGTTTAGGAGTCCTGCATACGAGAAAGTTCCCGTCTTTGGGAGTCTCTTCTTGGAAAGTTCTGTGGTACTATTATCATTTATTCAAATGTTACCTCAAAAGAACAGCTGACACAGTAATGCATTTCTTTCGTACACAAATCAATCAATTTATCTTAATCTTGCCAAAATTTTCTTACCACTAACGATCAAAGAATTTTCAAAAACTGTGTTTCCTGCCAGAGGGGGCCGCTATTTCCGGCACACCTTATGTTGATAAAAAAATTCACAGCTTTTAAAAAATATTTAGTTTAAGTACAGGATCGATGTTTGCGCACAATCGATTATAGAGCTTTTTGTTTTCTGCATCGTTTCGTTGCATGTTTTGATTTGATTTTGAAGCTGATTGGGTCATGAAAAATTATTTATGTATGTGGATCAATGATATTAAATTGGCAGAAAAATTTAAAATTATGGAAACATAAAAACATTTATCCTGGTACTACAGTGACTTCAATCCATAAATCGTACTTTAAAATTTGAGTAATCGGTAATTTGGAAAGAGTCTCGAATTACAGGAGCTTCTACGGTATGCTACTAAATTGAACATTGGCGCGTCTTCAAATTCGTCCAATTAGTGTATTTCAGAATTGAGGAAAAATTATTTTCTTGCCGTTTTGATAAAAAAGTATCCCCCTAATTGAACATAGGATCTATAGCCGCAAGTTACAACATGTATAGTGACATTAGGGTCTCATCCCTGGGGTCTTGAAAGTTTTAATTTTGAGGTATAATTGATATTCAAAGGTAGCCTAATATTCTTTAAGAAGTTGGTTGGTAAATACAACTCGTAGGCGTTATAGAACTGACAAATTGCGTGTGAACCATATAACTATGTAAAAAAATTACATTAGTATATACTTGTTTATGTTAAATATTTCAAAATGGGGAGCGCTGCATTTCTACTTATTAGCGTTTTAGCAAAAATATGGAATCGAAGGAGAAAGACTAGTAGTGATCCGACGTGGAGAGCTGCTGATATTCTACCGTACGCAACCAGTGAGTTAAAGGGGGCAGTCTAAAAAATATTCACTGTAATTTTTAAACCAAATAATGTACATGGAATCATAGTCCGAGACAATTTTTTACACATTATGCATTTGCGTGTTATTTAGCAAGCCTTAAGTTTGTACGTGCACAGTGGTTCCAAGGACCTGAATGTCTGATGGCTTAGAAACCAAACCTCAAGAAAAAAGTCACCATGTCTGGAGGTCCACCAATAGTATTGTAGAACTATGATTTATGTGAGGAGTTAAGTTATAACATTATTTAATGCAGAAAACTCGTATAAATTCTAAAATATTTAAAAACAATAGCAACTTGTATTCAGGCTAATTTTTGTTTTGAATTTTCAGTACTAATTTTGAAAAAAAATCGAGCATGTTTTAAGAATTCAGCCGTACTTTTCCCCTATGAAAAAATGATGCGTATTATGTATATTGAGAAAACGTAGTACAGAAATGGACAAACACGGAGTCTGTTTCAATATAAAGAATCTTTTTACTTTCCCTTGTCTGTTCCGTAAAAGAAAGGTTTTTCTCAAAGTACTCTCTGACGACAGCATAGCAACCTTCGAGCAAAATTTAAAATTTATGTTTTCAGTGCAGTGCATTTTCCTGGAAGGCCAAAAAACAAAAAATATTTAAGCCATCTTGAAACGATGGCGTGATCGATCAGGTGTGGTTATTTTTTGTATCTAATTAACTGAATATATCTATATACATTTAGATACATTAATGTGTGGGTAAAAATTGTGATTGACATTTCACCTCCGTATGGAAAGGGTAGCTGATACGCGTTTTTTATTAGTAATGCAAGATTTTAAATAGTGATATGTTTCCCTGTTACTCTACAGCCGTTTCTTTGTTTTGTTCCAGAAAGATACGTGTGCGAACTTGAATTCATGTCACCACACGCATGCAAACAAATTGACTCAAGCTGTGTTGGCTGGCATTCGATTATTCATTCATTTTGTTGAGCTGAGTTCTTTGTCACTGGTGATGCAGAAGTAGCATGTAAAAATTAGGAATGTGCTTTTTTTCTCAAAAGAGTTCAATATATAAACGTCGATAAATTTTTTCTAAAACCTCGCAGTACGCACTGCATTCTACTAGGATTGTTTCAAGCGAATAATTTGTTGTAGAGCAGCATTGTTCATGGTTTTTTAACTTGGCAAACCTTCACAGCGGATCGAACGGAAAGTAGTACGCTCGCTAACAATTGCAGCTTACATGGTATCGGGCTTGTTCTGGTTAGTGTCGAGGGGAAATATTTTTGATGAGTAAGTTCCTTTTCTTTTACTTTCATGACTCCATAGGTCCTAGCACTGGCATTATCGTCGTACGTTTTAACTACTACCGAACATGCAGAAGCGTGCAGGAATATCATATTTATTAGAAATTTACAGCGCAATTACACTGTTCATCTGCAGTGCTCGTGTGATTCTTATTTTTTCTTGTGTGAAAATCCTGAAACTGAGCTTTCAGAATTATTCTCTTGAACGCCAGTAAAATTTGGAACAACGTTAATGTAACACAGAAATTAATATGCAATCTGCACGAACTTCAAAATCGGTTGATTAAATCGTTATCTCTGTTGTTTGTATAATCTTGACTGGAACGTTACGTGTCAATTCAATTACCGAACCATCGGTACCGAACCAATAATTCCTTACTTCCGTGCCATAAAGTTGATTTAAATTTGTAAAAAGAATAACTCCTACCTATAACTACGTTGTAAACTTCCATTCATTTCTTTTCCAATGAGAGTAACTCGCGTTTTGGTCACTAGCTTCTTTACAACATGGTCATCCTGCTCCACTTTCTCTCTGACATTTTGTACGCCTTTGATTCATATAAAAAGCATCAGAATTCCCACTCACACCATTTTGACTCAATTTCCGAAGTTTTTGAAACGTATCATCTTGGTATGATCAACAGAGAGATGGTCTTTGTGCATTAAAAGCTATACATCCGTGTAACAGTCTCAGCTGCAGAGCTCAGCGCTTTCGGTCAGGTAACTGCATCCATCCTTCATGTGAATATTTTTTAGTTTTCTAAACTTCGGTTTGATTATCTAAATAAGAAATTAGTTTGGGACATATTTTTAATATTTGAGCTTCAGCTAATGCTTGTCACTATGCTCTGGGTAAATACAAGTAACAATTTGCAACTGGCGACCTGAATTCCCCTCTTTTTTGCGGTTCTTTTGGTTTCGCCACGGTGTGCCCTCACGCTGCCTGTCACCAAGTACGTGCCTGCAGTCCCAGTTTTTTGCCATATCAGCACCCGTTAAATCATTCTATTGACTGTCTATCGATTATCCTTGCTTCGACGGCCTGATTTCCCTGGCGTAACGCTAGCTCTCTTCGGCCGTCAGCTTCTGACATCTTATTCATCTTGCTATCAAGTTTTGCTCGGCTGTTTGAATAATATCATGTTGTCATGTTCCTTACAGGGTCTGAGCATTAGACTCTGCCAATGTTTAGAAAATAGTGGTGAAGTGTTTTAACATTTATCACTATTTCATGGCGAAAATAACATTTTCATACTTGAAATGAGCAAAGTGCATTTTACGGAATGTATGCCAATTTGTTTTTAAATTGTAAATGGAACAAGTTCTAAAAATAAAGAAATGAGTACCAATCAATTCTAAATGGAATCGAGATCTTGTACTCTGCCTTTTGAGAGTTGGTGGACCTCAGAGTCTGGTGTTCGATCGATGATATTTACGACCCAGTCACTCATTATAACTCCGTATTTCACGACGCCAAGTAGCCGCGTTGATGATGACTCCATGGAAATGAAGTTGTGCTCTCGCGTATACAAACTCGATGTTGTGCAGCATTCGTCCGTATTATCAGCCCTGTTTCAAAGACCGATTTTCCAGTCGCAATTATTGCTGAACTAATTAAGTACGGGATTAGTTTGCTCTGCGGATATGGCTTTAGCAGGACGAATATCCGCGTAAATGACTGCCCGTGTTGTGTCCTAAATGCACTGCCTGCAGTACAAATGATCCAGTTTGAGTTCAACGACTGGTTTTGAAAATTGGTGCGATGAATGTGTATCTTCCTTTCGCTGTTAATGCGTTCTGTCGTTGATTATAAGTTAATAATTCTCTGAGCAAAATTAGATTATACATACGTAAATGTATTGGAAAACCAATAAAGTTCTACTAGCAAGTGTGAATGACAGCTTTTAGCATAGGAGTCAGCTGTATCGCTCGAAAAAATGTTAGAGTATGAGAATAACCACTTCTATGAGTAACTGATTTTCTCAAAGCTCTACTGATAAACTACAATTATTTCACTGATCACATTTTCAGGTACAATGATAGAACTTTTTAATTTTTTGCATTTCAAATGACATATATAGTTTTTTCAATTAAGCTTCTTCCAACAATTTACCGTATGAATTGACTCGTTTATCAACGACTTTCTGTAGTAATTTTTCCCTCGCTGCAGAAGTAGACGTTTTTATTTTCCATTTTTCCTAAAGTATGTTCAACTGTTTCGCTCATGCTTTAAAAACTTACTAAATATTTCAGCTAGTGGTAATTTATCATGAGTTATTGTGATTTATTTATGGTACTCTCTTCTGAAATATTTAAACTCTAGTTACACCTCGTCATGCTTGGAGTATTTCTAGAATTGTCGCTTAGCTTCGAATATAATTCTGGCTTGAGGCTGGGATAACCGACGCACATTTCTAATTGATGTCACATGTTTATTTCAAATGCAATTTAATTTCTGGTATAAAAAGTACTGGTATGTTGAAAGCACGAAATAGGTGCTGAATGTATTTATGGCTCTGAGTACAATGGTTCAAGAGCTGTTTTGATTGACTGTAATGTTACTGCATATGAGTGATTATTGTTCATGAAAAATAAATCGTTTGTGTTATGTTATTTAGAATTATAGGCAATTTCGTTGGGAAATATAAATTATAAGAGACTGGAGATAGTTTTAAATAGAGAAAAATACATAGCACTATATGTTTCATCCGGTATTAAAATTAAATTTAATAGGCCTAAATGTTGTTCGATGCAGATAGGGTGTATAGCAAAATTTACAAAAAAATCCAACACGTCCGTCGTGGTATACTTTAAGGTAACGAAGTTAACTCGTAGATAACAATATAATTTTTCTTCCTAATGGTTTTTTAATGCTTCAGTTGTTGAGGTAGCGTCGCATGACAGCTCCACACAAATGTGTTGTCACCGTGCACATAAATTTAATTAACACGCTTGTTGCGATTGCCTAGCCGGTGCAAATCTTTACTTTGTACACATAATCACTAAAAGACTTGGAAAAAATTACAGAACCTAACCTAAGTGACCCACCGGTGGGTCGCATCGCAACAAACGTGTTAATACACAAGTACAAGAGGTAAATACACATGAGTTAAAAACAGTGTTCATAGTAAACCTCTTAGCATTCATACAGGCTTGGATCGTTTTTATTTTATTTTTAAACGCAGCCTCTTTAACATGTCTGTTGATAAAAATATATTCAAGTCCGCACTGACTTCCTTAAGAATTTTTACGCTCATTGGCTACACTCTTTACTTATTCAAGCGAAATGTCTCCTGAAGTTATCAGGCGAAGTAGCCGCTGCGTTCAGCACCACAACTTTGATCAATGTTTTTTCGTAACACAAGCGTAGTTTGACGTGGATTCGCACTAGGGTTTGTGAACGCCCCCACAACCGCATTAAATTTTCACAGGCATTGATAACACTATAGAAAACGAGTCTCTGGTCTCAGAGAAAATTATGATGATGAAATAAAGGGAAGACTACTCTGTGTTGGATTTCCTGATTATGTATTGATTTCTAAATAACCTTATCATTTCCAATGAGACTTATTAATCTATGGAAAAATGAAAAAGACTCAATTTCAGTATTTCAAAGTCCAAATTTTTAGTAAATTAACGATTGAAGTTTAGGAATTATTTATTTCTATGTTCCATAAGGTAAAACGACTTTTTTACTTCCACTGTAGAAGAGTGGTGAGTGTTCTGTACTTGTGCTGCTAAGTCCCTAGTTTCATGGGTTCGAATTCCAATGCATCCCTCAAATTTTGTTTGCTTGTGACGCTTAGACTAGGTAAACTGACAGACCGACAGACTTGAACTATTTCCTCAAACTAATCTCAACGTATCCCTACGAGCTTCTATCTCACGTCACAACGTGGATGGAAACAGTCACTGAAAGCATGGTCACTAGCCTCAAAATTTCAGCAAGGAGATTTTAAATGCACTGTATATGTCATGCATATTTGAATGGAATAAAATTTACTTCGTTATTTTTTAGTATTTTAGTGCTGCTTATGTGGGAAAGATATTACACTCCTACAAAAAACATCTATGGTGGAGAGTTGGAATGCACTCACCATTGATTGATAACGTACCCATTGTCTTTCAAGACTACTAGAACAGGTTTTGGATGATTGATATTACATTTATGTCTAACAGCACATTGTGGAGGTAACGACACCATAATAAGTTTTTGTGTATTTTTTAGTGTACGTGACGAAAAATTTGACAATAACAGTGGCACAAGGAAACCGTAATAGTTACTCCTACGTCCTTATTACAAACTAGACTGTGCTAGAAAACTGATAATTCGATTTTACTGGCCATTTATTTTTTGTTCGTAAAAGGTGTTTGAAAAATTCCACAATGTAATTTAGCTTGAGATCTATTACTAAAATTTAACCATTCATGATGGATGTCACTGATATCAAAATGCCGATATCTATAATTTTTGCCATTGTAATGAATGCTTCTTGTAAATAAATTTATAGCTAAAATTTACTAGTTTTTTAATTTAAAGGCTCAATGGTGGCTTGTCGATATTCTAGCAATAAGTCGGATTTGACTTGATACAAGGTCGTTGAACGACTGAAAACTTTAAGTCGTTTTCTATACACTTTTTCTATTAGAAGACATTGAAAATAAAGAATTAATGCATAATCTTTCATTGTAATACAGTGCAGACGTCGGGCATTGCAGCAAAATAGGAAATGTTTGCGGAAAATTACGAACGAAATCTTCGAGAATTCAATCGTCGTGAGACTTTCTTTTGAGGAAGAACTTTAATGCATTGCAAACATTTGAAAATATTACAGGTCATGACCTCAGGCCCGCGAACACATCGGTCTCAGGAATAACGCGAAAAAGACTTATGATTTTCATGAACCTTGAGTTCAAAGTTTTAGAATTTTGTAGGAATCATCAGTGGGAAAACACACGCAAAGCACGCGTTGAATGAAAATATACTTAGAGTAAAGTGAAATTGCTCATTTGGTGACTTGAAACGTTACTCATGACTGAGAATTCTCAAAATCAGAATTTGAACGAGTGTTAAAATCCATGAAGATTTTATAATCACCCATATTTTTAAATCGGCGTTTCGATGAAAATATAGGTTATGTATTAAGCGATTATTGTTGTTCAGTTCCGAAGACTCCCATTGAGTTGTGGGCCTGTTTTTTGTTCTGTTACTACCACTGCGTATAGTGCCAATGAACTCGTAAAGTATTGATCTGAATTTCGTTTTTGTGACCAGTCGTTAATTTTTGTCACTAAACGCTCACCTGATGTGTTCACCAAACAAAAACTGAACCAACAGAGCAAAAAACGTGATATCGTAATAGCAGCAAACTTGATGTTCACATTCATCAAATTAATGAAACGCTCCCAAATCTTCTTGTTCATTTATTCAGTTGGTAATAGCGGCTTCTAACTGCCCTTTGTGCGGCGCCTCACTTCCAAATCAATGGTTCAGCTTCTCCCTGACGGCAGCAGCCGCTGCCTCGCCCCGAGCTCAGTTCTGCGTTGTGTTGCTGCGTTTTTCATCGTTCGCTGCGCGACTGATTGAAAAATTCCGTTTGATGTATATCGAACTTATCTAATACGACTCGTAATAGAAAGCCCCAGTGTTGCAAACGATTGGGATTAATTATTTTTCAGCTCAGAGCAAGAGAAAATCCTAAACTTATTTTTCAGTTCCAGGGTATTGATTACTCCTCAAATTACAATGACATGAATGGCATTTATTTATTGTGACCGCATTAATCAAGGCCCAAACAAATAAAATGCATTCATTTTGCAAGTTCACTGATAATTTTTTTGTATAAGTGTATTTCGTTATAAATTCTTCAGTAATTTCTGATAAAAAAGAACAAATTCTTTAGTATGTTTTATCAACATTTTGAAAAATATTTGATGTTAACTGAGAGCCTAAATTTTCTTAAAAATGTTTACGAACTGCAATAATATCCCAATCAGTTTTCTCTCTTGTGAAGTTTAGCTTTAATAATAATAATAGATTTGCGTTTGAGAAAAGAGTTGGTTTTCAAAATTTTACTCAGAAAATACTATCGTGCAGTATTTTGAAATCTTGCAGTTGTACCAATGTCAACACGAGTACATCAATGTATTCTTCATTCATAGACGTCTGTTCACGATAACAGTACTGTCATATCTGCGAGGAAAATAAGATATATTTTATAATTTGTAAATTAATGTTGGATATACCCCTCCATGAACTGAGCGTTATTTATTGAAGCTATTGAAGTTGACCATAATTTCACGTCTAATCACTTCGTTAGGGAATTTATGACAGTGATTTATGTCACGTCTCCTTGAGAATTTATGCTTTCAATCAACCTCATTCTCTGACCATCGAATTATAGATTTCGCTTTCATTAGCGACTCTCTCCTCGACTGCCATTAAACTAAGCTGAAGACAATACTTGCTTCCTAACATTGTTGTGTAGCCATAAGCTTTGTAAACGTCAAGAAATACTACTACCGAAATCATTACTTCTGGGCAGGTCTTTCATGTCTATTTTGATCATCCACGTTGAAAATTCATTGATTGATGTTGATTGCTTGTGGGTCATTCTATTTATTGACTGAAGATGTTTGCTACCGTCTGCAGTACGTGTGCCTCTTCCTTATAAGTTGGGACGTTGCAGAGGGCTTGACTCATCGTGTTAGTCCAACTATTGTACATTCATTTGAGTTGAAGAAAAGAAGAATGGTTTTGGGAATAGTATTTTTTGTTTGAATATAAATTTAACTTCATTGCTATGTTACCAGTTTTTGCGTCTTATTCGTGTTTCTTATAAAAGTGGATACAATAAATATCCTCTCGAGATATCGTTCTACGGTACAAGGATTACTTTTAAGTTAATTTTTAATATGAAAAGATCATAATGATCAGCCTCTATCAATAAGCACTCGATTCTAGTGAGTTAGTTCTATGGCATTATTTCTAGTGCGTTGTTTGTGCCTTGAGAAAATTTCTGAATACAAGCATGGTTTACTACTGTATATTTTATATATTCTGAAAAAAATTATTCCGTGTTTTCAGTTTTTTAATAGCACACGTCTATCATCGACTAAGGACTACATTACGTTTAATTGGAGTTTGAAGATCTAAATTTGTGTAAACACAAGTGCAAGTAATATGTCTTTTATAATTTAATTCATGGAAAATACATACCTTAGGAATATTTAAGAATAACGATTTGTTGTTGACGACAATGTGATGCTGCTGGTACATGCTTCTCCTAAAATGAGAAGTGCAGCTTCTTCGCCTCACCTAACAGTTGATCATAGTAGAGCTATACATGTGTATACTTCTAGTCGAATGGTTTCATTAACTCTGGCGTGAAAATATTTTTCTCCGAATGACAGAGTGGGGTGCAATAAATTAATTTTCCCATACATGACGATATAGGCGAGTTCAGAAACCGCAGAATTAATGACCCATAGCACCTGCAGGTAGAAATTACTTGAGTTTTCTTTACAATTGAAGTTCAGTTGCGTCAAATGCTTAACTGGAATAAGCTCGTGTTCACCCAGCACATTCGGGTATTATGTACTTGCCATTTTTGGAGGCATATTAGATCCATTGATGACAATCGTTTTAATTTCTTGCTTCACACATTTAACAGTTTTACCGTTCTCTTCAGTTTCGTACGAATTAAAATTAACATTAGCTTTTTGATATCGACATTTAATTGGTGGAAAAATGTGATTTATTTGTTGGAAAGTATTAAATGTCAAGCTTTGAATTCATACTTATCTCCTATCAAGATTGTTTTCTTCCCATATAAATTTATGAGAGCATGCATACTTTCATAAAAAATATATGCAGTTTGACAAGTTAGACTTTGAGGAACGTTAAGTGAACATCGTGTGGGATCATTTGGAGACATCATGTCATCTAGTTACATGACGGTCTCCCCGGTTCAGACTGTGTTCCAAGTTGATCGTCGTATAGCATTTGTGTGTTTTTTATTTTAGCTTTAGAAATCCAAGAATTGACGTACAGAAGAAAAATTCTTCGAGTAGCATAGTCGGTCAGAGAAGGTTAATGCTTTGAAATTCAAATTTACCAAATTGGCGCTCGGTGATCGTTCCAATAAAATGTAAAACAGGTGAGCTTGTTGTTCTACAAGTTATTTTTCCAACTTCCTCATGCTTTGCTCCAAATTTTTTGACCTGAATGAAACGGAAGACAATCATTCGCTCCGATATCGTATTCGAAAGGATAAATATGTCTGATTAATAAAGTAATCTCTCACTACGTTTATATTTAGCATGGGGAATATATGATAATAATAATAATTTATTTAGCATGTGGGCAGTAGGGAATAAAGGTTTCACCAGTTTTGGGCATGTATTGTGGTTCCAGAAATTAAACACTGAGAAAAACGCAGTGTATTACACTCCGTCAGAAAACAAAAATTACACTCAGTAACTTGCTATGACATAAAACTCATAGAAGTACTCACAGATTCAGAGTATCTATCGTCACTGCCATTCTCCGTTTTCTCTTGTGATGATCAAAAGATTTTGTAATTGTAATTTGAAATTTATTGCTTTCGAAAAAAGGAAATAAATAATGAGAACTGATGAGACGTTTTCATGATAGATTCTAGTAATTTAAGCAATTATTGCCCGATTTTTCTTCATTATTTTTTCTTTAGCTTCGATAATGATTCTGAAAACATTTAAAATGCTTCTGTTTTTGATGATCTAATTAAGAATTGCACCTCAAAAAAACATTTGTTATTTTGAGCGTTTTGAGCCTTGATGAAAGTATTAAACGCTTTCAGTGTACTGTATAATTTTTGTGTAATGGTTAAAACAAGTTATACTGCTAATGCCTCATTCTCGCACTGCATGATGTTGATTCCCAACATACCTGTACTGTAAGGCTGTGGGAGATACGAGTACCGAGTAAATGCCAACTTTCATATTGGATTTGTACTTTCATTTCATTGTATGAATGCATCTGTAAATGTTTTGCTTGTTGTTCGGTGCACGATCATTTAACAATCATGGTTGGTTGGTGCACAGTGGCTCATCAGGCTATTCAGGACATTAGCATTCAAAGGATGAAATTGGAAGAGAAAAGAGCTGGGAGCTCTGAGCTAAAGCTTTCCGTTTCGCTAATTAGCGCCGTAAATGTTGATGACTGTTCGTCGGTGGCACAGACAGCCTTCGATACACCAAATGGATGCTAAAGAGCAGCACGTTAACAGCGCAATACCCTCCATTGTCCTCAATTTTGTGAAAAAATCTCATTCAAACGAAATTAAACTTTCCATACGCAGGCAAAATAACGACAACTCGGTGAGGGCTTGCCATTTTATCGACCGTGTTTATCACTTCATTTGCACGCGTAGTGATTTGCAGCTGCAGTAAATTTCAACGATTCATTATTTTCTCGACTGATTTTGATATTTTCTATCTCTTCAAAAATAATTTATACAACGTGCTAGTGGTTCAAGAAATAAAGTTTTTTTCAACTCCGTTGACAGCAGCCTAGGCATTGGAGCATATCTGCCCCGCTGTGGAAGCACAGCATTTAATCATTGTTTCCTTAATTACTTCTGCTATGGGTTTTAAGCCTAATTCTAATCAATTATATTTCAAGGTAATTTGTGTAATTGGTTTGTTAGCAGCTTGCTTGAGACTGCTTTTAGGTTGGCACTTCATTTTTGCATATCAATTTTAATTCATTCTAGTAGAGTAAGGGAATATGTTCTCCAGTCGCTACTGTTCAATTTTGTGCTTACTTATCACGATCTTGCATCATAAGTCCATCCCCCAGTATAATTTGTTTCAATCAGAATTTCATACCTACTTCAGTAATTTAAACTGCAAATGGATTTTTTTTTGTGTCACCAAAAATCAATCTTATTGGAAACTGCTGAAGAATATGGCTTTTCAAGTTACATTTTTGGCACAATGATCACTAGTCAATCTATTGAGAGCGCGAACTTGTAGGCGATAAGATCCGAACTAGTCATCTGGTTTTTAATGTACAGGGTGTCCATAAAGTCTCTTATAAAAGTCTCCCATAAAGTTTCAACAGCATTTCTTTCACAAGCACGATCCCTTAAACACACAGACGCAAAATGTGATTTAAAAACTTTAATAAACACTGAATAGAATAGAACAAATCTGCATAAAATATCTTATCAATTGCATTTGTAATAAATTTTTGAAATGGTTAAGAGACTCTATGAACACCCTGTATTGCATGAATAATTTGGAAGTGATTTTGCTCTTTAAGATGCACAGGACTCATCTCGAACAACTAATGAACTGCAAATGCTGTTTTGAAAATGTTGGCCACGAACAGCGCCGCAATGACGACAAGAGTGAACAGAGCGGAGGTCGATACATTGATTTCTCATCAAACCTGAGTCCGCTTGAGACTACCTTTCTCGACCCGCAACGAACATCGGGCAAAAACACTGCACCCAAAAACTACCGCTACTTTACTCAAAAAAGACACTTCAGTTCCGGTGATTGAAGTTATAGTGCAAGTGAGCCTAACTGTACATAGTATTTCAATTGGCATCGTCAAGTTTATTTTAACTCGTCGATTTGACTGTCAGTTGAAAATTACCTGTTGAATTTACGACAATTGTCAACCCATCTTGGGCAATATGTTTTGTTGATTTTAACACGTTGCCTCCGATTACCTGATTGGTGTAAAACTTCACTTTGTAAGCATAGTCACTAGAAGGATCTGAAAAAATTACAGAACCTAACCTCAGTGGTACACATACGTACCACTTCGGAGTCAACGTGTTAACATTCATATCTGCTTAAAATGCTGCTTACAATTGCAATTGCTCTGAAGAATAGTGTAAATGTGAATTACTATCCAGTCTATTGTGTCTTAGTTCGTTAACGTCTCTTTACGTTACATCATATTGTGTAGAAGTGTAACACGATGTGTAAATATGCCGTTTCACCAACAAATTGAAAAAAGTTGTCCTTTTTTAAGCTCGTGTGAGTAAAAGCTTGTCGCATGACCAAATACAATAGCTCCAGTTTGAAGTGCAGAACTAAATTATATAAATTTAGACAATTCCTTACCTTGTTCATGTTAACAATCGGTTTCATATTTTTACTAATTTGCATGTTGAGAACAAAACATTACTAAGAACTAGAATTGTAGCTACTGTCATATTTCTCATTAACTTGAATCAACGAGTACATCGGCTGTTAAATTTTCTTTAAATACTTTCTATGAAGAATGTCTCACCCAAAAAATTTGTTTCAATCACTTCATTGTTCTCCGTAAATGTTTTGTGCAATTCTGTTTTGGCAAATTTGTCTAAAATAGTTTCTTGGTCCAGTTTCACGCTGTGTTGGAGTTTGAGTTCAATTTCAGTAAATTGCTTTTTTGCATAATTATGGATTCATGTTCGAAAATGTCTTTTTTCATGCATTATTAGTGTATTTTTCTTGAGTATCTTTAGCTTGAATGTTGATAGCTGCTACAGTAGAATTTTTCCCCAATATTGGGCTTGTCTCACTGGGTATTATTATGCTGAATCGTTAATG
>VCRD01000128.1:186243-244306 GCA_006783055.1 Trinorchestia longiramus | reverse complement strand
CTATAGTACCAAAAGTGATTTCATAGGAACTTTCCTCTTTATTTGAATGTCTGTAGCATTGTAAGTGACTGTTTCAATGCTAAAACGATTTTAATTCTATTTAAATAATAAGAGCCATAAGAGCCTACTGGGCTTGCGGTTTGGTTTTGACGTCAAAGAGTAAGGTCCTTAGAAATGATCTCTTTGAGGTTCATAGTCTTCCAAAAAACGCCCATTGAGGGACTAGATTAAATAGAACAGATGCAGTAAGCGAGTTTGAATGTTTTGTTGGAAGAGAACGTTGCATACAATGGGTGGATTAGGTGGCGAGACGTCGTTATGAAGAGGCAACGCACCAGCAGAGGCCCAACGACGGGTGATGCCGGCTCAGAGAGTGCTGTTCCAGGGTGGGTTGGAGGGAGAGCAAGGGGGAGCGGTTCCAGGGAGTCGGGTGGAGATTCAGCCATTTTAACTCACCTGTTGCTTACGTGTGCAGCTCCTACCAATCACAAACGAGCTCTCTGTCGTCACTGCGTGATATTCATAAGCTCGCTCTTTCCTTCTCACTCCTACTGGAACTTCAATGCTCTGTCTTGTTAATAATATATGTTTATGAAAGTTATTAAATGCTCTTCCTCATTGTATTGGTTAACAATGATGTAAGGCGATTACAAGTTTGTAACATTTTTTGATTCAATAACGTTGGCACTACTAACGGGAGAGACAGCCAAGAATCAGTCTCTTCACTTGTGATCGTGTTATGTAAAACAATTTCCGGAGGATGCGTCTGCCACTCATGATATTTATGTTATGATAATTTTTTTTGAAAATTGAGGACTAATTTTAAAAAATTCACATTTTCAGGACGAAGTGTTGATGCAGAACGTTTTGTTGTGTCGGTTACGCATTTTAATGTTGTTTTGACTAGCTGACTGTAACAGGTTTGGGCTCTTTACTGGCTTGTAGATCTTGGCTGGCTGACAGACCATGACTGGCTTCCAGAGCAAAACTGGCTTTCAAGGCTTTATGTTAGACGCTCTCCTATTGGCCAGCATCTGGACTCACTTGTTGCCGGAGGTACGCTGCCGCTCGGATGTTGCTGTTCTTGGTCGAATAAAGGATGGCACAGACGAGAGCGTCCAATGTTTCTTCAGCTAGTCTATGTCGTTGTTGGATGTATTCCTGCTAGAATAGCTTTATCGTCGTCGTTATTGTACTTATACTTGCAGTAGAATCCTATCTCTGCGTGGTTGTGAGTGTTTGTGAATTGTCCTTCGTCCAGAAGTGAGGTGTTTTATTTTTTCCAGCTGCCACATCGTAAAGTGCTGAAATTTTACTCATTTTCAGCACGGCCTGGAATGGAGAAACGGCTGTTGTTCAGTGGTCACAGTTTCCCTTTGTGATAATAGCTTTCCTAACTCGACGCTTAGTCATTCCATGTACAGGGTTTGAAAAATTGCCTTTCATATCATAGTTTTACTCTTTTTTAGCGGTTGTTGCTGGCCTCTGCACAATAAACTAATCCCGCCGAGTGACTGTCTCGTCCTATGATTTCCCGTGGGAGCAACTTAGCTCTGGCGTTCTTGTCATGTTCTAAAAGAATTCTATTGCAAGTGCGAATGCCATCAATGCTTCACTACCTCTGACTTGACTTGTACCATCGGCACCCTGGGCTGAACACTCTCTCTCTCTCACCAATTATACGAGCCAATTCCATCCATTGCTGCGCGACAGAGTCATTTATCTCGTGACAATACCAGCTGCTGAATTGAGCCCTACTCGATATTGAATGCTTTGAACTCACACTGGAAACATTATTGGTTTCATTCCCACACTCGTGAAGAGTCTCGCATGAACTTGTGCATTGGAAAACACGACTGTGCAGCCGCAGTGCTTCGATGGTCTCCAGCGTCATGTGAGTTGATATTTGTGCCGGTGATGTCTTATCTACAGCTCGTAGAGGTGTGGCAGTTACTGCTTCTGGTTTCTACAGTTTTTAATTGGATATGGTTTCGGTATATTGCCTACCTGTCACGTCACGTTTACAACGCGTTTTCATGTATTATTCGAATCTTCGCCAATGAAACTCGAAGTCTGTAAGGTAAAATCGCTTACTTTCTCAGTTACACTTTTTCACTGGTATGTGGCTCAGATTGTTAGAGTTTAACTTTAATGTCACGAGGGTGCGCTGAATAATATTTTCCTGTGCCAAGTAATACTTTGGGATTGACGTTCGTGTAGTATCGAGAGCTTCAACATGTGATCTATTTTAATCTATTCGAACAATTTTTGAGTCAACGGTGTGACTAATACTCACGGAAACCCTTTTCAGACCTATTATATCATTCAAAACATAATTTTACATGCATTTTACACGCATTTAGCAGTGTTCATTCAGTCTCTGGAGGTTGAGTCGTATACTAGGGCACAGATGTTTGCAAATCCTGAAACAAAATGTTCCGGCACACGGGTTCGGGATGATCAGCTGCGACAGCCATCGATCCATAGAAGGGTACGTCAGTGAGCCAGAATATATTCTTCAGTTTCTTTGACAACTCAAAAAAAACAAATGTTGTTTCCCTAGTGTTTTGTGTAAGATAGCTACGTTACAAGATCTGTCACGTGTAGTCTTTATGAGAGTTGAAAATTGTATGATGAATTTGGTTTTAAATGTGTCTTTTAAAGTCATCTTGAAGTCACGTCGATATTCGATAAACGTTCGTTCTTTTGCTGTGAAATGTGCGATGATTAAAGCTAAAATTATTATTAGAAGAATTGAAGTTATTGTTTGGAAAATTTGTCATGAATTAAAAACCCAATTTTCAAAAATAACTCGTTCAACGGTTACTGAAATCAAATTCGGTGAATTATATGGTCGAGTTGATGTATGCGGTAAATTATGCTATTCATTTCTATTGCATGTAGGACAATATGTTTTTGATGCATAATTATTTTAACTTATTCACCACATGATCTTCATACAGGCCTCGAGTAAAGCGACTGCTGTATACTTTTGTTGAACAAGAAGCAACCGCATCCTTCACGAAGGGAAAAGTTCTTAAGAAATTGGCACTCACAGTAAAATAAAATCATGCCTTGAGGTAAGCAAATAGTATTCTTCAGTTGTTAATAAGAACACACATATGGCATAAGTACGAACTTTAAAATCCATTTTTAAATAGTGAAAGGAAACTATATACATGTGCTGATATTTTTTGCTGAAAAATGTCTACGGATTTTGCTCCCAATATTTTAATTACTTTTATCAACATTTTAAATGCGTGCTCTTCAGGACGTCGTATCACCTTACATCGTTTCCTGAAGGAGCTATTTGATTAAGAATTTTTAACACGGGTGTATGCTAAAATTATTCGGGAATGTTTTACCGTCAAGTTGACTGACACTGCATAAAAGTCGCAGTATAAAGTCTCCCGCGGATATTTTGCTCAGTTTTTCCTCCTCTTGTCCCCCAGGGCCATTATTTCAGCAAGTTTATGATGGCAAAAGGTGCCTCTCCCTGGCTGTGCCGAAAGCAGCTAATGCATTCTTGAAGATTTTCGACTTTGCTATAACACCAACTTTTTCCTTAGGATCCCGTTCCAAATTTGTTAGAACTTGGGGATTAGCCTAGGCAAAATTTCACTCTCTAATAATGCTCTTATGGCTGCAAATGATCTTTTACGATAGCTTATGAGGCAAGAGAATTTTTTATGATGCAAACTTTTCATTAGGTTCCAAAAAAACTAGTAACTAGCAATGAAACTCGTGTTGAAATTTTAATGGTATTAACATGCAAGCGTGCACGCCCTAGTTATTTATTTTCGAATAAACCTAAGATTTATTTACTAATTTTTTTTACTTCAAAAGGTAGAATTTCAACTAATTGTGAGATGTCAGCGGCTTTGAAAATTTTCATCACTATTTATGTAAAAATTACAGAATTTCATCTCACAAGCTCATTGGTATACACATTTTCCGTTATCCTACTACAGAATTCTCTCAAGCAAGCTCTGACCGCAAAAATCCGAAGGAGGCGCTCGATATGTAAATTGGCTGGAGTCCGAGCTCGTATTAGCCTGGCTCTGCTACACTGCTTAGCATAAACTTGGCTGCGCATTTATGGAGAGCAAGTTATTGTCATACTCAGGGCTTAGTGGCTCCTGAAAACCACCTGTTGTGGTGCAAACGGCTCTTTGCTTTTGACTGCGCTGATTTGACTGCGCAGTGAAAACAATCATTCTCTTAGAATGTGAGTTTGTTCAAATACTAAAAATCTACAAGATTTTGTGTTTGTATTGCTCGACTGTTTGTATTGGGGGAATATTGTATGTTCATTTCATTTTGTTGGTTGAGTACTCTAAAGTATCGTATGACTATCTTGATAACTGAACTCGATTTTCCACTGATTTTCTCAGCTATTTGAAAAGCATTCATAAGGGAACAGCAGGTTTCGAGAGATAGAAAAGGGAGGTAGACCGAGAAATGGCCTTCATCCTGTTATGCAATTGCTTAACGGGGCGGAAAACATTATAAGCGTAGGTTGTTGTTACTTCAGTTGCAGGTGTGAGCAACTTGCCAGCTTTAGTGGTCCACTTTGGGTACTTTCTCGCTGAAGTTTTTTGGATGCAGTCTTTTGTGAAATACGAATCTCCTTTCTATATTTAACCTATGCTTCGACTACGTTATGGCTAGTTTTGGGAGTAGAATAGAAAACCTTCAAACACAAATCTTGAAGATTCTTCAGAAAAAAATAACTTCAGAATATTTCGTAGCAACTGAATTCACCGTTTAAAAACCAGGACGAATAAAATTTCTACTGAGCACTAGCGAGACACAAGTAATTACATGAGATTTTCATAGAATTGAAATATTGTCGCATAGATGAGACTTTGAATTATTCCTCATAAAGTATTCACGCTAACGGTGTGTATTGAATATTTTGATACCACCCACTGGGTGAAAGCAAGTGATGAACACGTAATCAATATTGCGTGATGGTGCTTTTGCACTCGTACACAATTATTGCACCAAGACGTGAGACTTGTTTATTGATTATTGCTGAACTGACTAGGCCTTCAATGTATCACAGTATGTGAGATCCGGCTTCATTTTCTATTCTATTGATTGCACTTAAAGTAAAAGCCAAATGTTGCCTCATTTGGCCCTTCAATGAAGCTCTTGCAGGAAGCAAAGCTATGCTTTGAAATATTCAAGCAGCGACTCGATCCGTGACGATGCTACCTTTCGTACAACCATTGGGAAAATATTCATAGCAATTTATGTTTGTTTAGGTTTGCATAAGTGGTAGAGAGCGCCTATCGTCTAAGCAAAGTTTATATTGTAGATTTTTCTTCGTTATCAACGTTCAACGAAATTTTCTCAGCTGTTCCTCATTCTTAACCAGGAGAGTCTATTCGACTGTTCCAGCGCTCGCTTAAAGTCTGTTATGGGTCATTAGCTTTATGTCGGTGCTATGTCTGACAGTTTGCCTCGCATAATTTCTTCATATGTTACTGCGCTTGCCTTAATTAGTAACCAAGGGCTCCGTGGGATTACCTTTTGGGAGGCTTCATTACTTTTCTGGGTCAGACAATTAGATTGCGCTGGCTTTTGCCTCTTCGGGTTCTTTTTCTCTTTCCTCTTTGGGGTTGTGCGGGCTCAGTGAGGACCTCACTTATGAAGTTTCCTGCAACCATGCATCAATGACGTTTCTTGGTCTAAAATTCAAAAACGAATACTCCACCTTCTACTGTATTCGTACTCACGACCAAGGTCTTGGAATTTATCGTAACTATGAGTTTAACTTAGACTCTCTGACTGTACTTTGCGTAGGCCAAAATTCGTAGCTTGGCTTTGTTGACAACTTTCGTAACACTTATTTAGTATACATGTTGAATACCAACGTTGTTTATTCCTAAATAAAGCTTTAGAAATTCTGTCCGTTTTGTGCATTTTCAGTCAACAATTTTAAAGTTTCGACTTAATCAATAACCAGAAAACGCTTGACAGTTCTATGATAACATGTTCGGTCGTTATTTCTTATCACTATTAAATTTTTCATTCGTGGAGCATCATCGGAAGCATAAGCTGGTTATGATTTATTTTTCTACTATACTTTTCAAGTGGATGAACATTCCCTATAAAAATTGAGGCTGTGTTGTTTTAGAGATTTTTTTAAAATATTGCACACAAAATTATGCTACTTATCATGTCTCATACAATATCTAAATTGATACCATGAATTTAAGCAATAATTTCATAGTATCGTCCAGGTTTTTGAAAGAGACCTGAAAATCTAATAAGCACCTATCGTAAGGCTATCATTTCTGCGTGTCTCTGAGAATACTTGGCATTTTCTTTTAAACGCAACCTCAGAGGGTTCGATCTTAGTTATACAGAGATATGTGCGTCAACAATGCTTTATAATTTAGGCGAAGGCTCCCATTGAAAATTGGTGCCTTCTTGCGGTGCTTGTGCTTTTTCATCTACAGCAGTGGGAACTGCCGCAAGAACTCGCACATAAATGTTGTGTTGTAGTCTGGGGTTTGAGCGGCTACACACACGCACAAACATTTTTCCCACTTTAGCTTGTTTCCTCACTTGCAATTTTAGTCTCACGGACGGTCGCCTCAGTATCCATGTTTCTTGCAGACATTGGCATCCCTACGTTCCTACTTGGTCATGGAATTTGAAACTTCTTCCTGTCGCACCCTAAATTAATGATTACTGATGGTAAGACGAGCTTATCATCCCAGTAGGTGTAACTGTTCAACCCTGCGGGAGAAATTGTTTTAATTCCAGGAATTATAAAACAATCAAGCATTGTTGTACATGCAAATTCGATATGAATTCGAATTGATTTATTTTATGAGCGATTATGAATCGTGCTATCTGTCTACAGTTCAGAGCAACTCAACTTCTCTTATGAATTGTTTTCGTGAATATATTTTGGTGTTTTTAATCTGGTGGTAGTACGACAGTAAAAAATTATCGCAATCGAGGTATATCGACAGCACTTTAAAATGCTACTTCGTTTTCGAGTACATAGATCTCGAGGGAAATACAAAATGCGTTAAGAGACTTCAGTGATGTGGCGGCTTGGGTCGTTAAAAGTATCCGATTCACTTCCTTCTGTACTGGTAAGTGCTCTAAAAATTAAATAAAACTGTGAGGGTGATACCTTGGTTTCTTTTCCATTCTTTCTTGTCTTCCTCATCTTGCCTTGAGCGCCATTTTTCCAATCTAAATTTACAGGGAACTTGGCCCATTTGGTGCACCTTGTGACCTCTATAGTTTGTATCATGTTTCAAGTTATCTCGTAGCTTTTTCATTCTCTACGTCTTTCACTCACCTTCATTCGAACGCTTCATTTTCTTCTATTAGGTCGCGCTTCGAATTTTGTCTATTTTCCGTCTGTCATGGTCTCTGTGGTCGCCTTTACCAAGCCTTAATTTGCCCGTCTATTGCCAGTCTTCTTTGATCTCACGCATCTCCTCAGGCGTCCCCACGTCTCTGAGGAAATGTTTTATTTCTAGATCCCCACTCGGACTCCTCTTCTTTATGCCTCGTGTGCTTTGACATTCATTGCTTTGCCGCTGACAAACTTTTAGGTAAAAAATCAAACTTGTACTAAATAGGAATGAAATTTGACATATTGTGAGTTCATTTCATGAGTTTGAGTTCATAAGTTCATGAGTTTACATGAGTTTTTCTGGTTTAACAAACTAAACAAGTCAAGATCGCAATTCATGTGTTTATTCTTTCTTGAAGTTGTTTCTACATCATATCTCCCCAAGTTTAATGCACTGAGACTGTTTCCAGAACAGCGACTCCAACATCTCACTTCAGAAGCAAGTATTATCAAAGCGCAAACATTCCTGGTGCGTTTTCGGCCTGCGTAACTTCGCTCTCATTTTATTCCATATCCCCAAAGGACGCATTTCAAGCTGACCGGAAAAATAGGTTCTTCATTTTCTTTTACATTGCTACTCGTCAAATTATGTCGAACTTTCAAAAATATATTGAAAATATTTACCTTCATTTGTGCGTTGTATGCTTGCTATTTATGTTTTACAAATATATTATACTCTTCCCCCTTCATTGTTCAGCACAATGTTCATGCTAAGAAAGAAATTAAGTAACCACACATGCGTTTTATTGAAGGTTTTGCATCAAAAACTAGGTAAGAATAACAGACGAGGATCGTTTTTACTTCGTGGACTTTTGCACACTAGAGAGTTTATTGAATTAGGTATGGCGAACTAGCACCTCAAACATTGAAATTCAAGCTCAGACTATCGACATCATATATTTTAGTCTTTGGCACATTTATAGTTTTTGACCATTGGAAATTGTATTCGTTATGATTAAAATGAGAGTGGTTGTGGAACATGTAAGCGAATATTGACGGCAAAAACCCGAGAGTGCGAAGTAAGTTTCAAACTGGCGATATCGACCGAACGAGGTTATCTCGACAGGGATGCGTCCAGTGAAGAGCCTCTGCGCTCATCTATCGACCATTTCTGTCACGTTGGCCTTTCTAGTTCCTTTATCTGGTCACATGCAGACACTTGGCACCACATTTGTTTGCTTCCTCGGAAACAATGTACTCGTTTATACAGAAGCATCGACTTTTATTTTCTTTCATACTAGTTAGGTATATCACCTTTTGTCAACATACTTTTAAGAAGAAAACAGGTATGATAAAAAACGATTCCAAACTCACCTCTCGTTACCTTACCTTGAGACAACCGCCAATCTATCTCTCATGATCACCATTTTGTGATAGAAGTAAAAGCACTGTTTATTTATTCACCATTTGCAGGTTGGATAACAATGGGGTTTATAGGTAAAGGGTGCACCAATTCTGCATGGAGCATACAGCTCTATTCAAGCTCAGTCATTACTACAGTCGAAATTTCAGTTAACTTCGAAATCTAGTTTATTTGAACTGGTTTTCATTGCTTTACTTCGAATGCACTGCTGAAATCGAGTCATATTATACAATTTAATACTTGTACGAATACAGAGCTGGTCTGATGACGGCATGCAAATAATCATTTTAAAAAACGTTAACACCTACAGATAATAATTATGAAACTACATACATTATTCATATAAGATTACTAAATATCGCTAGAAAAAACCTTGGAGTCATTACTTTAATTAATAAGTGTCAGTATTTGACCAATAATGTACACATGTGCACTCTGCAGTGTGCTGTCGTTACTCATCGCAAATACCAGTTATTTCCGACTGAGCATACAGCTGAGGTGGGTTTACTCTTTGTTTCTTGCCGGACGAGTTATGGTGATAGTTTTTATTGCAATTACCTAATATAGGATAGGATATGAGCACGGTACGGTGTCTTTTTAGCCTATCGAACGACAGAGAGTGTGTCCATCGAAGTTTGTATACATGAAGTTTGTATGACGGCAGAGTAGGCGATGAACATTTTATTTATGAACACTGCTCGATATGAATGCAACTTTCAATAGAATTTCTTGACGAACTGATTATTATTTTTCTCTCAACCATCGTCAGAAGAGAGTTCTGAAATACACTGTCGTTTTATTTAATGTCGTTTTTATTCGAAGAATTTAGTCGTTATTTAAATAATGTTCATTCGCAGAAGTTGTCCTTATTTATGTTTTTTACGGTTAGCTCTATCATCTAATCTATTGTAATTTGTGACGAAATAAAAGAAAGATTGGAACAAAGAAGAAATAGAAGAAGTATTGCAACTCAGTTGCTTTAGAGTCCACAAATGTGCGTTGCTGAGACAGTGTGAGAGCTTGGGAAGAAACAGAAACACTTTTGTTATTTGAAACCCGTAAACTAACTTTAATTTTATGAGGCCATTTAATACAAATGATGCTGTCGAACATATTACATTTTCTACCTCCCCTACACCCAAGCTCTGTAAAACTACTTAAAGTGCACGATTCTGATTGTAATTACTTGAACTCATACGTCTTAAATGGAAACTTTGAAGTCTAGTTTTGAGGAGTAAAATGCATTGTAAAACAATAGTCTGGCAGAGCGACGCTGCAGTTCTCTGTAGCTCCCAGCACTTGCCACAGGGGTGAACAAGAGAGCGGCCACGTGTAGTTTTGATGAATATGTAGGGCGTCAACGACAACTTGATTTACCAGCTGGTGCTTCGTCAATTCTTAACAAAGTTTCCTGCAATATATTCGGGAATGTTCTAGGTAGTGATTTATGTGTGGGTTAATTATCAATTTTAATTTGGTGGATCAAACTGATACAATTTTTAGTGTATGTTAGATTTTTGGCTTGAACAAATTCTATTTAAATGTAAATAATTTTATGTTATGCAGTAAAACTTTGCAGTTTTTCAACCAGTGAGTTTTTGTGATCTAAATTTCGAGATTTGCATTTCTATTTTAAATCAATGGTACAAACATTTCTATCTTCAAAATACTGTGTTTGACAAGGAGGGTAGTTATAAATTTTCTCAATCTATCAAAACTGGACACAACTGATAAAATACAAAATTTTGTGAAGTAGGGAGCTAATAAAAATATTTAAAATGTGACATACAGTACATTCCTAAAGCTTCCAACATTCAAGTAAACATAATGCATTGGAGTTTCGCAAAAAAAGTTTTCATTCAGTTTTAGATGGAGAGGGTAGCGCCTTATTGTTCCGAGGTTGACTGAGTGGGGCGCCAAGTTTTTCCTGTCGGTTAAAACAGTTTTCCCTCAGCAGCTTTTGAGAGCCGTCGTCGTGATACTCGGTGAGTTCTTCAAGTAATCCTTTTTTTGCTTTTAGTTCCATTGTGTGGGGACTCCAATTCTTCCATTGTTTGCGTTGCTCAAGCAAAAAACGCTGCAAAATCAGCAGCGTTTGTGAGGCTTCGCTGCAAGATTTTGTTCGAATCTTGACGGATTTGGAAATTCTGGTTGGTTCATAGGTGTGAATTACATATTAATTTCAGCTATTGTTGTTGCAGCCTACCCGTTTCTTCACACTCCTTCGAACGATCTAGCTTGATAACAGAGGTTTTGTTAAAAAAAATATAATGTTCGAAGTATTGAAATGCTATCGATGCATTGAATTTTTTTTAAACTTTCATAAATATTCCTCCTTCTCAGACTCGAGCCATAATTCAGTGTAACGATGCATTGACCCTACACAAATCGATGTTTCGCAGGAACCACGAATAGTATATAACCTATTTAGGCGTTTTCGAGCAGGCTCATACTTCTTGCCTAGACATTGGGCAATAAATCTTACCCGGATCTGGAGAACCATTAAAATGTTTAATATTCCATGTCGCTTCCATCGGCGACGAAGTTCTATTCTTTTTGGTAGGAGTTAAGTGTCCGCGGCTCTGCAGCCATCGATCATGGCTCTCTGCGATCCCATTTCGACGTTCCTGACGTGCCGAAATGTATAGCCCGTCTCGGTCGAGAGGTTAGGTCAGATCACTGCTTCTCAAATCCTAGAAAATCGAGGGTCTTCGCTTCACTTAAAAAAATGGAGCATCGCTTTAGTACCTGTTATTTATAAAACAGCGTTGGTTCCAGCACAATACGGAGAACCTTTTCAAATCTGCATTAAAATTGCCTCGTGATTCTACTGAGATAATGAGAAATTTGCATTCTATGTTTTGAACGCATGCTATGATTTAAATTATTTGTGTCACCTACTTTCTTTATGCATAGTGACCAACTAATATTCATAATTGTTCGTTCCATGTTCATGAAACAATAAAATTCGAGTATTATTCACAGTATATCAAGGTTCACCTATATTCTTTCATTCCATTTCTTGGAAAGGTTTGAATGGGAATGTCTAGCTAAACCTCAACGGTCGCTGAGCAATATCTCATTTTGCTTGATTTGCCTGTTTTGTTGAGAGTCCGCTCTGAGCGCTCTGCAAATAGAGCCACCGGCACATCATTAGGGTCATCATATCAGACGCAAAACATCACGGATGATGCGTCAACATCACAGGACTTCGCTCGCAAATCTCCACCAATATCCCCTAGCCGTGAAATTGAGAGAACTTGCAGCTGTCAGCTCCCATTTTGTCTTTTGACCAACCTACAAATTCAACATTTTCTGAAATTCTCATTCTGATGCTTGTGAAGTAAGGTATCGTTATAAATCATGTATGCTTTCGTGTATTGTTGTATAAGGCGGTTCTTAATATCAAGCCATCGTGACACATGACCGTCAACCTGTGTATGTCAGCATTGTGGTGAACTACGAAAACATAGGAATGACAACCCTCTTAGTAAACAGTGTTGTCCAGTTTGATTTTTTCTCAATTTATTTCTCATTTGCGGGAAATAAATTTGAATTTCTTGTTGTATGTGAATAGATATATAACACATGTTTTGTTCTTCAATAATATTTCAAAATTATTTTCATTTCATCAGTGATCCTCTGTTTGTGTTTTCTATCCTGATGTTTCATGCAAGTATTTATACTATTAAGCTCGCAGACTGCTGAACCACTGACGTGACATACTGTGCAGCAATATACTGATAGATTCAAGTCGTAATGGATGCATCTGTTTCGTATGGGCACTCTGCCTCGCTAGCAATTTGACAATTCTCGTCCATTGGAGCATTTCATGCTTGTGTTTCATCGTTGCTCGAGATTGTTCTCCGATAGCATTGATTGATAAGAGCTCAAAGCGCCGCTGTTACAGAGATCCAAGGGTCCTCTTGAATGTATTTATTGAGTTAAAAGCGCGAGACGAGAATCGTGAGGCAGCTATGCTTTTCCTGTAAGTTACGAGACGATCTAAGAGCGGTGAAAAATTGTTCTTTAAAATAATCGTACCAGCGAAAAGAAAACTGCACGAGCAAGTGCTGTCTTGCATGTGTTTTTGCGCGCTTCTATTTTGCATTAGGAGGGCTGTTCGGGTGAGCTTCTTTATGTGAGGCAGATATTTTCTGCAAATTTCTTCTTCTTGAACTGTCATTTCACTTCCAAGAGTTCCATCTCATCGATCCATGTGGCAATAACTCTTGCATCAATGTGTTGCCTGCCACTTCATTTGAGAAACATTTATTAGCTGTTAGTCATCGCGCTGTCTTACCCTCATTTGCACCAGCAAGTTACGTGGACACGAGTCTAGCTCTCATTCTTATGAGCTGGTGCAAGAAATAATGCTCGATGGGACATGTTGTTGGTCGATTTCCAGGGAAGCAGTCGCTTCGACATCAAAATACCTTATTCACTTATTCAAAGTCTATATTTTCAGTATTTAGCTTTAAATCATAGGAAAATACTTCGAAGTTTGGAATTTTATCAAGTAATTATTTGTATAATTTATATTTTATTTTTCCAACGCAAGCAATCAGGTGTTTGACGTTTGTGTATTGAGTTTGACTATTGACTTTGGTTGTGGAATTCTTTGTCGTTTATGAGTTTGTATTTTGCATTACTTCATACTCGTATTTCCCGCTCGATACCATTTCTGCTGCAGTTGTTTTAATCACGGTCCTTGCTGTTGCAAGTCATAATAAGCACGTTGAACAATTGCCGACATTTTTTTGCAATGAATATCGAAATTTTTGACATATTTTGTCACGTTGAATACAATGAATTCCTTTAAACTGTGTATAAATACTGTGAATAGTTTTAAATCAATCTAAATAGCAGTACAAATATCCCACTCTTGCCTTCGTTTAGGAGTAGGCTCATCTTCGTGAATTGAAAAAAAGTTGTCACCCTGAAATTTCCATACCTTCGACCCCTTAAATTTCCTGCATTTAATACCCTGATGACCTTTTTCTCATTTCTGTAGCACGGTGTACTTTTGGAGACAAAATAGATGAAAGAACTTGAGCCAGTTTCAGTGTCTAATGTTTCGAGTTTTCACTAACACGACATCGAACAACAGGCAAACTGGACCATCGTTCATCTGCAGACCGTCCTGGACGATGAGTTGTCTGGCTGCCCATCTCTGGCCGTATGGTGGTGAGGCGAAGTCTATTGTACTGCATTCATGTAGCGTAGCTTTGCAACGTCACTTGGTGAAGTGACACACACTCTTTATTTTGTGTTGCATTGTTGTAACGTGGCTTTGAAACGTGACTTAGTTTGCGGTGAGACAAACACTATTTTCATTGCATTATTGTAACGTAGCTTTGCAACGTCACCCGGTACATAATGAGGCAAATTCTTGTATTTTGTGCTGCATTGTTGTTATGTAGTTTGGTAACGTCACGTCTCATTGCACTGAGTGAGGCAAATACTGTCGATCGTAATGTATTGTTGTAAAATAGCGTTTGCAACGTTAATTGCAAGCAGATTTCACCGTCTGTTGGACGATGCAATTCGTTGTCGTACTGCATTGTTGTTTTGTAGCTTTTGCAACGTGTTTGGTTCGTGTTGAGGTGTATTTTTATGTTGTATTGCATCTCTGTAGCGTAGCATTTACAAAATGGTTTGTGGGTTTTAGTATTTATTGGTATTTACAGTTCATATAGGATTTACAGTATATTTCGGTATTCGACGAAGGAAATATTGCAATCTTTTCCATCTGATAGTTGTAAATTACACTTTTTAATCCTGTGACCGTTGGTTAGAGATTTTACACGAATTTTCGTACCCAGTTAAGTACAGTACAGCTTGTAACATATTTTTGACGAATGTAATAAAAGAGTTCCAGTTACGCTCACGTGCCGGCACTTGCGTTAACCTTGATCTTTTACAAATTGACTAGACTTGATCATTGACCTCCCAGAGTCGATAAAATGAAACATTGTGAAACCGTCCCGTATACTCACAGTGTTGCACCCAGTTTTTGACGCTCCTCAAAAAAAACAGCTGTTATATGCGGATGAATAGATAACCTAACATAGTTTCCTGTACCCAAGGTTGTTCATCAACTAACTAATATCTTTCTAACCACTGAAAAGTTCGTTCATCTAGTAGAGAAAATTACAACAATTTCGCTGATTCATTTTGAATACTTTGTCGAGAAGCGCTTTCTGGTATTCTTTCAACGGCCATTCAGTCCACGGTTATTGTCCTATACTTGTTTCGTTTCCCTTAAACTTTTTTGCTCATCCGTGAACTTTAATGAAATTTCCGCTCATGATAGAATATCATTAGATAACGCAGTTACCGTTTTTCTTCTTTGTTCAGTAGCACCTATGTACACAGATTATTGCAAGCAAGATGCAGGGTTAAAAACCTATTGGCCAACCCTGCAAGATACAGGGTTGGAGTTTTTCTTGCTAAAAGGACAAACTATAATTGCAGATTAAATTCTGGGAACGCATTATTTTCAAAAGCCCCGTACATATACTGTGTAGCCTACGAGATGCCCTCCCATTATCTTATACTCGTAATTAGGTAGCCTACAATTGTCACCACACTGTCACACGTGTCCCATTCAAATTCTTGTGTACTCGCTACACTTGAAGAAATTTGTGCTGTATATTATTATTTTCTCAAAGCTCCACATTATCATATAATCATGACATACTTTGTCAGAGAATGTTCATGCACCGTTTTAAAATGTACACAAACCTTTAGCTCTTCACGACACACTCTTTAAAATAATGTGTAGGTTGTATTCGGATTTTTTATGATTGTCTTACCACCGATTCTACCCATTATTGATTCATATTTGTTACTATAGCGTATTAAAATTCAGTTTTAACCGATTGTTTTTTAATTCCTATGGCATGTTATGTTCGATTTATTAATCAGCTTAATTTCCATTAAAAGGCGAGTACTGAAGAGCTGGAGTCGCGTAGATCTTTGTAATGCTGAGTCTGTGAGCTTTGGCATTTACATGGGAAAGTGTTTCATTACATTACATGTAGGTGGTTGAGCTCGAAGACATCAGCATTTAATTAGCCTTATCATCTGTTCAATAGTATTTTCATTGGTTTTAGATTAAATATTTATTTATCATATGTAAGTCGGGTGGACCTGGAGACGGCGTTGCTCATTTTAAGTTTCACTTTTTTTCAGATCTCTTGGATTAGAAGAGCATAAAATTGCATTGTATGAGTGCTGAGAATTCAATTTCTATGAATAATTAAAGTTGCGTAAAACGAGTTCTTGGTAAACAGCAGATGTTAATACATTTCACTTTCAAATTTTTTTTCTCTTGTCAATTTAAATGTTCTATTTGAACATGGCCTTCCGTAAATAAAACTGAAGGCTCAGTCCCGGTTTCTGTTACTTACGGCTAAGGCTTTTTTCTTCTCTACACCAACTACATATTCACGGGTCAATTTCGGAAATGCAATCTGATATCCGCCTCATCCCGTTCTATGGGAGAAGTTCATTATTATCAGTTTGAAGTCTTCTGAATGATTCGTGTCAACATTTAAACGTCTCAGTCCAATTTTATTTCGCTCTCACTTTTAAGTGATTTAGCTGCTCTTCATGGTCAGTCCAGAGAGGAATTTTTTAGGGAAAGTAGAAACGATCCTAGACTTTCTTCTCAGGACAGTCACTGCCGAATTTTTACTCGATTTATGCATGCTAACTCGTCTTATATCTTTCCAACGGGATGAAGACGCAAGACTTGGTTAATTTTCGTTGTGTAGGAACGTTTTTGTATCTTCAAATACGAGGCATATGAAACTATTCGTATTGCATGGTTGGATTTTAATTGTTAGTCATCATGTTCATTGAAATCCTCCTCACGAAGGGATAGTGTGAAAAGGTTTTTCCATTAATGTATTTCGGAGAATTAGTACTTTCCAGTGATGCGTAGGATTTCTGGAATCCACGCCAGAGGAGAATGCTACTAGTGCGTGTCCTCGGCATCATGCTTTGGAAAGTAACTTTTCTCACAAAAATCAGCAACATTTGAAGCAGGACTTACCGTATGTTTAGTTATTAGGTTTTAACTTTTCTGTTTCCTCATATCATGTTTCTTTCGTGAGGGATACATACGTAATGTTCAACGTACCATTTGCTCGAGCGTCTTTGGATTTGGTTCCTTTTTCTTTATTTCTTCTTTGATTCTTGTTGAGATTAGTACTCTGCTCCTTTCTAAAAGCTCCTGCAGGATACGATATCTTAGATGCAGATATTTAAAGATTCAATATAGCTATTTTTTTTAATTCTGAGATGCTGCATAAATTAAATCATCCCCGAATTCCACTGTTATGACTTTCTAAATGAGGCAAAATGTAGGTTGAACACTATATGTGTGTAATGGAAACAATAATCTCTACTATAATAAGAGCCCCGTCCGTCCCTCTGTCTGTCTATCTGTCCGTCCCTGTATCACACTCTTCTAATCGGTAGCTTTGATAGCAACAAGGATAAAGCTTAAGAAATACAATAAATCATTCTATTGCATTATTTTTCTGTGGCAATTGATTTCCCTTTCACTTGCATTATGGTATCCTGAATACACAATCGGTTTATTTCTACAAATAGAAATTTTCTTTGGACCTTTTGCTGTTGAAATTCATCATGATGCTTTGGTATTTTTAATTGATAATGCGAAAAGAAATGTTTTCAATTAGTTTGTCCAGTAACCTGGCTACCACTTAGTTTAAGGCCAAAGATTTTGGAAATTGAGTTATTGTTTTCAGAATTGTGATTTTCTTGAAGAGCTTCAAAGAGATAATAGAGGATATTTCGGAATAAAACTCTTGCAAAAAAGGCCAACATGGATAGAAACGTGTCCAACCGTAAGAGAGAAGCAGCAAAAAAGACGCCGAAGACTATCGGACGAACAACGCGAAATGGTAAGACGAAGCAATGCTGCTCGCCAACGAGAAGCTGGAGCTAACTTGACCCTTGAACGGCGTTTGGCAATTCGACGGAATAATTCAAAGCAACACCGAGTAGCTAGAGAGAGCTTAACGCATGAAAGAAGAGAGAGAATTTTTCGGCATGACTCTGAACAACATCGAGTGGCACGAGAGAATTTAACTCAAGAAAGAAGGGATGAAATTTTTCAGTAGAATGCATTTGCTCACATATTAGGCAATTATTTAGATTAGACGGGCATTGCACTAGTACTAGTAATAGTAATAGCAATGATAATGTTACCATAAATGAGGATAAGATTACTAATGATGGTAGTATCAAAAGATACCCATTACCTCTTGCTCAAAATGTTTCCTAAGAAATTAGTTATATGATAAGAAAATACGCTAGTGTAATCAGTTGCCATTATGGTTTTTGTATCATGAGATTTTAGGAAATGATAAGCAGTAATCATTTTGGTTTCTTGAGAATTGTTTTCACTTCCTATTCTGAATCCGAATGTTTATTTTCGAGATAACTGCTCTCGTCAGAGCCCTATATTAATTAGAGTTCTTCATTTTTCTCCTGTTTTCCGTCTTTCAGTGGATGTAATTTTTACCATGAACTTATCGAGCGGCGTGCGTTTGATGTTGAGTCTCATCAAAGCGAACCAACTGCATTAATTGCCTCGAGTTGGAAGCCAACTTCTAGCTTTTAGCTATAGTTTCTCGAGTCGTTTTGGCCGCTTGGAACTGTATTTGTTCCGGCGAGTGTTTATGTTGGCTAGATTGTGTCCAGGTCTAGCCTGGGGAACAAGGGCCTTCTTCGTTCGTGAAGGAACTTCATGTCTTAGACAAACACAAACTTCGCCTCAGCTTACTTAAGCGTGTTGTCTATCCTGCAAAGTCACCGGGGATTCGCTGACAGCTATATGATGATGTATGTAATTAAACAGCGGTATCTGGAGGTCACGATGCTGCTTCTTCATTGGTTGTGATGAGAACACGTGTATGAAGTGACCTGTTCTGCCATCACGTGTTTATTAGAGAAAAGTTATCAATTTTTTTAGAAAGATTTTGAAGGAAGTTCAAACTTCATGGTGAAAAACAGGTTTCTTTACGATTAAATTTTGTCGATTAATGCCTTTTGCGTAATCAGAAACTGGGAATTCATTTTTGACTTGAATAAAATTTGTGTGTTAGATTAGTATGGCTTGTAGAAACTGTTCATACGGTCTCGTAGTATTGTGTTAAACTTAATTTTATTTTCATGTTCTTTTTCATTTTGATCCTCTTTGTCAGAAATATGAACTTGTGCCACTCAATGATTTACAGATTATGTTCATCATTATTTGGTCCAGTTGTTTTTCCTATTTAGTAACATTTTCGGTTTTAAGAGACAGTTTGCCTACTTATTGCTATGGAAGTATCCTTCATCACTACCGTTGTGAGGGGAAAAGAATATTCATTACCAATTCCCATCCATGTTTCCACCCTTAATTTCTGCTGCATACTAGTACTCACTTGAAGTCGGACCAAAATAATTTTGGTGTCATCGCATGTATCAGCAAACCAGCGACTCAACGTAAATCCGTTGATCGATTATCTCTGGAGCCTGACATCATTTTTGCGCCTTCACAGGCTTTTCAGCTGATCGTCTTTCTGTCTTTGGTCTTATATAAGAAATTTAAAACAAATTCTTTGAATATTGATCAAAATGCATCTCACGCACAGGTGTTTGCAAACATGTATAATTAACATAGAGTTCATGCTGGTCCCAGAGAATAAGAGGAAAGTTCACGGGGCAGATTTTCTTAGTATGTTATGAGTTTTATTTCATTCTTTGTTGTTTTCGAACATCAAAAAAACTCCAAATAGGCTGCGTGATTGCCACTGACAAATGGAATTGATTCCGGTCATTGAAACCAATAAGTGATCGGACCTTACAAGTGTTGCTTATTCATTTTCTATTTAAACTTAGAATTTTCTCTAACTTATTCATATTTCATTTTCATCTCCCAACAGTATCTTTGGGAGAAGAAGTCTCTGCATGGCATCTAGCTCTAGGAATACCAACACTTGAGATGGAAGTAGTGCACTTAAATTCTTTCGGGAAATAATGGGTAAAAAGGAGGCTTATTAACCGTTTCTTGAAAATTTCTTTATTTTTAGGGTTATAGTGTGACAAAAGCACTAAGCAAAAACAATTTTTAGCCATGCTATTTTTAGAGTACTGTTGGTGTAGCTTGAAAGAGAAGAGTGCTGTTGAGCTCGGTCGACATCGGTTGACCCTTCCGACGCCCAGTGTAGCATTAAATCCTCTCTAATTCCTTGGTGTAATCCTTCACTAATCCTGTGGATTATTACTCGAGGCCGGGACACTGCCGCATATGTTCCCTGCGCTGCTTACTTATTTGTGAAATATGCTGCGTCGACCACTTTTGTGTCTCATGAATACTTAAACCGTGTTCTTCCATCCATTTCGAAAGTCAGAATCACTCGCCATAAAATGATAACTAGCAGAACGTTGCGTGCTCAGAATTTACATTTTTCACATCTCCGGTTATTATTCATGCTATATATCTTGTTTGTTTCATTGACTATGTGCTCATTTGAAGTACGTTCTGGAGATTGTAGCGAAAAAAAGTCAAATGCTCGCTTTCGACGTTTGAAGTCAAATAGAAAATGAATATTTCATTGTTCTGAAACGAAATCTCTTATCAAAGGAAGCGCCACTGATATATTGATATTGAGCTCTTTAAATTTAAATTTAAAGTTTTGATTCATCAATACTTCTATGTAGCAGCATAAAAATTGTTTTTTGGAATTGCAAAGAATGAAACTTGTTTCCCATTTATTGTTTTATTTGCTTTTGTACACAAAGTACGGCAAAGTGTTGGAGTTTGTGTGATGGGAATAGTTAGATGAATTTTGGACGATTTTTCTATTTTTAATTATAACTTTTTTATTTGTTTTGTCCTTGTTTTCATTTTTACACATCTTTGGTGGAAATTATTGTACGTTCCCTTGCTTTGCATTTCGAGACGATCTCAGTATGTTCATTACTGAACTTAGAGCACTTGATGTTTAGTAGTGGCAGTCCAGGGTAGTCGTAGGATTCTTCTAGCCCCGGAAGGATATGTTATATTCATTAGTTACTTTCTCAAGGATATGTTGAACTGCTGATATCCTTTATGAGAGATACATGCTAAACTCCTCATCTCCTATACGAGAGATATTTTGATCTTCTTTCGAAGGAAAACATGCTGAACTCCTAATCTCTTTTCTGAATGATATTCTGACTTTGGTTCTGAGAGATCCGTGCTGCAGTGTTTATCTCCTTTCTATGTGTACACTGAATTCCTGATCTCGTCAGCAGAGTACGTGAATGCATTAATTCTACATCGATGTATTTTGGGGATTTACCGTTCCACACGTTTGTCCCAAAATACTAAGGGACTTTGCACTGTTAGCTGCAAGAATCCGAAGCGGAGTTAATTTTTAGGTTAGTCTTTCCTGTTTCTTCTTTTCAGATCTAGTCCCGAAAGAGGCAGCTGGTGTACTGTGTAGACCATACTCATGCTAAAGTATTTAAGTTTCTAATACCTTACTTCATATTTACGTCTTTTTGAATTACTGAAACTGTTCCTACTCGCAGTTGTACTTTGACGTAGAAACCGAAGCCCTGAAACTTTTTGTCCGTGCGTTGTGACTGTAACGGTGGCTTCGCCATCTCAGATGGTTTCTTCAGTTAACTTAAAGTTTTGGACAAACACTGAGTATACGAACAGCAATCACAGAAGTAAAAATTTTTACAATGATAGTTATCCTTATAAAATTGGAGATAATTTACATGTCTATGTGAATTACATTCGTAAACTGTACGCAAATTATACTTGTATACTGTGCTCTGAAATTTTCTATCGAGTCGAACCGTAGTCTTCTTCTAGATGAGTAAGATCTTAGGGAATAACAGAGTTTGCAACTTCCTCGTCTGGATCCCCTCGCTGAATAATGTGCCAGTATGACGATGGTGAGCATCAGAAGACTTGACTATGGGAAGCTTTGACCTCGGATGCCCCTGGGTGAGAGGTCAGCACCCTGTGTTTCCGAAGTGACCATTCTCAAAGTTAGGCTGGTGTTTGGGAAAAAATTATCTACACTATGGAAGACACTGGATCTCATCTGTGTTGAAGCCTACGTCACGTTTAAATCTAATGCTTCTCAGCAATTATTGCTTGGTTCCGCCATTTAATGCTCATTGTTTATTTTACGAACTTTTAACCGTTATTTATTCAACTTTTAACCCACATTGATTTCGACATTAAAACGAAACAAGCAGGCTTTCATATTGCTCTTAGTAATGTCCCATAAATTATGGCAGTATTTTTTTCTTTATAGTGTGGGATTCCATCTCAAAAGCCGTTAAATCTAATTGTCTTGGGATTATGTACAACCATTTTTTCACTCTCTGAGAGAAAATGAACAACTTTCCTTTTCGTTCTTTGTTCTGTAAGCGAGATGCAGGCGTATTTCAATAGTTCTGTTCATGTTTAGCGACACGACTAGACTGTTTTACCGATAACTTTCTATGTATGTGTTTATATAAAGTATTTATCATTAACAATGACTTGATCATGCTCATTGAGTGATACACACGTTCAACGGTGAACTAAACCCTCTTAGTATCAGCGGGTTCGCTGTCCAGTCAGGCTTGAGTTCATCAAGACTGTTTCGCATGCAGCTCGGTCGTTCGCTTAACAGTATTCATTGGGTAGAGAAATTCTTCCTATTCATTTATTGAAGCGGCAATCGAGTTAACACGGTGTGGACAATGCCAGTGTCCACTCAATGAATATTGAACACTGGACCATTCTCGACTACAATGCGTTTTTGCGCGAATGTTGTTTCCCTTATCGTGTCGCATCTCCTTTGTTATGACTGATAACGAAGTTAGCAGCTTCGTTTGGTGATGAGCACTGTCTGTCCGACCCTATAACGCTGGCTTGCACGATATACCACACGCAAAGCTAAGTTATTCCATACATGAAACTTGTTTGACTTTTTTATGTTTTTCAAACTTGAATTTGGGATATTGTTGTGCAAATGATTTTGGTATATGAAAGTATCAATATTTCAATCATTCAAAGGAAATTATTTCTGAGAGGAAGGAAAGAATGGATTTTTGATCATTATTCAAAATTTTCTGTCAATTTATTTTTAAAGACATTTTGATACTTTAATACTAACCGCTGTGCTGGAAATGTACCCATGAAGTTCACCGGGTCGTGAAACATCAGAGGGACGTTGCGTCGGTCGTGTGAATGGATGTTAAATGAAACTTTTGATGAGAGAGCTGTCGTTCCCTGCACTCAGTGTTTGAAAAGATACCCTTTTCTACTTTTAAAATCATCGAGTTTTTCAGTCTAGGAAATGTAAAGCTGCCTGAGCTTCTGTTGGTAAAGAAAACCCTGATGAGAGGCTCAAAAATACGCGGATCAGCGGAAGACGCGGAAATGCGATCCGGAAACGGGGCCGGAACCTGAGAGAAACGAGAAGAAGGGTTGGAAGGTGCCACCTTCGTGTTAGCTCGCTGCCCCTGGACTTTGCATCCCATTTTACGCTCTCATATTTTTATTTTTGAATGTATCTGATTTTTTTGGCTGCTGGAATAAATATTCATCCAATGCGTACGTTTGACGATATGCCATGTTTAGATTCTTAGTTTTTGAGCTGGAGAAAAGTCTATTTTAAAAATGTAATCTTTTCATTTTTCTGAATGTGTATTACATGGTTTATTGTACGTAGATTAAGCTTATAGAGAATTTTTGACTCATTTGAAAATATTGCATTGTATGTCTCGGTAGGCATGTCGTTTCCTTTGGTTCATATGATAGTATTGCAGTTCTTTGAGTTGTATTTTCATGTCAAAACACTGATATTGTGAAATTTTACTAATTTTTCTTTTACTTTTTTTCAGATGAACCGTCCTATTCAGGTCAAACCTGCAGACAGTGAAGGAAGAGCAGGTAAAGTTCACAACAGTTTTATATTTGGTTTTTTATCTGTTCTCGGTAGCAAAAGAAAATTAATTTTGCTTAGCTCCAGATCGTGGGAGTAGTCTGCAGAAAGAGATTGTCTTTGACGTGCCTTAAGAACTGAACCCAAGGAAGAGTCCCGAACTTGTATCAAAAAGTATGTATTTTGTGTGTCTTTGCATCCCTTATTTTTTAGTGACAATGAGTTCTGCAGTGTTGCCGCTAGTGACACGCATCTCAACGCACGTAGTAGGAGTTTACTAGTGTAACATTATTAGTCATGAAGTCCTCGTTCTACCTTTTATCATTCCTCTTTAATGGAAGATTCCAGCGTAATGTTGAATTGATACCTCTCACGCGTGCCTCAGGTCCCATACATTCAACTTAATTTTCTAATTTTCTCCGGGAGATTATCACAACCGTCGTTGAAAAATGGTGCAGTAACAGCAACTGAAATTATCATATCTTGTCATAGTATTAACCCGGTTTAGAATGACATCTATGGGTATTTCATCATTGTAGCTCCAAATTTATTGGATTAATTTGAGCATCGTTCATTCATAACTCTTTTAAAGTGCTTGATTTTGTATATGCTAAAGTGTACAACGCCTTTAACATGTTTGAGTCTTTAAGACATGACGTTTTCTTTTGAGATTTACGTTTTCCACTGTTCCTTATGTTATTAATAAGGCATTTTACAACATAAGCTGAATTATGAATTAATTTGGTAAGCTCCCGAAAATAGCACGTGTTTGCACCATTTCGTGGGTTTACTTCATCGAGCTGAACTTGAGCTCGTCTTCCGATTTATGCACTCACTTGGACCCCATAGGAACGAATTTGCGTTGTAAATCTCGCAGATGGTCGAGGAAATCTACTCAAAATTCGCGAAGAGAAATTTGTGTGCGAATGCGGTACCGGGATTCCTTCTGTCACTCGTGCTGCTGTGTGCCAGCCGCCCAAGGCCCTGCTGCTCTAACCTATGAATACGTAATCATTTGCAATCAAAAGCCCAGACAAAATCAGGAACCGAAATTATAGAGGAACATTTTTGGGTGTTCAAACCGTTAGCTGCCGCGTAGGATATACTCGCTGATGATTGCTGTTTTAATTAGTGTCTATTGCCGTGCCGCCTGTGGCTGTGTGTTCAGTAATTTGTTGCACTCGCACAGACATTCTCAATTTCTGGTACACCAAAAGCATTGGAATAATCTAGTACGTTCATTCGTTGCGAATTCCCCATGCATGAATGTAAAAATCTGGAACATGTTAAAGTTGTAATCGGTGGTGTTTGATTCTGGTCACGAGTATTGAGAAGTCTGCTCGATGTTCTAGTTCCAAACATGCTGTAAGCTTTTGATGTTAATCGGTGGCTCTATCAGCTGCCCTGCGAATGAATACTAATGAAGCTATTTCCCTGAGGAAGAGAACGGATTTTGATTGTGAGATAGATAAGAACGTCTTTCCGATCGTGGTTCTTATTTAAAATTTCGTTTTCCAGTTAGATGTTGCGCAATTTTTATGAACTTTTATGCATGTACTTTTCATATCAAAACTGAGTTAGTTTAACCATAGTCATCGTGTCCATCTCAAGTGAACACTAACTCGCTTCTTCCATTAAATAGACTTTTAAAATCATATCACGTGTACTGTGGAAAAACAAATCCATCCATGGAGTAAAAGTTAATGAAGGTACGAAAGTAATTAAAGCTTATTTTGTAGCATCTGTCAACATTGCAAGTGAATCTTTTAGTAGTATTGCATAAGCAATACTATCTCATTTGCATTCATATTCATCAAAAATGACTTTGAAAACTAAAATTTCAAAAGTGTTTAAATTCAGTTCAAAAAGGGGCTCATTTGGAATTAATATTGTAGTAATGATGTGCACTCATAAATATCTCATTTTGTTTCCTGATTACAATAAGCTTTGCCTGGAAGCTTCACAGCCAAGTATTTTCTTTTACTGTATCTAATTAGACGCATAATAAAAATACATCAAACTCGAGGTCTCTCGTGTACCCTAAACGCCACAGAAAATTTTGCACTGCTCTCGTTAATGAATTGCTCTAAAAAAATGAATACTTTCTTTTTGTTTATGTCGTCACAGGAAAAAAAGTAGTTAAATTGATTATTACTGTCATCCTCCCAACCCTACGCGCGATAAAAATGTCAAATTAGGCTTTGTTTAACATTAGAGACACGCTAAAAATGCCTGAAAAAGCCGTCTGCTGTGCTCAGTTTTATTTGAACGACACTCGTTGGAATGAAGTTATACGGTAAAATTTGCTCGTTATAATTTAGAGAGGCACTCGGCCGGAAGAACGAACTTTAATATAACGCTCTTTGAGCTGGCCTTTCTTCACAGGGCGCCGGGAAGCGAGACACGGTCGCATTGTTGGAATTGCGCTCGTTTATTGCTCTTCACGAATAATTCATTCCCTCTTCATAATTTTGTGTGAGCCAGCCATGTGACGGAATGAAGGACTCACTGGACATTATTACAAAGTTCTTCGTTTAAATCCATGCTTTGAATTGCATCTAACTGCTTTTATCTGTCAAAATTAATGGTCTTTAGGATTCTCTATGGTCTTTCTGATTCATGACGTGCTTGTTCTTGCGACAATAGTTATTTTGACTAATTTTTGTCTAAATACTTTTAAGTATCTTTTATGTAGTTATTTTCGTTACAACTTTAATTTGTATCGAAGTCTCTGGCTATCCTACATTATTTGTTATATTTAAAACCTCGTATTTACTTCGTTCGCTATTTCTTACACAAACTTGCCCCTCTGACTTTATTTTCGAATTAGCACAAGTTTTCGAACAGTGCTGTAAATTTTTCATTATACTCGTGCGTACAAGTGAAAAACATTACTGCCGATTTCATGACAGTAGTGGGTTAAAATATCGTTGATTGGGGGAAAATATGTTATCTGTATCTTATTGAGAAAAGTCGTTCTGTTGTAGAGCGTTGTATCGCGTGGAAAAATTTAATTCTTTGCGGTTTGAACTTTGAGTTTAAGCAAATATTCGTATGATAGTTGTTTTTTTTATTTGTGCTTATTGGGGTTATAATTTTTTCATAAACGTACGTAGAACGATGTTTCTAATCTGTCTGACTGCGGGCTAGTAGCTTAAATATTAGATGTGATTCACTTTAATATGAAATTAAATTAACAACAGTTTAACTCTCAAATAAAGACCGTCTATTGCTGCCAAAATGTTATTAATTATGGATTTTTTTACATAGTAGTTAATGTTTGTCGAGAACGTTATACGAGTTCTATTGACAAATTAAATTCATTACTGCGGAAGCTTAAAATTGCTTTCCTTATTCAATCCTGAAATTCATCTGAATAATTCCCCAAAAGGATTTGGTGTATCACTTCTGCAAGCTTCATATGGGTCGAATCAATCATTTTAAAGAAAAGTCCTTCAGTTTCTGCTGTGCTATTCATACGGATCACATAACGCTCGAGCTGCTTTTCTCGTTTACGCAGAGACCATTACGTTTTCGATGGGAGAACCCTTGCCTCGCCTCTCCTTTAAAGGTCTCCTCCTCACCAATTGTAACGAATCTAATCAGCGCTGCGGCCTCCATCAATACGGGCTTCTCGTGAGCGTAACCTCAGCTCTTCTCAATTTGGGACTGCTTCGATGATTTTCCAGCGAAATGACGGAACCAAGCTTGTTCCAATGATTTCTGACGCTTTTCAAGTGGAAAGTATAAAGTTTGATGATGTATTTTTTGTCTCAGAGTATTCTTTTAGCAGTGTTCACTTCTTAGGTTCAGGAAACCCCTTATGCGAAATTTCTTTGCATTTTTGGAAAATTTTAGCGAACTCATGTCTGTCTGAAAGAGTATTCTGTTAAAATACCACAAAATTCTGCTTGTTCTCTCTTATTCAAAATACTATAACAATAGTATGTTCTATTCATAATAACGTTTTAATAGGAAGCGTAATTGAACTCTGTATAGTAAGCCCATGAATACGCTTATTTTGAATTTATATCTCGATTACTGTGCACAAATTCTCACCGACTCTTTTTTGTAACTTTAACTTAAATTATCATATACGCTCGCTTCTATTGAAATCGCTTCACTCACTACTTCTTAACATGAATATATTTTCTTTACGTCAGACGTGAGTGAATAAGACGAGAACGGACAAGCTCCCAAGAAAAGAGATGATCACTTTGTATGAGGGAGTGGACGCACAGAGGGAGGTAACGATCTGGCGGCTGGCAACAGGAAATTGGCTTCATTTATCATATAAGAAATCGATGGGGCTTAGCAACTTATGAGACTCGCGATGAGAGCTCGACTCAAGAGTCCAAAGAGGACAACGATTGTCAAACTCAAGATGGAATTCTGGATGATGGGCTTTGCCTGCCAGGCTTTCCTCCCCAGTAATTTCTGGCCAAATTTGAACACTGACATATCCAGTCTCGAATCCAAATTGCTCTCACTGCAGATGTTCAGTTTTTAGCATTGCTAAGAAGGAAACAACTGATGGGTACAATAAAGTGTTTTTTAAATTTTCAACGATGCGACGCTTTTCTCGCCCAATGACCGTTTGTTTGTGCACTATAAGGATGACTAATGAAGATTATGCATAGAATCGAATTCTCTGATATAGCATATATCAAGTTCGGATGATATTAAGTTTTAATTGATTCATCCTTGTTTTCCCTTCTCGATCCCTAAAATTTGCATTTAGTGAAGGTGCCCGATGTGTTAGACGAGTGACCTTCCAATTGTGCCTCCCGTGCGTTGAGGAAGTTTGCCTTTTAATATTTTATTGTATTAAATACTTGAGCCGGTTATATTAACTTGTTTCATAATCGACTGTTAAAACCATATTTTACTATGAAAATGAAAATTTTGGTTCGTGTAAATGTTGATTTGATATTGATGTAGTTTTCAGCAAAGTTCTAGTGCACCTTGTTCTAGGAAATTGACATCACCTTGCAGAAGTTCTTGAAAATTTTGGTATACTGCTGACAACTACTTTTCGATGCCTTCATTTCTTTCACTAGATCTCCATCATAAGTAGAATTTCTCTTCTCAATATCTACACTCAGCAAACAATTCCATTGCTGAGCTTGCTGGAATTCAATAGCGTCTGATAGAAGTTAGAATTCACATCTCTAACAACATTCAATTTTAAGTTCGAACAATTCATCCAGAGATTAATCGACGAAGACTGATGCAAGAGCTTTAATTATGTGTTAATTTCACTCCAAGTTTTGCACTATAAACAAAGCCAAGAAACAGACTTCCCTAACGCATAAGTGATCATTAACTTCCAAAACTTTATTGATTTAGAGTTTTGTTTCTGCAGCTTGCTAGACACTAAAGCAGAATGAAACGAACCGTCATTCATGTCATCTTCCTCGAGAAAGATGGACACAATTTCTCCCACGCTGTTGAGCTCCCGCAGAATGCGTGAGGTTTCGTTCTTCCGCGGCCAGGAATTAATCTTGGAGGGGCTCTTGTATTTATATCGCGTTTTATCTCGGAGTACGTGCTCTTTCTCTCCCCACTGCAAGCCCCATAACAAATGTTTGGTTTCAATTTGCTCTGTTTACTTTCCATTCCAGGCGTTTTATTTTTCAGTGCCGTGATGCTTATACATATGATAGCTCGGCCGTCATGAGACTCGTCTACCAGCCCTGCTCTGGACGCTTCGTCTGTTCCCGTCACCTCACCAATCGATGGCTTTGATCTTTTCCAAAGTAATAGCTTCCTTTGAGATTAATAATAACTTTTTCCCGTTCGTTGGTGCAATAAGAGTCATTTGAAAATAGACGTTCAAAGGCGCATTGACGAAGACTTTCATTACATGTTCCGAGCAGGGAGCTCAAAATTGCGGAGGAATCATTTCTGGCATTTCGAGCGTTAAAATCGAAGATTATTTTGCTAGTTTTATTCCTGTCTCTATGATGGAGAACATAAATAAAACCCGAACTCCCTGTTTTAAATTAGCTTCCTTTAAGTTGCAGATGAAGCTGAAAAACCGTTCGTGAATGCATGTGTTTTTGAGTTTGGACTCAGTTTACGATTTCAAGTACATAGTTTTATGGGAGTTATTCGTGTTGTGTCTGAAAGTAATGTATGCTTTTTTAGGATCACTAAAGTTTAATTCTTTAAACCGGATATCACTTTCAAATTTCAGATGAAGCAATATTGGTCTTCTAGTTTATATGGTGAAAAATGTGGAAAAAGTTTGAACATCACTTAAAAAACTTTTTGAATAGAATATTAAAATGGCATAGAAGTAAAATTGTGTTATGATCAGTGGAGTTGACTGAATTAATTTACATTTACTTGTATCTTGGAGACCTGGAGCCATTTACGGGTGTTAAAATCTTTGGGGCCCGATCATGGGAAATTTTTGTGCTTTTCAATTGCCACCGGCATTACTTAGAAGACACAGTCTTGAGAGGATATCTTTAGTGTCTATCTCGGGATCAGTCAAACTTGACACAAGCTTTTACTATGGGTTCAATTTTATGTTCATTTGCATGTTTGAATACTAAACTCATCCTTCTCTTTTGCAAGTGCAAGCAAGGTCAGCGAATCATACCACTAACCCTTGCAAAAAAAGCTTACTTACTTCATTCTTCGAGTTCTTCTGTGGGAGATGCGGCCTCATATTTGCAAGCACTCTTTTTAATGGCTATGGTAGAGAAAATTTATAAAAAATTTCCTAGTAGATAATTTTGTTTATGCATCACATACGTTACAGTTCTGTTTTCGATTTTCAGCTAATATTTCAAATCTCATGTTGTTAATTTGATCTCTTTTTCATCGAGAAGAATGCGTTTTTTATTATTCACTCGAACTGTGGTGCCGATAAATACGTGTACATTGAAATGACATCCTGTTATGATTGTAATTATACTGAAAATGACAGTCTCCCTTGTGTTGGTCACTACTACATTCCTTAAAAACAGAAAAAACTACGAATTAGTAACACTTATTAGCTAAGAATGTTTTATTCTTCATTATAACTTTTTTTAGCTAGCTCATTTGTGATGTCAGTGTTCTTCACCAGTCAGGTATAATGAGCATTTTCAACATCCTCATGTCCACGAATTTTTTTTTGTACTGAAACTTGCATAGTACAGTACAGTGCATGCGATGTACTGAAACTATGCAAGTGATGGACTGGAGTTTGCACGTGTACACCAATTTCTTATGAAGGCTGCTCATTTATTTACTATTTAAAGATGCAGATTATTGTCGCTAACATATGGAAAGATTTTGATTCAAAAAACTTTGAATGAAAGTGCTGAAACCCTTAACTTGCACTGCGATTTTCGCACTATGTTTTTATGCGAGCTTCGTATTTATTTTAATTCAAGACATAGAACAAGTGTTTTCAACTTTCACCCTTAACAAACCTATTCACATCGCCTGTTCAAACTGTAAACTTCGGTTCTTGTTTCAGAGTTCTATTTCTTTTCTGAAATTGTAGGTATCATGTGCTGGATTCATATACCAGATTTATAGCTCTTAGACTATTTATTTCAGAGGCATTTATCGTGTATGCATGATAAGCCGATGAAGATGAGGAAGTACTCCAGCTATCGCCCGCTCAGTATTTGAACCGCTTGTTTGCGCAGCGATATTGTCTCTCTTTTATTGCTTTGTTCCATACATGAAAAATCAAACTGGATAAGTTTCAAAAGTTACAAAAAGTTCGAGCTTGTGTACAGAACGACCTCACGATACGCTCTACGAATGCTGGGCAAACATATTTTATGGGCAATTTTTGGCAGAGAAACCCGTGTTTGTCTTTTCTCATGAATTCAATGTAGCTCGACTTGATTTTTACGTAGGGCTTCGATAGCTCATATAAAAACCTGCCTCGATCTCAGCAGAGGAATCAAGAGAACGCATTAATACTTCCAATTCGTTTTTACTGTACTCGTACGATTTCTTCAGAATAATTACTGGTCCCTTGCAGTGCGAAAAAATACTTGGAATCGTGCAAAACATCATAAACAGCATCGTGAGATCAATGAAATTGAAACGAAACAAGCAATGTTGCAAATGAAGAAACTCAACAAAGCTAGGTCAACGAATGAGTAAAACGCTACTTGCAGTTCAAAGAAGGAACAAACGTTGATTACATCACATAGCATTCGGTGCACCAATCTCATGAACCACAAGGTAGAATTACCACCGAGGAAGGAAACCGTGTCGCTAGAATGGTCTTGCAGATTTTTGAAACTTGAAGTGGTGGTAGTAACAGCTGGAGCTTGTATTTTTGTGCCATATCCTGAGAACGGCTGTTTTCATATACATCCAATTGATGATGTATCTCAAGCTGAGAAATGTATTGAAACTATGTTCTACTCTGTTCTAGATCGTACGAAACCTACATAGATCGTTTGTTCAACGGTCAGAAATAGTGTTGGTGAGTTTCACAAAGATGATCATCTCGTTACAATCAGTGTAAACTTTTAAAATATTGTTTCCAAGTTTTTTGTACGTAATTAAGAAGTTGACATAATTCAGTTTCGGCACTTTTTATAAGTTCACTTTCCTGGAAAGGTCCAGTGTTCCTATGCATATTTTGTTAGATTTATGTGTTGTCATTCGTTTTGCGAGTTTTCCTTGACACAAATAATTCAAACGCTCGTAGAAATTTTCAATAATACAAAAAATTTCCCACTTTTATTGGTGATACTTGATGTTAATGCTAATAACTTTAATTCTTGAATAGAGATAATTTCATTGCGCTGTCTTTCGAGCTGAGTACATTTAATAAATTTTATGTTGTTGACATTAATTAGAACGCTTAGCATAGCCACTCACATGATGCAAATTTTAAAGGGCCGTCATCGTTGGCCGGTGCAGACCCTTTTCCTGTGTTTATTCCTCATATTCATATGAAGAGATATCTCTGGGTAATAAATTTATCTTTTCATTTCCGTTGTCATGTAATGAAAGCTTGCATAGAAGCCACTCTGCTTGCTTTGCTCAAACAGTTCATGGAACACAAACCTACTGTGTGCCCTCTGTTCGAGGGAATATTTTAAAACTCCTTAAACGATTTTCTTTTTTTTCCTGCCTTGTCTGAGCCTATTTGCAATCTCATGAATAGCAATTTTTGGCCTTAATACGGAATTTGAATACTCCTCGCTTGATTTTAGGACTGAAGTCCCTCTGAAGTCGCCCGAGTTTCATTTGTTTGCTTCGTCGTCTTTCATCCTCATTGTCAGTCCCTTTTGTGGCGTAGCTATAGCCTGCTCGTCACTGCTTTTGTTTTAAATTATCTCTATGTTTTTTTAGGCTTTATTGTCCTAAAGTAGTGCGAGTGTTCGAAATTGATGTCTCTTCTCGAAAGGTACATTTACGTTCTCCTAGGGAAGAATAGTATTGGCTTTTTTCCCTATAATTTTAATCAGAATTTCCAGACACGCGGGCATGAATCTTTTTAGTTTCACTATTTCAGTTTTGCTACACACTCATGCGGGTCACAGGGCTTCAAACAAAATCTGACTCCATGTTTTTTAAGGTCCCTTGTTAGAAAAGTGTCGAATGCCTTATCCCTTAATTCACGTACTTGTGGAGTTCATCACAAGTTTGGGTTGTGAGGAGATGCAACAAGCTAAAACTTTAACCATAGTCGTGCTGGAGTTCCATGGTCTCTGAAATATTTTTGACTGATGGTGGAAAGGAACTTTATTCTCCTTTAGCTTTGAGTACAATTTTATTATCCAAAGTTCGTCAAGTAATTTATTTCATGCGAACTGGCACACACTTTTGATATTTTCTATTCAATTTTTTGTCAAAGTTGCAGGTTCTTGACCATTCGTAACAAACACGGTTTTTTGACTGACAAGGTTAGTGAGTGGGATAAAAAGAAATTCGTTATTCAAGCTAAATTACGCTATTGTATCTCATTCGGGTAAATATTTATAACGATTGATTGATTCTTCGCATGAAGTGGATAGACCAACACAAATATACGAATGTTGTGTTGTGTAGGCAGATGCAAAATAAGTCTTTTGTCACTTCAAGAGGACTTTGAGTACATTATTGTTTCTATATGATGAAATGCGAAAACAAATTTACGTGTTGTATGTGTTAGGAAAATTTCCATTTTATTTTCCTCCGAGTTACTGAGTGAGTCTTGAATTTGCTAGCTTGTGCCGGTGAGAAATTATTCTGTTGAAAATGTACCGGTGATGCTGGGACGAGTTTTAGAATTGCTTAAAGTTGTCATGCTCGATGTCGACGACCAAGAAGAATAAGAATAGACGCAGCGCATTGCGAAGCTGTGGACGAAGCTGTCAGGGCCATGAAGACCGTCCACCTCAGAAAACTAAAATTTTTTTCAATGTTTTGCTGCATGTTACGAGGGCATGAAAATCTTGCTGTGTTCCGAGGACAGGAAAGCTGTCCAGCAACGCTGAGACAGCGTGCGACATTCTTTTGAATTACGAGTTTGGGGATATTATTTCCGAATAATTTGATTCACTGAAGAAAAACGACTTTTCTGCAGCCTTTCTCTGGCACAGTTCCTTGAAAAATAAAGCATTCTGTTACGGATTGCTGGTACTGTACGTTTGCTAGTAAATTTTTTGTACTCTTCTCTATTCGACTAATGATTGTTTTTGTCATTGAATCATTTTTTTGTTTTTCATATTAAGAAGCTTTTAAGTTTTCCTATGTGTGTATTCTGTTTTACTTACCAGGGATTTCACTGTATTTTAGTTTCTGCCGTCCTTGGTATTTGATTTTAAAAACTACTCAAGTCACTTTGAAACGTACCCTGTAATTTAACTCGATTAAAATCTGTTATTTTCTCTGTGGGAATGTTGTGTCATGGTATACTTACGCCCTTGGTGCTTACTCCTTCAGCTTCATTTCTAGATGACGTGTTGCATGCAATTCTCTGGGCCGTCTCCATCATCCCGTGCATATGATGACTCCTAGCGACAATTCTTCAGCTTTGTCACGATCTTTCCTGAAAGCCCCGAGTGCTGCGCAGAAAAGTTTCTCCATAGCCTCCTTTTTATGGCCCACTTGCTATGTGGAAGGAAGTCTCCGGGAGACGGATGAAGAAGCCTCGGCTGACCGTCTTAAGAGTCTACCTCAAGTCTGTCCAAGCTGGCCGGCATTAGTGAGTCCTGCTGGTGACTGCCGTGGTCCCATCTTGCTGCTGTAATCCAAAGCGACGCATCACTAGGGTATAAAAACGCGACAAACTCTTAGAAAATACAATCGATAAGTGTGAATTTGACAGGAAAACTCACTGAGGATGAAATGTACTGGAAAGTTAAGATTATGTGATTCATATTTATATAATTTGATGGTTTCTGTGCTAGTCGAAAGAACTCAGGCCTAAATATTTATTAAGGAACATCGTATAACAATTCATTTGGTGTAGTTGAAAATTAATATAGTATGTATAATAGGTAAACGGTAGGACTATGTCTTGCATTGATTTTAAACGTCAATTTTGATGATGATACGAAATATTCAATTTTTGGGTACAGTTGAAGTCAGTTTTAACTTCATACATAGAAGTAGTTAGTTTAAACTGTCATAGTCAGCTTTTACTTCATAGACTTTCATACAGCAGTGCCAGAGAAGCGCAGGGTTATTCTGGAAACTCTTGGTAATCCCAGAAGAGAGACTTGCTGAGTTCCTCTGGCATTTTTTCTGACTCAGATTCACAAGCGACTTTCGCGTGCATTTTTCAGTGTCGTGATCACAGGATTTCTTGCTGTACGCCAGCGTCACCGCGCGCATTTGTCAGAGTTTGCCGCCTAACTCAGATGCAGCACCAGCTTGCCTTTTCATCCCTCAGAAATACCTATGTAGCCCCTCACTTCTCCACGTCACCTCCATTGAAATTGTTCTACCATTTGTACGAATTTTTCAATCTCTGAGGTCCTATTCTATCATATTTTGGACTCTTGCATTGCAATAGTGTTGTTTCAGCAACTGCTATTATTTTTTGGACACATGTTTCTTCGCCAAGTGCGTTGGTATTTTGAACATATCTTCATTAAATTCCCTTCTTTAAAGCATCTTGCTTTGTGTTGTCATTTGTATCCAGTCTTTTGAACTTTAACTACTGTTTGTTGCCCTATATTCATATATGTAGATTGAAACTGATTGCCCAATTTTTGGCAGTGCTGTACTTTTCAAATCTCTACGTTCATTTTTCCCTTCAGGTAAGTCCTACTTCTAGTAAATCAATGTTAATGGAAAATCAATTGGTAATTATCTAGGGTAATTGAACAAAACTACTCACTCATTTATTAAAAGGACTTAATTTTTGAACTCTGTTTCGATAGGAATGCCAATCTATCAAATGATAGAAAAGGGGATACACTGTTTATTATTTGATATTAGTACTTTCGCCTTCATGGAGGAAAACACAAATTTTCCTCCATGAAGGCGATCGCTGCAGTGAAATTCTGCATAGATTTAATTGGCACTTCGAGGGCACTTAAGTTTAGTGCCGCTGCTGGCAAAAGAAGACGCGTTGAAGGACCTGAAATGCTAGTTGAGGAACAGCAAGATGCTAAATAAAAAACACTAGTAAAGCACCGGTTCTAGTTCCTATGAGCGAATAAAAATTGGGATGTAGTAAACACTGCCCAACAACTAAATGTACTGGAGGCTGGTGCAAGTAGTGTAGCTGGTTCACTATGAGGAACTACGGATACTTCAAGTCCTCAAGATTATACAAAAAAAATTATGGGGCCGAATATACGAAGTACTACCAAGTCAGTAATGTTTTATGTGTGTATTCTTCTAGAAATGTGGTTTTCAAGACCACCTGCTGTAGAGCGTGGTTCTGGAAGACCACTCTGTATATGGGTACTTATTTTATACACGAGTTATATCGTTTTGAGAATGAAAATGTGTCTCGTAAACCTCTGATAACATTCACCCATGACTTAATGGTAAATATAATGCTCCTCCAGAAAATGCTGTCAGAGATCATTACGTTAACGATAAACCTTTATTAATTTACAACACACAACTAACAACCTTCATATTGCTGCATGGTACTCGGTACTGTGCTTGCACTGTACATGTTTCATTGCAGCAAAACTCTCAGGAAGGTTATTGACATTTGTCTGCTAATACAGTCGTGAATTAGTGACGAACACACAGAGCAGCTAGTATCACGTGATTAGGAAAACAAGTTATAAAGATAGTTCTTCTTTTTTACATGTATGGAGTCCAATTCAATTTTTGATGATGGTTCATTTTACTGGCATTACATTATTAGAGCACCTTGTCTTGTTCAAAAATTTGGGCATTTATTTTGTAGTAGAAATTTTCAATGTCAACAAACATTGTGTTAACTCCTTGCTTTATGTATTTTTGTTACGTTGTTGGTAATTTTTTTGTGTTGTTACATATTTTGTCAACGAGCTTAGAATCATTTAATCGAAAATTACCAAGCATCAAAATTCTTGATGACTGCACCTGTACTGCACAGGTTCCGGTATTGATTTTCCTATTGAGGTGAGATCTGGTGAGACATCCGGTGTTTGCATGGAGTCCAGAGCGGCAATTAGAAAGAAAAGGAATGAAAAGATTACTCCCATAATTGCAAATTTTTTCTCATTAATTAATGAAATATATCAACACGACAAAGTTCTGTAAAACAGACTTTCGTTTGCACTAACTAATTTGCAAATGATGACACTGTTTGAATTTTTAGCGGAGATGTTTGCTCGCTCGCAGACATGACAGCGTCAAAAAATAAATGCAAAACTGCTCTCGCAGAACCTGAAAAAGAGTGCCTTAAAATTTCTCCTTCTGCAAAAAACGCTTCCGAAAAGGTAAAGAAGAGACTCCGAGGGGCTCGGCAGGAAGATTACAATGAACGCTGAGGACCCTTCAGGTAAATGAAGTGCTCTCGGGAAGAGCTCCAGCCCAACACTAAAATATAGATAGCTTCAAAAATTCGGAGTTCTTTTTCAATGGAGTACTTACATCATTATCGTTTTTGGCAATGTTTGCTGCGAAGCGGCCTTCTACGTGAAAATCTGTTGAATTTATTGCCCGGCCAACGTATCGCCCGCCGCTTGCTTATCTTCTTAAATGAAGTTGATTGATGCTCCAGGCTTTTTCTGGATATCCATGATTGGGCTTTTAAGCTTAAATTGCGTGCTTATTTTTGAGACTTGAAATTTTAATGTTTATATTAACTAGGAAACTTGAATGCTCCTAGCTAGGAATAATCAACTTGATATCAACGTATTTTTTAAGTATCTACCATACAATCAATGTATTCAATTGCAAGTTAAGATACTAAATTTTCATGAAATGTATGCTTGTGTGCAGAATTTCCTTTTAAATTGTATATATAGAGACAAGTTTTTTATTAACAGCTTCTAGTGACGCAGTTATTCGCTGGGTAAGTACACGTATTTTAGGACTGCAGAATTCCAATAGTAATTTGTCGAGCTCAGTTTGATCCAGCGACACTCGGCTCACGATGCTGCACTCTCATTGCGCATGGGACACATAATTAAAAGGGCGACTTTAGCTACATTCATTAGAGGGAAATCATTTTGGCAGCTAGAGCCGCCTCCTCCCTCTCAACTAATATTTTTATGCAAATCCAATAACATCGTCATCCGCGCCAAAGTTTTCCCGGGCAAATCTGCTAATTAAAGTTTTGTATAAATGAATAGCTGAGAGATGAAGCTCAGCTAGTTGGAAGCCGCCCAACATCCTTCTATCTTGGAAAAATAATGAGCTTTTGATTCACAGGTGCGTGCATATCAAAGAATACCGCTGCAAGCGAACCCCAAAACTTGGGTGTTATTATGCACGAGTATGAAGTTGCGATGAGCTCGTCCGTGCTCGTGTTGACTCGATTATTGTGGGTGCAGACCATGCGGTGTCTCCATTATCAAACCAAAATTATTGCTACAAACAAATTTCTGCTTTAGATGTAGGATTGTCATTCGGTAAAAATTTTCATACCTGTTAAAAATCAGAGATAACAGAAACGATTATATCTTATTCTTTAATTCTTGTATGCCCTCTAACTACGATCTAAATAAAATCTTATTTACATATTATGGATAGTACAGACTCATCACATTATCTGATAACGCCACAGTTACCTGGCAGTATAAGTACGTGAAAATTTTGTTGGTTGTGTTTTATTCTCATAATTTTTTTTATTTGTTGCTACTCAGTGAACAATAATAAATGGATATATGTATATCATGCAAACTGAATTTGCTGAAATAGAATCAGAATCTATCCATGTCACCTATTATGTTTTCAGAATTGTTCAAGTGCAGCAAATATTGTTGAAAAAAATGATTTAGTGAAGAAAGACTTCGGATGCGCAGCCTTCAGGTCATTTCCAAAAGTTGGACCAATTCGAAGTGAACTTTTTTCTAGATTAAACAATAGAAAGAGCGTCACTGCTTGGAAGAAGCAACTCCAAACTTTCTGAGGCGGAAATAAATAAAGTTGAGGAAAGTTTAATGAATTGAAGTTATCGTGAAAGAGAGGTCTGTATTCAGTCGTTTGAATGGGTCAAGTTCTTCTCTTTTCTTTGTGTAGGTTCGAACATCGAAACGCCATTAGAGTCGTCTCGATTAATGAGACTCTCCTTTGTATTTTCCGTTACGCTGAATTCGCATGCAACAAGTGCATCTTTTATGGGACTTGTTTGAGGTAATACTCAAATGCAGTTCTATCCTATTTGTGGGTAGTATATTCTATTTTAAGTATATTTTCATGTAGTTATTTGGGCTTTCATCGGTCTGCATTATAAGCTGTTTATTGCTTACCCCTCGTCAACTACAATATAATAACCCAATAGACCCTTTCAGAAACACTTTATTTCTGGTAAGGTGACTTTTTTGAATTAAAAATGTGTTCAAAAATTGTTGCTTCGTTTCGTAATGTACGCTAAATGAAGCTACAAATATCGTTTCCAGATCTTCATGCAGTCTGAATAGTTGATTGTTTATAGAGTACAGGACAGTGACTGGTACAGTACAGTGAACGGAATTATAAAGAATTTAATTGAAAGAGTTCTGCAATCGCTGACTAAAAAACTATTAGCTGCTGCAATTTTTCAATTTTCTTGCCCCTGAAAACAGTTTGTGGATTGTTTTCGGAATTATTTTTGCTTCCCAATTTTCAGTGTAATAAGCAAAACGTCTTCAACTTCTACACACCTTCATTGCACTATTTTAATGTAGCTCACACATATGAAATTTATCCATTTATCGGTTAGTTAAATTACTTTGTTCTTGTGCGTACGTAGTTGTTGCAATTGCAAGAAAAGTGCGCTAGAAAAATCAGATTCAAGAAACCAAAGTAAAAGATATAGTGTTTTATTTAATAATTTATATCTAATAGCCATTATTTTTCATTCATTTTGGTGGTCATCACAGTTTTGTTCTAGTTCAGGAGTATTTTAAAAGTTATTAAAACTAGAATACTAAAAAATTTCTGATTGTTCAACTTCTTCCCGTTTTGTTTCTGGATCTTCCCTGATGTGTTGTAGAGGTCATGTTATATATTCTCAAAATATAGTTGTCAAGTATTCCATCTCTAAAATGGTGGAATAGTCTTTCAAAAACTTTTAAAGTCGATCACGAACGCTGCCTTATTGAGGCGCTTCATATCTTTCGTACATATCGAAAACTAATTTGGTGCCGAAACATATTGTTTCATTTCTGACAGGCTGAATGTAAAATTATTGACATACCCCTTGAAATGCTCGAAATTTAGTGAAGACCGCGCGGAGCAGTTAATTTCAAGCGATTGGAGGAACAATTTCTAAAGAAGACTGAGTTTGTGAGGCTTTGGCAGGGCTGCTCTTGATCTCGCGCTTTTCCTGCGTAATTAGGAAGGCATTCAGCGGCCCAGGCCTGTTAGTCAAGCTTGTTGCTCACCTGAAAGAAAGAAATTGGACTCGGCACTGAATGGAAGCTCTGCGTGCTGCATCGACCAGTGCTCAGGCGGATGCCGTTCTCAGAATTGGGCACTTGTAGAAATATACACAAACATCGTTTGCAAAACGTTTATGCTCTTTATCAATACTAAATGCGCAGAAAAAATTAACTATGGAGTGGTAAACTGTAGCAGTACTGCAAAAGTTAAAAACTCGCACACAAATTACAGAATTATGAAAATTTCACTCCTGTACCAGTTTCGGATGGATTTTTTGGGGGGATTATAATATCTGTGTGGTTGTACACGATGTCACTTTGATCAACTGCGGAAAACCTGTATCTGATAACGAATTGCAAGATGTGATAATACTAACTTATACATGGTTACTTAATGTAAGAAATGTTCTCGAATTGTATACGAAACAAGAGGTTTATTTTCTTCACAGTAGGAGGAACATAACGTTCAGGGAAACGATTAGCAGTTATTAAGTTATCTTGTAATGACTAAGCTGTGGAGGTTTAATGATCCCAATTGAAGCAGCAGTGGGCGGGAGCTCGTGGTGCTGGGCCTATCGTGCTTATTACGTCTCAGAAGATGCTTGTACTAACACAGGACTCTGTGTATGTGTGAAAGAAATGTTGAAGGTGAAAAATGTTCCTGCAGAAGCAGAACTCGTGTGAAGAATCATTGGAATTATATATTTTGGCTGTAAAAACTGAAGTGTAAGTGGGCTCTCCTAACTAAAAAAGGTACCTCTAGCTACTCGTATAAAACTTACTGCGGGGAAAGTTCTTGTGAATGTTGGAGACCAAAAACTTTCCCCAAGATTGAAGAGTGCTGAAAGATTTCAGCTGCTTTCAATGAAGAAAAATGCATGTTTGTTTACAATGTTTAAACCAAACATTATGTTCTAACTTCAAATGCCTTTAGAACACAAAATCAAATTTTGATGCGTTTTAGCAAGTTCGTTTTTAAAAGATTAATATGCAGAGAATTTGAGACCACATAAATTAACTGAAATCTCTTTAATAACATACTTTGAAATTTTTAAAGGGCAAGTAGCAGGTACGTATTGTATTTGGTACTCCAAACTTTACCTTCGAGTTATATCAAAATTTATTTGACGTAAGCCAATTATTGAAATCACCTGCTTATTAGTAATGCCTATAATTTGTTCATATTTTTCAGTTGATATAATCTTGACCAATATTTAATGCTGACAAAATCTCTAACACATGGTTCCTTTCAGCCGTAAGATTGATATAAAACGACCTTGGTGGATTAAAATTCGTGTTTCTACCTTGGAGAGAAGGGGAATAATATCACATGCTGTTTTCATGTTAGATATCTCCGTGAGGGCGAACAGATATTTCCCTTACTTGCATTAACATAATAAGCTTGAACATGTGTTAGGGCTGAAATTTTGTGGTCTATGTACAGAGTTAATTTATCACGATCTAAATGTTCACTCAAGTTGAAGACAAGACCGTTTCTGCTCTGTGGGCTCTGGAGCCGAGGCAGGCGGCAGCAGCAGTTAGTTAACGGCTTAATGTTATGAAGGCTCTTTTATTTGGCCCGCGTAATCATAATCTTCGCTTTACGGCCTGCACTTTATTGCCATAAAATTATTTCCATGCTGTCTACCTAAGGACACGTCGTCTGTCGTTCCTGGCGCTGCTGTTTATTTACTGGAAGACAAGCAATTTCTTCTCCTCGTACTTATTCTCTCATCTCGTGTTTAGTTTTAACCGTACGAACTATCATCACGTTAGTGGTCGTTGTCAGTCTGTTCTGGTGAGTTCTTTTATGCTGCGTAATTTTAATAGCGGATTTCACCGTTTGAGAGCACTTTTTCTGAATTCCTATCATCGATAGACAGAATTTTGTTGGTGTTATGTTTTCACATCTAATGACAACTGCATGAGAAAAAAAGCTGTACGGCAAATCTGCAGAGTAACCGGCAAGATACCAACATTGGAAAATAATTCTAATGCCGAAAAGAACGAACTAAAGGTGTACAGAGGACAGAAAAAAGAAAGCAAGACCAGTGAAACACAGTAACTTACTAAACACTGAAGACCTATCATCATACCACGCTCCTACTCTCTGGAGAGAAGGAACTTCCGTTCTATCACACTGCTAATAACAGACAGTCTTAAACCTCAACGCCTTCAACCCATTTTTAACCTCCAACCTGAACATGGCTTTCCCTTTTACGGCAAGGGACTTCGGTAGCAATCCAAGAATGAACCAAACAGCGCGTTTCTGTTACCATATTCTATTCCAACTATGAGTGGTGGGCTGTTGCATCCATAGTATTGCTCTAGGAAAGAAGAGGGTAAAAGGTAATCGTTCATTCATTTTGTACAGTGACTATCGTAACACGTTCCTGCAAGTCGAAGAATCCTGTGATCGAGAGAAATGTGTGTTGTGTGTGGCAACAACCTAATGTACATGCACAGCATAGGCCTTTCAGGCGTCATTTGAAGCAGGTCATCCTGCTAGAAGACATTGTGTCTGTATTGCAAGGCTAAAAACACATGAAGATAAAGATTTCTCATTTTCAATGATAATCCTTTTATTTAATTGCTTGTGAGATATCTCACTTCTGATAAATAAACTATCGAAAGACTTTAACAAGAGCGTGTTTATACAGTATGTTCACATTATATTAACTCTGTGTGGGTCAAGGTGGAATATTCATGACTGTTGGACCTGCCAGGAACAAATCTTGATGATGTGATACAATATTTTCATATAATGCTATAACGTCCTTATAAGTTAGTGGTTGGTGAGTAAAATTTACTTATAAAAGCCTTGCATACACTTCTTATAGACTTTTACTTGAACTATGTTCTTAAAACCGAGTCTTTCTCTGTAAGTTTACAAATGATTTCTTAGAAAATTGAAAGAAAACTGTTCAGCTCAATCATTTATAGGTCCTCATTTGCACTCGACTATTGAAATGTTATTCCAGTCGCTTGAGTTGCTCACTTTGCTAGGGCTATGCTCCTTCGTTTCAAGATTTTAACCACTATTTGAATATTTAACTTGCGTAAAGAGCGCATTTGTTACTACAGAATTTTTACCAAGAAAAGTTTATATATAGGTTTCTGAGAATGCTTTTGCAACAAACGCACAAATCAACCATTATTTTCTGAATCCTGAGTGTTTACGAAATCTCCAACGCCATCCTTTAGCGTCGTGAACCCCGTTATTGCAGGTGAGATAACATACTTTAACAAATGCCGCTTCCATACTGTTTAAGAAGATAAATTTATACTCGGACATCTAGTTAGCAAGAGATCAGGGACAGCTTACAGTTGCGTTGAAGTCTTAACGAAGAATTTTATCTCCGGGGGCAGCAGGAGTAGAGGCCTCTGGTCATCAACAAGAGGAAGCTGTTTAGAAATAGGCAGGTGAATGCCATGCCCAAGACGATTAGTGGCGGCAATTTATAGAATTCTAGATGCGCTATTCATTCAAAAATAACGAACAGGGGAGAGGCAGGTAAATGGACACTGCTAATTCAGTGTAATTGGTGTCAGTCCAAATGAACTACATGCTGAATATTTTTGGGACTTAATTTCCCCACATTCATTAGTTGCTTGTCTTATCATTTATGCTGTTATTTTGTTTTTTATATAACTATTTTCGACGCACCGACTTCTGACGACGTAATTACATTTTCAGTGAGAGTGGATTTTTTTAACCATTTTACGTATTTGTGTGTGATTTTTTAATGATGATGATCTTGAACTAGAAATAAAACTTTTATGTTGGAATTGCAAAGTCAGGCTCTATGTTAGAAATTAGGTTGTGGGGGGATGCATTTATTGTATTCATGATAAATATTATAGATTATTTTTGAAAGTTTATACAAAGCGTTAGCCTTTCTTGAAGCATTTTTAGAGCTCTGCAATCGAATGTACAACATCTGTTATTCTGATCTGAAGACAGAGTTTTGTAGCGAACGAAGTTATTTTTGGTCACAGTTTCTTTTTGAATTTTTCATCCAGTTATAGAATCACTGGCGCTCTCCCTGTTAGTGTCTTGTAACTCCCAGTTGTTTTTCTGAATATTTTGGCTTTCTTTCTTATCGTAGCAGCGCTGTTGCTTTTGTTACTCTTTTGTTGCGAGGTTGAGTCTTATTCGAAAATAAACTTCATGCGAGCTAAAAATTGCGACGGGTTTAAATTGAATTCTTTCATAGCAGTATTTTCAGCGTATTCTACGAGGGACGAAGTGAAGTAATTTTTCCCTCAACTATTCGTCACATTTCATTAATTCGAATTGAACTACAGAACATTATTTAGCTTTCGTGCATTTCAATGTCTCATAAATGTATGTATGTGCTTGCTGCTGTGCCTACGCTGTCATCATCGTTCTTATCTGGGGTCCAGCTCACTTTCATCTTTCCTGCAGTCGCTCACAGTCATGCTCGCACTCCCAGTATCGCTTTGCCGGTCATAAATAAGTAAAAGCCCCATTGATTTTGCACCCTTTGCTATGATGCGCGCCGGTTGTGATAACTGTAACGGCAGATGGCGTTCTCTTCTCTCGAGCCTATCTTGCTCCATTGCCGTCATGCACCTAAACTCCTGGCCATCCAGGCTTTATGAGAGACACGCTCGCTCCTCTACGCTGCCTCTCACTCACTTCACTTCACTGGACTTCACTTACTACTACATCTACACACATTGCTAGTTCATACCGAAACAGATTGTAGTCAGATGAAGTGCATTCCTGAATGGAAACCATAGATCGTAGTTTACTATTTCGAACTATGCAGGTTTCTCTTCTTAAATTTGTCATATTTAAATATTCTCGTGAACTGTTACCTTTGAAAGTAACTATAAGACTGAAAGTTGGTTTATTCTAGGATTTGCCTCAGGGATTATTTGTTTCCAAGTGTGTAATAAATTCTCGATCATCTTCGCCATTAAATTTTATCGCTGGTGCGTAATGCAGGACAAGCGACAAGGCTTCTCCAAACACTATACCATGTGTTAGTGCCTTGTGTGTTAGTGTTCGAATCTAATACCATCCATTCCAAGTTGTGAAGCAAGGAATCTGTGAAGCAGCCCTGAGAGTATAAAGAGAGTAATAGTTACCCCACCATTTGACATGAATGCCGTGATAGACACAAACTATCATCCCTCACTGTTGATCGGTCAAAATCTGCGAAGCATAACGCGCATTTATTCATTCACTGTTCTCGTCAGTAAGCATTTTAAGAATTATAAGGCACGCTTATTTCACTACACGGAGGAGAAAAGTAACGTTATTAGGTTTCATAAAATAGTGATTGTAAGATAGTGAAACAACATATGTAAAATAACACATTTTTAATCTCAAACGTTTAAGAATACAAAGATCCTACTTTAATGTTGAAAATGAGATGTTTGTGATCCAAAACGTTTCCAGCTAAAATATTTACTTTTTAAGCAGGTCTGCTTTTTTTAAGATCTCCGAAAAATTGACGAACTAATGCTATGTGACTATGTTTCGTAAAATACTTTGACAGATGAATGCGAAAGAGTAAATGTTTACTAGGCAAGCTGGTTTAATGATTTGATTCATATTCGCTTGTTTACCATTACTTTGCCTATTCCAGTTGATCTTTGGTAAATTCAACTTGCAGTTTTCTTTTATTCACAAGTTCATAAGCACATATATGGTTTAACAGTGCAATCATCGTAAATTAGAGCTAACTATTCTGCCTAGAGATACTCAAGTGTTAATCGAGTCCCCGGTACGGCTCTGTGTGCTCTTGTTTATGGCGGACAATATTACAAACACAATCACACTGACTCTTCAACATGACCTTCACATTAAGCAATTATCGTCACATTAGCTTTCACAAATGGCTAGGAACGAGAGTCCTACGATGAATCGACCTTGTATGCAGACTCCTTATTGCCAGAATCCCTTTTGATCGACTGTACAAAGTTGCCTCGGTGACGTCGTAGAATGATACGTGTGATAGGATGAAGAGAAACAATGACGGTATTATTATTCATAAAGATACACAAGTTTCAGCTATGTTTTCGCTGCTGTCAGCTGCTGCTCGTCTCCTCTCCTGATGACAAATTTACCTGCCTGTGCTCTCTTCCGCTCGTCGCTTTCTCGAACCACGAGCATATCGGCTGGGCACCAACACTTACTCTGTTAGATATTTTCTATTTTCGGGAACTAGAGCCGTCCTTAATTTTGGGTGTGTTGACGAAATTGTCAGGATCGTGTGTCTTGTCGGTGGCGGGCACACAGCTTATTGGGCACCTGTCGATCCGAGCCTGAAAAATGGTAAAAGCTTTGCTCGCTGCCAGCTGCATGAACACAACCGCACCCACTTCTCTGAAACCGAGGATGTTCTTTATAGGTTTTCATTTTTGCTGGTTTAAATCAATTATAAAGCTAAATAAATGTGTCATACACTTGATGCTTATTTGCATTGACATTGTGAGTATAATTTAAAGGACTCAGAATGTAGTTGCTTGTATACTCCAAAACTTTTTGAGATTTAACATTGTCAAATGAGGGGAAATTCGTAGCTGAGGTATTTTTGATATATTATTGACTGTAGTTACACTTTTTCGATTTTATTATTTGCCATACATGACAGAGAAGTAAGACCTTCGAGAAATTGGTTTCAATATGTTGATTGGCTCATCACAGCGTTCATACACTCGTTTTAAAGTTTATTAAATGTTATATCACTTGTTTAAATCTTTGTTTTTTAACGTGTTATTACTTCAAATTTTAATTAACAAATACTCGAAACTTTTATGTTGTTGAAAGTGTCAGTAAAGGTTTTGATTTACATTTTGAGGTCTCATAGAAAATGTGTCATTCTTATACTTCCATCTTAGTGTTACTGGCTCTAAGCCAGAGAAAGTACACAGTTTCTATTTTAATTTTAAAACTAAAGGCAACTATAATACTTCTTCACTCATATGTCTTTTTGGCAACAAAACAAGTATAAACAGTATGCAATTGTTTGGTCATCGTAACGAAAACAGTCTGAAATAGAGTGAATATGAGTTTAATGTTGGTGAGTTAAAAGATGTGTTAGTTTGCGTTTTCGGACGAATTTGGTATGACCTACACTAGTTATGTAGAATAGTATTTTTTCCTGGTGAACACAATCGGAACTCAAAATCTTTTTGCATGTGTAATTCATTTGAGGTGTTGCTGCTTGACGTGTCCGAAACTCGAATATTTTTGGTGTCGTATGATATTTTCGAATGTAGTCAACAAAATATAATTATTAGTTTCTTCAAATTTAAACTCTTGTATCCATGACTCTTGACCGTACACACCTGGACACCAACACCGAAGTCCTTTCACGTAAGGGACGTAAGCTCACTTTCCTCACTTCGGAAATCCACGGAAATTCTTGCTGTGTTGCCGTGGTCTCGCTAGAAACCAAAGCGCAAGTTGAGCCGGTAAATCATAGATTTTATGTCAGTTTCATGGCCCACTGCGCCCCTTACAACTTCAGGAAGCAACTGCCGGCCGGCACAATCTTTGGTCTGATGTTTTTTTTACGACGCCGCTGATGGAGGACGATATTTCGATGTACACTTGCTCACCTTTGCCGTCATCGTGAATGATGACTCCTCCGATTTCGTGTTCTCGTTTGACGCTTCTCTCTGGAGGAATGCCTCCGCTTGAAATCCGGTTACTAAATATTGTCCCACAGTACTCGACTTGTTATTCTGGGTGGGCATCACGAAAATTTAAACTTTCTTTTTCTTGTCAGCTTTTTGGCTTTAGTACGTGGGTTTCCATACGTTGATCTCGGATTTAGAATCTAGAAGCGAGTCTTTTTTTGCAAATGATTGGCAGAGCTGTGACACTTTGGCTTGAGCAAATTTATTCCTAAACTAGCATGGCTCCTTTAGTGTCCCAGGGTCTCCCATGGTACAAGCTGTTTTTTCCATTTAAAATTCAAATGAAGTGCAACGTTTTTTACATTACCTTATGGATGTGTTCTGTTGTAAAAAAATTTGCCATTGCTATGAATTTGAATCTACTTTCGGGGTGTTGTAAGTTACGTGAAGCATATCACACGTTTATTCCGCATTGAAGCATGTCTTTCAAATTAAAGTTTGTCAGTTCTTTCAATTAGTTTGTTTCTTTATACTTTCATTGATATATGCTGGCAAAATTATGCTCCTGATACCTCTGAAATATTGCGTCGATATCCTAAAATTTAATAGTTTCCCACTCAAATCATCTCAACAGTTTTTTCATTCTGTTCTTTGCGTTCGAGTTTGAAAGTTCTATTATTTTTTGACGACTTCAAAGAGTTTGGCTGCGTTTGAGCCCTTCTCAAAATGCGCCTTTAAAGATGCTCTACCTGGGCCTGACGGCTAACAGCTCTTCATCACATCTCTCGATTGATTTTTGAGATATTGGAACGTTATTGGCAGGAAAGGGTCGGCGATTTCTTTCGAGTAAAGTTGATCATTTAGCTCAGGTAGCTGAGCAGAAGACAGGGCTGGTTAAAGGAGAGCTTTACGCAGTTCTACAAGGCTGCTTGCGAGAATGTTTTCTAATTTTTTTGTCTCATATTGATGTTTCATGCTGATCACCGTCCTATTCTTTGTTTCGTCTCTATAAATGTAAAGTAGTAGACTTCATGATAGAGGTGGGATTAATTCTCGATTGTAATCAGTGTAATTGAGACACCTATGATGTTTGTATTGCAGACGTTGAGATATGCCATCGAAAAGTAAGAATTCTTTGCTAGTTTAGGCTCTGAAGAGTACTCGTTAATACATAAATTAATTCAAGAATTTACTAATCTTTAATCTTAGTTTTATTGGTAATAAAAAATTAATTCAAGAACTTATTAATCTTTAATCACAGTTCTATTTGATGTAGAGTTTTTGAATACCTATTTTTTACATGAAATGTTGTCTTTGATTTTTAGAAATTGTGAACTATTTCAACGACATTTAAATCGTTTACTCCTGGCTTTACACGGGGCGCGTGATAAAAGTTTCCTACCAAAATATCAAATACGGAAAAAAGCTAAACAATAGAAATATTTCGAAAATTAAATATGATAAAATAAAATACACGAAATACGTCGAGTGAAAAAATTTCCTTCTGCATGTTTGATTTGCTTCTGTTGAGCTCGTTTCCCTGAATTTAGTGACAATTGTTTGTGTGCAGCTTTTGCTACGACTTTCGGTATCAAAAATGTTCCTATAATTCCTTTGCAACGTAATAATAGATCCATGATATTGGAAGAACAGTTTCACAATTTTTAGCCGTCTTGTAGCGCACCATTCTTGAAATTAAGCTTTGCGAGTTATACGAGCAATTTTTAATGATTATCAGTAAAATGAGTACGACCTTTCATTCAATTTTGGTTATGATTTATTGTTTGAAAAAATTCTTTGCTTCTAATAGTTTTGCTGTTCTTGATTTTCATGAAATGTACGTAACCTCTGAGCAACTCAGTATGATCCCTGTTCAAGCCAACTGTTTTACTGTTATTACGTTGTTGTTTACTGGATTTTACGTTGTCAAATCTACATTATAAATCAACCTGATCATATGCATCTAATGCTCTACCTTTTCTTCAGTATAATATTTATGTATGTTTTGGAAGCGTAGAACGGAGAGTTAATCTCTGTAAATAATTTTTTCTAGATTTTGTTTTTAAACGAGCGACGTGTTGGTGCCTCAGCCCGTAGACATTCGTTCAGGTACTATTTGAATTGCATTTGACCTGCAGTGCGTGCATTACTTGGTATTTATGCACTGTCAATGCACTAGCCGGTGTGGTAGAAACTAAGCTGGTGAGCCCTGCTTGCATTGGGGAGCTCGTGGCGGGTAACCCTGAAGTTGTTGAGCAGTCTCGTCTTAATTAGCCTGCTTCTCGCGGCTCGAGAAACTGTTAGCGAAGACCCGATGTCTGGAACACAGCCAATAATACTAATGGAAGTTCACCGGGGCATCACTTTCTCAAGGATTGGACCAATCTTAACGGCCACACTATGAGCTTTCGTGTGTTCGCCTTTCGATTCTCGATTTATTGAACGTGTTTCCTGAGAACTCAATGCATTTATTACGAGTAAACAGGGCAATAGCAATGATGAAAGTCCTGATAATGCTCCGTTTTGAAGTAATATCTCCGACCTAAGTGGACTGTTTATATACTTAGAACCATGGTTTATTGATACGCATCAAGAAGACGGCCATATGGAAAGATGATAGAGCCTTGATATGTTATTTTAAAGCTCTCTTTTACTACCTCACCGCTCCTTCTTTCGATTTTTAGATCAAGTTCTTCTTATGACTGAAATAAATTATTTATGAGAGACTGAATAATGATAACCCTCTTTTTACTACTAATTCCACTGATCTTTGAGAGCATGCGCTCGTATTCGCAAAAACTGTACTAAGTAAAATGTGCAGTTGAATTACTCAGCGAAAGAAAGCTGTACATGATATGCTGTACTGGATTCGTATTTTTTCTAAACGTAGCCTTTGACCTGACAAGACTTTAGACTTCTAGGATTTTGTTTGAATCCTGTAAAATTGTTACTACTCGTTTTGAGTTAAAATGTTTGAATTTTTTATGAAGTCTCTTTTGTTCTAAAATAAGTTTAAGTTAACTCATGTTATATTTTCCCATTACCATTATGAAAAGTAATGCACGTGTTTTTCTTTTCTTGGCATTCTCATTACACATTGTCTTTGAAAGCTGGTTTAAGCAGTGAAGTACTTGTTTTCGTTCTAATTTTTTTTACTGTTACATCCTATTTTTTATCGATCTGGATGAAAATGTACTTCGAGGCTCCGAAATCAAAAAATGCTATAAAAAATTCATTCATTAAAAAAATTTCATGCACGCAAAAACGTATAAAATTCTAAATATTCAAATGTGACACCTTCATAGTAAAAGAGGTTTCCCTACCTCCCGTGAAACAATCAAGGCTGAATAAACAGGAAAGCTTGTGCCGGAAGAATAATTTTTGTTTTCGCTATTATATTCTTTCATGAACACAAGTAATCACTGGGGAACCATAAAAAGGAAACCAGCGCCAGAGTCGTCAAAAAAATGCCTTTAATCAAGAGCAAGTGGTTACCGCAATTCTCCCTCCTGAGCGCGCTAGTGCAGTTTTAAAAAGATCGCTGCGTTTACGAGGAGCATTACAATTAAAGCCAGCGTATCGCACATGCTTGGCCCTGCCCTCGGTTTATATGCTCGGCTGAAGGCTTTTGCCACCCTAATGCCAGAGTGGTTCCACCAACGTTTATCTCGAGGTCGTCCCCTGGCGCTCGTCTTCTCTTACTCTTGAGACCAATGCCTTGCCGCCGTCTTACTTGTAGCGACCCTCTCACTACAATTGTGTTCCGGCAGTCCCGAGTGCCCTTGCAATAACCCGATGGATTTTCCGGTGCTGCGTGATGACTGTGCCTTGGGAATGCATTTGCAAGTCCTTCACGACTCCTACATTGGGGCTTACCCTAAATGCTTGTGTGATTTTTATGTAATGTTTTTCAAACTTGACAACAAATTTAATCCGAATTTGTTTTTATTTTCAAAAATGAAACATCGATAACATCCTGCCTTGGGATTTGTTTATGTCTCAAGTGTCTAGTCGATGAAATTTTCTCTTGAAATGGCACTTTTGTTCAGTTATTAGTCTTGCTCGTTGAATGAAAATCATTTCACTTCATAAGAAAACTGGGAAGGCTAACGTGTGGTGTAGTGAATTCTATTAAGAACTGTTGTTCATATAGTGTAATTAAATTATCAACAGAGGATTGGAAAAGCCGTGTTCCGGACGATTTCTCAGTTCAGTATTCATTTTCCGAACTTAGAGTCTGGCTCGAACTTCGTTATTGCTCTGCCAACCGAGTCGGACGCGAGAAAACCGTACTTCTGTTCCTGCTACTGCTGTAGGCAGAGGTAAAGACCGCTAATTGTCAATGCCAGCATATGGATAACGAGGATTTTAGCGCTAAATTAGAAGACTGCTAAAAAAGTTAGGCATGACTTGTTGCTGCAGGTTTTATTATTAAGGACCGATAGAACGTTATAGAACGTTTGATAAACTTGAAAATATTGTTTCATTTCATAAGACCTTAAAGTTCTCAGGAAACTTTTGAAAACATTAACACGCATTAAGTTTGAATAATTTCATAAGGAATTTAAAGAATTTGACACTTGATGGATGTGAATGATTTTACGGCCCTGAAAAATTCGTGAAAACATGATACGCACTTCACTATATTTGATTAAGAATGTGCCTGCTCTCAGATCAGAGCTGTGTTGGGGGCTCCCTTGCTGTGCGCCACCGTCCTTTGTCAAACTTCTAACCGGAGAATTTTGCTGTTCAACTTTGCCCTTCTCTGATACAAGAACAGCTGTTCCTGTTACTGTTTCTGCTCCTTCTGGCAGAGGATCATGGACTACACAGCTGGTGCTTATACACCTAGAATAGTTGTTATTGTACTGGGATGCGCTGTCGTAGCTGTCATTATCGCTCATCCTACGATTATTGCGTATTTAGAGAAATTTTTAATGCTGCTTTGGTTTTACACCTAGAATTATTGTCATGGCAGCAGCCATTACATAGTCAGCTGCTAATACCGGTTGTCAGTACAGCTGCTTCTGCTGAAAGTAGGGCTGCTGTTGACAATAGGACTGCTGTTGACGGTAGGGCTGATGCTGACAGCAGAGCTGATGCTGACGGTAAGGCTACTGCTAACGGTAGGGCTGCTGATCGTAGGGCTGCTGATAGTACACGTCCTGATAGTACACGTGCTGACGGTGCATATATTGACAGTACAGCTGCTGATAGTCAGCTGCTAATATCAGAATTGCTGGCAGCCCAACTGATCATTCGGTCGTTGGTTTTTGTCAGAGGACTGACGATAAGATTTTGGTCAATATGGTTGTCAGCATTTTTGTTCAATGTTTCATATTTTTCCGAAACTGTCTTGAGCTACGATTATCATTTTTGTTCCTCCCTCTAGTTTGCCTTTTCAGTCCGATTATACATGATTCTTAATAGTTTCTAAAGGCGAATAGTGTGTTAGGTATGATGTTTCTGCTATGTGTGTTTAAATGAGAGCCAGGTATTACAATGCGAACAAATCACGCATTCGTCTTGCATTGGCGGTAAAAAAGGAAGAAAATACTATTTCTAATTGAATATACAGTGCAGATAAATTGGATTTTCGATTCCTACATAATGTTAAATTCTTAAGAGTAGTGATGATGTTCCAAGTAAAATCCCCGTCCTCTGTGCTGCAATTTGAAGTAGAGGCTCGTAGGGGTGTTCCGATAAGCGTGATGGTTTAGTCTTCTTCACGCACCACCTCAGAATCAAGAGAATTTTGTAGCCTCTTTTTTTAGTAGTAGTAGGGTTAGTATTGCAGTATGTGTAGCAGTATGTGTAGTAAAATGCACGTCTAATAAAAAAAGAGGACTCAAATGGTTAGAGTCAAAAGCGTCAGGTTGTATCATTGTGTTCACTTCGCTTGATGTATTTTCATCACCGAAGGTTCTAAGTTCTTGTCTTCTCTGTAAGGCAAGAACTGGCCATAATTCCGGAGCGTTGTCCCCAGTCATTAGCTCTGGCAAACAATTAACGGGTCCACGTCAGGGCCCCTAAAGCGGACGCGTTCACTACGAAAACATCCAATACTTTCACTTTACTTCAATCGAATTAGGCCACAGCTGACTTTGTAATTGAATGGACTTGATGATGTCATTAGTAGTCGCAGTGATGACTGCTAAAGCTCGCAATTGTAAGCCCTATTTTTGATTTTAATGAAATCAAACTTCACTTGAGCTCCTCGGGAAAATCCATTCTCATCGATGCACACAGTTTTATCGAATTTACGGGCGCTCTGTGTATAAATTACTAGACTGTAACTTAAAATTAATTGCTGTTCATTAATGATGTCTACAGAAACTGGCTAAATGATTCGAATACATGTTGAATCGAATGAAATGTATTTCAAAAGACGTTGGCATTCCCGTTGTTTTCCGAACAGCTCCACTCAGTCTCTGAGTAGGATGAATTCTAAACTTCATGCTAAAAGAATCTTCAGTTACCCTTCGAGCAAAAATTTTGGGAATGTAAAACATGTCGTATGAACATGACACAACAGGCTCTGTTCTATTTCATTATAATCCCTCAATTTCAAGACCTGTCCAGGTCTACCGTAGGATTAAGTTTAAAGTTTGTACCGACTTTACTCTCAATAAACTCTTGTGCTTCAGTCCTCTGTTATCTTGGCGAGGACATTCACTTTGCGGGAACAATTTCTAGGCTACGGGATGTTGCTGATCTCCCACAACATCCGAATGTTTGTTGGCGTTGATTCTATTATGCATGAAAACAATTGGACGAAGGAAGCTCGACAGTGTGGTAGCCTAGTACATCGACACATCTCTGTACGTCTACGTAAATGAACTAAGCAATCAAAAATGAAAACGTCTTTTGGCTTGTTTTAGACGTGCACACACCCTGCAAGAGAAAAGACGAAAACTCGACTCGTCAGACAATTTTATCCGCGTTTATTGATCCATAAACAAAGCTTTGTGAGCTCTACATCAGACCAACCTCCGATAAACATTTGTATGAGAGAGCACCGCTTCCTCATGGCTTCTTTTCAATGATATTGGACTTCCGCAAGCGTACGATGAATAGTTTTTGTCGAGACCTGTTTTTACAGTGGCTGATTTAGCTCTGGAGTCACCTTGAGAACAGTACGCTTATAGTTATGGCCCCAATGAGTTGAATGTAAGTTGACTTTCTCCTCAAATCTTGTGGGCTCCTCCCGTATTTATTTTTGTTAACGGAAATTTCACTACATAAATTCTGTCATGATCTGCCGCGTAGTATATTTTCTTTTTTCAAAAAACCAAGAAATTTTTTAATATTTTGCCAGACTACTTGATACAGTAGTTTAATTTTAAATTCACTAAGTTCTACAAATTCAATTCGATTCATGCTGCAGTTAGAAATTTACAAATCTTCTAAACGAATACACGTGAGAAATTACGCTGTTTACAGACAATAAAAAATTGTGAAAAACGCGGATGCAACTCAGTTGCAGACCAAGGCCAAGAAATTTTTTTAATTCGAGACTAAAAGTTATTATCCTAAGAACTCTCAAGCCTGCGTTTGTTCTTTAGTGCACGTGCGACTAATTCAAAATCTATTCAAATATCTAAAAAATAATTTCGTGTAATCAGTGACACAACTTTAATTAGCTCAGCAGAACTTGGTAGACCTATGTTTCGCTCGCATCTGAGGCAATTTGAATAGAAGCCAAACAGAACTTGTGGACTATTGCGAGTTGCCAACCGCGGCTGGTGACCAAAAATCTGTAACAAGAGCCCAAAAATGTTATTAAATGGTTTCGTAACTGATGATATGAATAAATTTTATTCTATACAACTATTACGTAATACAAAATTGATGACTTCGTATTTGAAAGAACGTCAACTGTTGTGATAGCTATTACGGAAGACCGTGACTACGACCCCTCCATCCGAAGGGATTTGACGATTAAGGAATCCAGTACTGGGAACGATTGTAACTTAGATAAATAGGGAGAATGTTTTGTCTAAGCAGGACGACAAGAGAACTAGTGTGTGTTCATCGTCATCGCTCAAAGATTGTAGGCATAAGAGAATAGTAAAAAGCATTATATATTTAATTTTTCGGCAAATCTCTGAAAACAACGCCCAAAACTTGCACAATATTAAAGTATGCACGTTTTTGGGTGTGAAGTGTGAGATGTATTGAGTATGACATCGTATTCTATGTACAGAATCTCCCCAAAAAATCGTACTCACACTTTAACCGCTCATTACTATGAAAAAAATATTAAATTCATTTTATGACACACAACTTTTTAAAATTAAAGGTTATCTTCTTTAACTTTACTCATTAGACTAGTATATGTGCCCATAAACAACCAAATGCAAATAAAATATATGAATAATGGGCAGTCAAAGGGTGAGTACATTGTTTTGGGGCTCTCTGTGCGTAAGGAAATAGTTTTGAAAATACGAGCATTAAATTTACAATTCCAAATGGAAACAAATGTAATACCTGAGAGCGAGGTTTCGAAACTTTGTCCAATCTATACTAGGTGTGTTTTCTCAGAACGAGTGGAATACAAATTGGAACTATGTTCTATGTTCTGCATACATTGAACTATACTTTTACCGGTAAGCATCAATACTGAACAAAATTTTCATGCAAGTTCTAATAAATTTTGTTCATGATTTATGCTTATGTTTCGTTTTAGTTAAATGCATTTAAAAATGAACACTTTTTGTTTTACCCGTGGGCGTCAGATCTGAGTGCATTTAAATGTTATGTTGTTCAATCTTTCGTTTCTACTTTCCGAGAGCATTTCAGCCTCTTGTTCACTAACGGTTGTAATTTAATATAACAGAAGTTCCAATTTTTCAGCAAATCTTTTCGTTCAGTACGGACAAATTTTATGATAATATAAAGAGGTAAACTACTGAGAATGGAATTACAGTATTTGTTTTTAACTTATCATTACTGTTTGAGTAGTAAACATATGTTATTTCAATGTTCATACTTCCTTCTCAATCGAGATTTTCTCCTGTAATTCCTAATGATTTGCACTGTACATAATACTCGACCTAGCCTCTCATTTGTCGCCGAGAACACTTCCCTTATCCCATGTCGTTCGTTATTTCACTAGGTGCGTTAATTATTTAACTAGGCTCAAGTTAAATCTCCTGAACGTGATAATCCTGCCTTGTTGCCGCCTGAGGAAGACGTCTCCGCTCATCACACCGACGCCCAAGTTCTTCGTGCCGGGTTAGCCAGGAGAGAATTCGTAATTAGGCTCTGAAGACGGTACGACCAACGAAACTTTCTAAATAGTTCGCCGGATTAATTTCTTAATGATGGCAGTGGGGAATATGAAGGAGAAAAGCAGTCTGTGCCTTCAGAGTTTACTTGTTAAAAGCTCGCCTTTCACTGGCAAAGCCTCCATCAGGGAATTGGTAAAGAAACTTCGATTTATTGTTCTTTAACGTGTAGATCTTCAGCATTTTCATGGATAATTGAGCAGTGTTGGTAAAAATGGTGCAAATTGATAAAATCTACTTGCTTTTTGGATTAATTTATACCTTGAGCCTTAGTATTAAAAGCCGTGTTATTAGTGTGTATGTTAGGTGTTCCGAACATCTCAGAGTCGCATTGATGTTATTTCTTTGCTAAGACATTAACATTTCGATTGAGTAAAATCCTTCACTGTACCATGCTGGGAATAATTCTCTGCACTCCATTATTTTTTTGGATGATTTTGAAATTTGTTTTTAATGAAACTGAATTTACTACCAAATGGAAACTTCATTTTATT
>VCRD01000128.1:135706-176520 GCA_006783055.1 Trinorchestia longiramus | reverse complement strand
ATATATATATATATATATATATATATATTAATGTAGAGTTCAATAACAGACACAGTACTTTAACTCGCGTTGAATGTTTTCGCTGCAATTGTGTGAGCCCCAAATTTTCATTGGGATGAAGCTTTTCATGTGCTACTTCAGGTTAGTTATCGAACGCTTATCTCTTGCTGACGGCAGGCGAAGCATTCATTGCTCTTTCCTTCTAGCCTTGAGGGCGCGGGTGTTCAGAGCTACAATAAAATCTCAACTTTAAATTATATTGGTGGCGGCGAGACAACGGCGATGGGGAGGAAAGTCGTAAAGTGAGGCTAACTTTACGAGAGTTTGGCGTGAATCTCTCCCACTTTTTACTCCCGTGTTCGGAATTGAAAATTCTTCATTGACAGAAACAGTGTCATTGATTTGCTTTGTACCTCAGCTGCTACGATTGGCCTGAACCTCTACGAGCTTCTAAGGCTTTAGCTTTTAGTATTATTTAAGTTTGGAAGTCATGCAGATCTTGTAGGTTAGTAATGCCTGTGGCTTTGAAACGCTCATAAGGTATTCGTAATTTAAAGAATCTATATTTTCTTTTCCTAGGATCGTATTTCATTTTGATAAGTCAGCTGTACTATTCATTTTTTCCATACTAATGGCAACGGCAATGTATACGATTGTCTTTTTTAAGTGAAGCATAAGTCATTGAACGACATTGTTTTGCCAATTCATTCAACAGTTATTCTTGAGATCATATTAATTTCTTGCAGAGGCACTCGAGATAATTTGATACGAGTCGCTGACCTGCCGTTGCAGAATACAGAGAAACCGCAACCCGGGCTTGGCTGGCCAGCCCAGACTGCAAGTCACCTTCATGAAGGAGCTAACTAAGCTAACACGACTAAACAAAGCCCTCTGGAGCAATGACATAAAACCAAATAGGATGAAGATGCACCAGAATGGCGTCGGAATAGCGGCACTTGCCTCCACGAACGCCTGCTTGCTGCAGATAGGCGCTTTTCTGCGGTACCCAAGACTCAGCGATCCTCGAAATGGAGTGGGAACGCCTCGCTCTGACTTCAACCCTCGCTCTCCAGTCACCGGCACCTCATTCTTGAGAACTCGAGCATTTCTTTCTCTGTGAATTTCATGCTTGAAAACTCCAATTGTTACTCTTAGACATAAATGATAATAATTTTATAATATACTCGGATTGCCTAATGTATGGTTCGTATAATGGTGAGCGTAAATCTACTACTGCTGCCGACATGGTTGACGCGGCTAGAAATACGGCATGGGACTTGGGTAAACAACCGAATAATTATCGAAGTAATTATCCGACCCAAGAATGGGCCAGAAGGTTCGTTCCTATAGCCTCATTCTATTCTATTCTATAAGTATTTTTGAGTTTTTATGCTTTGTTTTGGTAGTTGATTTCAAAACGGGTATCATCCTTCGACAGTATTTTTCTTTAAGATTTCCGAACATGACAATAAAATGAAAAATTGTTTCCATCATGTGTTTCGTTGATACTGCGAATTATTTATTAGGCTTTCATTTTTATTATTCAGGTAGTTAAACTAAGGTAGATGAGTTATAATCATTTCAAGGATTACCCTGTTTGATTATTTTCATAATACTCTATTCTGAGAATTATGAGCTCTCATGTTTTTTGTGTGAGTTAAACATGTAACTCAATTACATTTCTATGGACTCGCCGTTATTTGTATTACATTCATGGTGGTTCATGTCTTAAGTTTTCTGTCTTTACAACTTTAGTTGTCTGCTACGAAATTAAACGTCGGGATATGATACCTGCATGAATGAGCAAGTTTATTTTCTACGCTGTAGTGCCAGCGCTTGAATAATTTGCCCACCAGATAATGATACAAACGGTAAGATAAATTGAAGTCAACTGTGATTTACTGTGAATCGCTTAGTTGCACAACCTGCGATGTTTTCTACCCCACTGAAGCGCAAGTACTTAAGTACGACGCGTAGCTCAGTAGCACAGGATATAGAAGTTACTTTAACACGTTTCTACATAAGTGGTAAAAGTAACTGGACTTCTTAAACTGTGATTGCAATATGAGCGTGCATAAGGGAATGATATTTCTTAACCACCAAACACCGAATTAATCTTAGAAAACTAGGTTACGACTTGTGGGGCTTTTCGTTTGCCTCATATTCTGGGACATGTTTACTGCTGAAAGTTAATAAGCTTCCACCAACGAATATAATCAAGGCGGCATATATGTTAAGAGATGTAAATGCAAGTATGAAGTATTTGGTGATATAGTTATTTAAGGTGAACACTCGACCAGTATCCTGGTTGGCAGTAGCGTTGTAGAGACTAGTTTCGCTGCAGCTATTCTCTATTTTACCTCGATCCACAATACCCAAAACTAAAGCAAGTTGACCAAATGAGGCTTTGATCAAGAACTTTGAATAGATATTCAGGATGATGGAGCTTGTTCTATGCTGTAACAAGTGAGTTAGGAAGTAATTCGGGGTAGGACTTGGGTAGCAACCCAAGAATGGACCAAACGGCTTGTGCGTGCGGCCATATTCTATGCTAATATTGTCTTATGTTTCAAATAAATCCCCAAGCAGTTACTGTTTCTGTTTACAAATAAATTTATGACCGCATTGGGATACTCATGAACTAACCTTTATTCTTTTTGCGCAGAACTATTCAGGAACATTTCTGTGCCCTGAGAAATAGTTTTCTGTTTTTATTTCAGTGAGGAGAGAAAAGTTGCTACACTTTCTGACTCCCCTTGGGAGAGAATTACAAAACTAGCTTTTGTGAACGAAGAACAGCAAACCATCAAATGAGTCAGTCCCCCGCCGAGCAAACAACATCTCAGAGATTCGGTCGCTTCATTTTGTGGCTAGCTTCATAAGAAGTCCTTTAAGTATAGTAATGAAGAGTCTTGTGCACACTCTATGACGTTATATTGAATTCTGTTTCGCTCATTTCAGCTTTGCCTGTAGTCCTGAAGTCTTCATTATTTTCGTAATCGTTTATAAAGGCATGACTTATTTTACCAAAAGTTTTTTAGGTGCACTGCGAAAAAAAAACAGATTTGCTCTGCATTTGTTCTTCCCTCATTTCTTCTGTAGTTAGAAAGAACTTACTGTATTCACATAATCTTACAAGAAGGCATCAACATTCATTCCTTTCTTCTTTCTTACACCTTGAGGCGTAGATAATGAATTTCATTCTCAAACAACTGCTTGAATTTATTTGCAAGCATTTGATTTAATTTTTTTAAATTTCTCACGCATGTCATCACCGTCTGGACGTGCAACTTTTACACCGTCGCGGAGTTGAGTGTACGGATGACGGTAGTTATCAACTCACCCATGCCTCTGAGCTTCTGTTGAAGTCGGTGTGGGCATCTGTACACTTCATGAGATCACACCCGTCAACATCCCTTCAAGACTTACCGTTGTTCATACTATAAAGCATAACGTCGTTCATGCCTTCGAGACGTAGGGGTAGTCACACATATTCATTGCTACGAGTCGCAGAATCAACGACGCTTATTGCGTGAGTCTGGAATGGGGTTAGTTTCTATTGTTTCCTATATCTTTTTCTTCTTACTTTGTAAAGTCCGCTATTAAACTGTGAGTTAAAGTGTTCTTGTATGCCAGTCAGCTTCGCTGTTAGATTCTGTCGTTGGTTTCAATCTTGAATGTTATTGTGTTTTAAGATGTTTACTGCTTTCGCGTAAAGATCCTTACAACGACTTCAGCTATACATCACTAATTTTATATTTTATGCTCGATTCCTGTTTTAGTCCTCAGGAGAGTTTGGTAGCTATTGCGACCTAAATCTATTACCGTATTGGTAATTCAACAACAAATTTTACATGAGCGTAGTCATATTCTTTCATTTATAAATTACATGAAATACCTACCATCAATTTTGCAAGAGAGCTCAAGGCTAATCTTCCTTTTGAGTCTCTCTATTCTCCATATACAAGGGTTTCAACTCTATTGCCAGCACCACGTATAAGATGTTTTCGCTAAATAAAGTAGTCTTGTAGAAGCATCAGCTCACGCTGTTGGAGGATGTCATAGAAAATTATCCTCCTCTTGTATTCTAGCGCAAGTTCAGGCCTCTGCAAGATGCTTTCGTTGGATTTACTCCTTCAGAAGCTGGTAAGTTTCTACCGAGTTCGAAGTTTTGCCTTCTTGCAGCGCAAAGTTTGTTTACTAGCGGTACATTTGAATAAAGGCAGTAGATTTGCATCTCTTTTGAAAATGAGTTCTTTGCAATTTTCAATCGATTGTGATCCATTTTATCCCTTGGATACTCGTAACTTGTCATGAACGTCTTTTTGATGTCTTGTGTATCAATTTGTGTTCATTTTCCAGCACAAACTCTCCATATTCGCTTGATATTTTTAGCACGGATATTTTTACGGTACGAACTTAGTGCTAAAATATTTGCACAGTTACAGTTTTCACCCATGCGCTGGAGTTGTACCATGACTGTGTTACCTCCATTTGTTTTGATCAAATTAATTTTCATAGAATATTTCGAACAAATGTGCGCGATGCTTTGTATAGGTAACTGCAGTATGTGCTTGACACTTGGTAGTTGGTACCACTTTAACTTTACTCGAGCATTTTTGCCATCTTGCTAAAGATAGCCTTTCTGAACGAGCCTCTCTTTTGCCCGCTGTTTTGCTTGCAATATAAGATGCACAAGCTCGAAAGAACCTCATTGAGCATCTATCTCACGTGGCGCCGCTCATCCCCAGGCCTGGTTTTCAATCTACTGACACGGGAGGTCTTGCACATCTCTAAGCATGCCAGCCAACCAGCCAGCCAGGATGGGCGTTTTCTGACGACTTTTTTATTTGGTGTCGTGGTTGCGTTCTCTTTTATTTGTATGGCTGTGAGACCGTGCTAAATTTCCCAGTGGGTGTCTCAAGCCATTGGTTGCAACACTGCCTTTGGGACTCATCCTGCTTACGCTGCTTGTCTTATTCATGGCTAGACTTTGTAACAATCCCGCGCTAGATAGCTGACTTGGGACCCTTCTTTAGTATGAATGAATCTGCACCGGTTATATTCTAAACTGGTTAGTTTTTTCTTGGTGAAATGAGTTCGAGAAATATATTTATTTATCATATGAAGGAAAAATGAATTTTCTGTTTTACGCGCTTCTTATCAGACGCCTTCAAGAAACGGCAATGTACTCATTTGTAAAGCTTAAAATATCAAATCTGGCCATCATGAGTAATAGTATCACGTTGTACTGAATTTGAAAGTAAAACGTTTAGACGATGTAGCGCTCACTATAAGTTCCTTCGAATTGAACCTGATGCAATTTGCTCATGACACCGCGCAAGATAATTTGGGTAATTTTGTCGGTGTCACCACGAGAGTGTTTAGCTGGTGGCTTATTTTGCTTGCTCGTGGCTTACATATTCACAAGGTGTAGACATTGGCGCGCGTGGGTAATTGCACTTCTATGAGGGTGTTGTTTGTCTGGCCCCGCGTGCTTTCCCAAGACCAATTTACATGGTCGCCCTCCTGCTGTGAATAGTAATGGAACTCGCACATAAAAGACCTCAAAGAAGAACGCTCACCCGGGCTTGCATGGAAACAGCGCCAAATGGTTGTCGTCCTTCATCTTGGCCTGGATTGATATCTTTTTCACTGAATAAAAGATTACTGACGAGTGTCGTGTAATTAGTTTTTTTTATAGTGGTCTGAGGACTTAGCACTCATTATTTGTCGATAGCACTCGAGAGATCTTTTCAAAGCAGTGTGCTGAAATTGTCTGTTCCTGTCAGCGCATCTTGAGGACTTACAGTAGCAAAGTCACGAGTCTTTCCCGCTCTTCGCCATGAACTTAGCTGCGTTTCCTTTGAGGAGGTTTTGTTCTGAGTATTATTTTGTAGCTCAGATGATATCTCACCTTCTTTCATGTTTGCGTCGGCCGTAACGTAAATTCATATACAGTTTGGTTTCAACTAGTGTGTATGACCGTTAAAAATAACGGGTTTCAATATCATGCATTTGAAGGAAGAACTGAAAGCAACAGATTCTCAGACCTAATCAGAAAGTCTACGGATTTAACTGAAAGTGTTTAAGGGAGATTCCCATTGTAATAACATAGCAGAAATTACGCACAAAAATATATAAATTTATTTGTTTAAGGAGACACCTGGCGTTTTATTATATAGTGTTGATGATAATTATGGTATCCATAATAGTAGGCACAATTTACAGTGCGATCGCAGTCAGAGTTTGTCATGTTCTGTTAGTTTCGAGTCTTTAGTTGGTGTGTTGCATTTAATTGTTATTTGTAGAACATTCCTGGAAACCTGTGTTCAGGAATACTATAGTGGCTTTTCATTTTGAAAGTCTGAAGATATCCAGTAAACGAAAAGGGTTGTATTTTAAGAGAAACATGAGGGATTTGTGAACTATTATTAAACAAAACGAAGTTCTGAATATGCGATAGAAAAGGGCTGAGAGTACTTTCATGTTTCCATTTTCGTGCAATTCTGACAATTGTTGTTCAGTTAGTGGAAGTGCCTCACACAAGCACGTCTCACTCACAGAACGATAGTCACACATAGCACGCGAGATCCCGGATTAAATGAAATATTTCTTACAGTCGCACTTTTTGGATTCGCTGCTGCCTTCTTCTAATCAAGTTTGGTTGCTCGCACCCTATTTTCTGGAGGTGTCTTTTAGGCGGAGCTCGTCTCAAGTTAGAGCGGTAGCCAACAATGGGCATCTTGAGGGCTCTGTTAACACAATAAACTCTTGGAAGCCCAACTCAACGCCCAACTGGGAATCCGCGCCGCCTCAAATGACGGCCCAACTAAGGCAACAAAGCCTGGCCAACTCCCTTTGTTCTTTCGTAAACCTGCGCCTTTGCTTTGAAATTTGCTTATCAAGAGACATTAACATCGAAGAAATGAGATAGGAAATGCGTGGCGTTTTCTAAGGAGTTATACATGTCTTTGTGAGAATACTGGATTTACCGAGGTTTCATGTGATCTTAAATTTTTAAATGCCTTGTTCTTTTTTGGATAAAAGAAATTATCACGGACATTTTAAGGAGCTTCTCATTAATTATTGAGCTGAAATGCTGCACTCTTTTTGTTACTTTTTTAGCACTTACAAATTTTTCTCCATTTTGAGTGAAGGTACACAGTAGATACGAATGAAGTTTTTTCATTCTCTGATTAATTATAGATAATATGCGACGCAGTTTAGCTTGATTCATTCAAAAGTAGCTTAGTATGATTTTCAACTATTGAAATTGTATTTGCCATGTACGACAAATAAAACGGGTCTAACATGAGCAGTAACATTGACTGCATCGTAGTGAAATATTGCAGTCCTCGAAGACGTTCAGGGTTTAATTCAATCGCTCGCAGTACTTTCAAACTGAACAATTTGTACCACGCAAATTGTCCCCAATCCAATGACTTGTCTTGTTCTTGGCCATTATCCTGCGCAATAGTTTCCTCCTGAAAGAATATTGGATCTAATATTAAGGGCCATTAAGCTGTTATGACCACCTAAACTCGAAGCGCGTTTTGGAACAGTTTCGTGTGCCTGTTATTGCTCTCTCCGATACGATGCGTCATATAATAATTCCGTGGGTAACGGAAGACTAGCAATTACCGCTGTCGAGTCTTGTTCTGCGACACAAAACTTACGAGTTGAGGAGCCTCGCTTCGTCAGTAAATCGAGGTAATATATGACATGGAGACAACATTCATGATAGTTGTGTCTGACTCAAGAAGTGTGCACGTTTGTTCAGCTCACTGTTAATTAACGCGAGTTCATAAGCTGTTGTTCTGAATCAATACATTGGAAATAGAGACTCGAATCCTTTGAAATTTGCTTTATCTCAGTATATTCCATTCATGACCAAGAAAGTGCGGCGACCCCAACGCGCATGTTAATCCTTCATTAGCATTTGTTTTACTCGGACGAACAGTGATCATAAAAGAAGGGCTGTCGACTGGGAGAGTCTTCATACGGAGAACACGAGGGGTGTATGTCGTTTCTTTTACGGATGGAGCACCTCTGTTAACATGTGCAACTTACACTGGATGCAGAAAGATGTGGTCAGCTAATTGAATGTAGTCATCTGGCTTCTTGACGTGTTGTAGTAATGAGCAACTCTTACCATGGTTTTGGTTAGTTGATTCAATTGATGTTGAGCTCTGTTAGAATATTTGGTCTGGTATTGAAGTCGAATTAACGATGCGACGTGAGTAATGCTTGTACTTGAAATGTATCGCAGGACTTTGTCAGCTGTATCCTATGGAAGGCTAGCTCAGATCTAGCTAGACCAAAAGTTTTAATTAATTTGTCTGTTCGAAATTTGACAAACGAATTGTGCGTTGTCCCTGCACAACCGATAGCATAGGCCGTCCTTACATTTCTGTTCATGCGAAAGTAAACAGATTTCATACTCGAGTACCATTTATCCTGGCAATCCATCACTATAAATGCGAGGGCTGGGCGTCCCTTTCTCTCTTTGTTCACTGATCAAAATGCCTTAGGTCAGCGAAAACGAGCGAGATCTCGCTTGTGTGGTTCGGTCTGCTCGCTAATTGAGGCTCTGCTCAAACGAATTTTTGCCAGATCCGTTCCCATAAAAAGGGACATCCCAGGAATTCTGCCGCTAACGAGAGATCATACACTTGGCTCCTGGGAGACCTCATCTCATATTCCGAAGAACATGTTCATTTATAATAACAGGTGGCTGTGGAGGTTTCTTCGAAACGAAGCGTATGTTGGTGAATAGTTTTATTGGCGAATTGATTAACATCGTGTCATTTTACGACATTCTTGACTAGTACGCATTTCATGATGCAGTGCAATAGAGAAGTTGGTTTCTACACTTCCTAAGCACAGCTTAACTTTGAAATCGAACAATTGCGTCAATTTTCAAAGTCAGTATGTTTCACAATAGTCCTGTGGATATCCATGTAATTTGTTTCACAGGTTAGGATTATTTTTAAACGAGTGTATTTTCTACACGCCATGAAATTATGATATCGCGAACTGAAACCCAGAGACATGAACTCCTATTAAACGTTCACGATCTTGTACTTATTACCTCTGTATAGGTGCGATTTTTTACTAACTTCTGATACTTCTTGAATGTTTACAAGGCTCATAAAGTCTGAACTTTATCAATTTCATCACACTCAGATTAGTTTACACTATAGAAATAGCGTATGTGTTATTTAGCATTAAATTTTGCTAAGGGAAAATGATTGATTTCTGCTGCATTATTAATTTGTTTTAAATCGAATCGAATGATAAGAAATTTTGTTCGAATATTTTGGTGAACTATGAGATGTTCACATACTTCAACGATGAAATATTACAGCTCGTTTTTGAACATACATTTATTATTTATTGGTTGTTTTCAATAAATTTAAACTTTGGTAATGTATCATCACAAATTTTGAATGTACCAGTCAACGACAGTTGTGTAATATATATTGTATGGCATAAACCTCTATGCTGTGACAAAATTATGAACTAAATGTTACCCGAAAAATCATAGCGAATCCATTAATTGATCCAATATTTCTATTTTGAGCGAATGCAAGCTTCGTTTTTACACCCGATGAATGGCTTCATTTGCCGTAGACTTCTATGAATAGTAGGGCTTGTTGAACACACTGAGGTGCCAGCGCCGCCATTTCACAGAGCTTGGGTACGTACACCTTTTTGCCAATATCCGGGGTTTGTGAACTGCGAAATCGCAAAAGAGTTGCAAATTGGAGTGACTTCAGCGGCAGAGAAGTCAAAATAATGACGCACCACGAAATTTTCGTGCGTTTTATCTTATTTTCTGGCATCGTCGTATTTGTCTCTTCATGAATATTGTTCAATTGCAATTTATCGAAGAGTAGTGCAATGTAATTAAATGTTAACCGAATACATAGATGACAAAATGTTTTAACACTTTTCTGCTTTTCAAAATATTTTTTGAAGTTTCAATTTAAAGGTATGTATTTTGAAACTGATATATGTAGGAAAATATGTGGTTCTCCTTTTCACATTAACTAATCCAGCCTTAAACTCAGAATCGAAAGGAAATTTAAAGTTAATAATTATTACTTTGCTTTATAGGCATGTTGCCGAGATAAGATTTTTATTTTTCTCTGGAAGAAACATGAAAGGTACCTTTCTTAACATTTGTTTGTATGGACAATTTCTCTACCGCATTTGAAGCTTGGCCTTTAGTGAGAAATGTCCCATTCATACTTACTCGGGATCCTTCGTAAAAATAGAATTACTTTACGTTCGGTTTGTTGAGACTCGTCGAGCAAACCAAAAGTCGAAGCAAAACTTTGAACAAACTTGGACAATCTGTAGCTGGAAATCTGGAGAGCTGCAACCTCCCGCAGGTCTCTCTACAAATTCCTTTAAAGGATGAGCTCCTGGATATACTTGAGGGAGAAAAGTACCGAACATAGTCCTCAAGAGAACTAGGCTGTCGTTGGCTGTCTCAGCAAAAGGGCTTCTAAATCAACAATAAAGTTTTTCATGTGATTTTTTATTGAGAGCTGTTAGGGTAACTGAAGTTATAGTATTATTTTTTCGGGTTTAATTTGTTGTTCTAAGCTGAACCTGTGACGATAATTTTTCTTTCGTAATAGTTTTGACAAGTTCACTAAAATTTGTGAGTTTGAAGGATGGGCAAAACGGCTGCAGTTTTCTTCTGGAATCTCCTCAGACTTTGAGGCACAAAAGTAATTATGCTAAGATATTATTTTGCTGGCATTTTGATAGGCATAGTTAGGCTGTAGTTTTTGTTACATACATTGCACTTCGTTGCAGTTGTTTTTGAAAACTTAGCTCACAAATGAGTTCCTAATGTCATTTATATTCTGTGCTTCAGGATATTCCGTATTGACTCAAACTCCGTCTACTAATACAGTAGGTCTTTTTAACCGGCACCCATGGAACTTTGCATTTGTCGGTTAATATCACCCAAGTAACCACAAACAGTATTCATAGACGCGCTGGATATAAAAGGATAACAATATTAATTGCTTAAAGCAGTTAAAGAAGAAAAACATAATGAATAAATATATAAAGCTTGGCCAACAAGTGCCTGTTTAAAGGAATTCTACTGTATGTCATTTTGGGTAGCAGCCCAAGAATGGACTAAACGGCTATATTCTAGTTTATTTTATTCTATTACAAAAAGAGTTTATGATCTGGCTAGCCACGTTTTCTGATCTCAGAGCTTCGCAAATTCGGGACAAATTCAATTTTTGAGCTTCAAAGCTGCCCTCGTCTTAGCTCTTTGCTTGGTTGTGGGGGAAAGTTATCCACGTTGTCATGCGCTCTTTTTGTTTTATACGTGACTACGTCAAGCATTCCATTTCATAGAAGTATTTTATTATTGTGGAAAATTTGTTCGTAATATTTTTGATTGCACATTAATATTAGGTTTTGTTTTAATTATTGCTAATGAATGACGAACATTGTCTTTTTATGAATGTCAGAGTCGTGAGATATACTCATAATTATACTGTACACTGCGGTCTCCTTTTGAAACTTTATACTTCGTTAGCTGTTCTTGTTCGCTCTGTTACAAGTGAAGCCTGCGTTGCTTATCGATTTTAGTGAGCACTCTTCCAATGTGTATAGCCGCTTTGGACACTAATGATGTTTACAGGCGTCCACTGGAGCTCATCCTGTTACGTCTCACACTCACCGTGTTCTCGTTCCTCCTCAAGTCGACTTCTTCACCTCTGTTGTTCCAAGTTGTGCTTCGGACACAAAGGCAGGTTTGCGGCAGCGGCCTCGCAACTTCTCAAAGTTTCCCTCCGCGTTCGCGTCGTGTCCCAAAGTAGACTTGGGCCTTCCAAGGTAATTTATTCTCCAATTTGGCTGGGCTTTGCATCTTGGTTAGCACGAAGACACTGCCATGCGAGACTTCTTGCGGTGGATTAGCAGTGGGACGCTTGCTCGGAACTTATTGCTGCTTATTTTTCTTGGCCTATTGTACTGACTCAATAACTTTCAAGACTGACTGAATGATTCAAGAGTTTGAATAATGTGTTAGTGTACACTACAATTGATGTAGATGTGAACTTTTATCGATACCTTTCTTAAATTACCGTGAAGCTAGATACGCATATTTTTTTATGAGAGTGATGATTATTTCATTATTTTTTCTGATTATCACTTGTACAGAGCCAATGTCTTCCTCAAAAAATGTTTTAAATGCTTAACAGTTTTGCATATCATTTGTTTTCTGTGAGCAAATACAGGGGAATTATGGGAGATCCAACGTTGAATCTTCGAAGCCATGGTTTATGAACCAGCGAAAACGGATGACTAACTTATGGCTACTGTTTGAGTACGTGTTGTTCGTTGCACCTGCAACCAAACTTGATCCTAAATTCATCTCTCATGCAAGTTCTCGTCCTTCTCGCCCCTGCGAGTGCGCCAGCCATGGACCTGGTCACGAGCGAGCATCACAATTGTGGAGGTGTCGTTTTCCCCCGTAACGAGGACTGCGATTCTCGGTCTCGTATCAATCGGTGGCAGAGCTTCCCCAGGCGCCTGTCAATTATCAAACTCTGAGCGATCGTCTTCAGTTGCCGAGCTTCATTCATTTTTCCTCCTAAAGTTGCCACCATTTCACAATGCGTCCCCTGGAGCACTTGGGGACTTCACCTTCGGTGGAGATTGAGACTCCACTGGAGTTCAAAGCTACTGGGGAAAAATAAAGTTCATAGAAGCTCTTCTATTTTAATGCAGTCGGGAGAGGCCCGTTCATTTTTTACCTTGACAAATTATTTGTGATAGAAATTGTCGCTATTTGTGGTTAGTTTTTGTGTGCGAAGAAAAATAGTTGACAAACAGTTGTTGTCGACTCTTCTCTGAAAAATGCTTGCATGGATTTTGAAAAGAGTAGGACGACAAGATGAGTTTGAGTAACTGAGTGTGCAAGTGTGTTTCTAAATTTGTGGAATAATTTCATTGGTTTAACGTCATGTTACTCCAAGGACTTTAGCCAGAAATATATACTGCTTTGGTATTCATTTGGAAATACTAGCGCAACATAGACAGGTATCTAAATTATTTAAAACGAGCACTGTACCGTAGACGTATTATACTTCTATCAATAGAATGTTGAAAATTTTCTTTGAACTTCGTGAGCTGAAACTTAGTTTACTACGGTTAGAAGCTATTATTTAGTCCTTTTATTCTTAACAGGTTAATTTCTGAGTTTTTTAATGGCATTATTCATGAAATAAAAGCGGCCTTTTCACACGGTTTTTATCAAAACTATACCTAACTTGGGCCTCCAACTCGTCATTTCTGACACAAAGACCTTGTGAAAAACATGCCACAGAACTTCATGAGCGTATCGCTTACTTGAATATATGATTGACCTGAACAAGTTTTGCACCCGGGTATGAAATATTAGACCAAATCTCCTTGGAAGTGATTTATGGATTTTTTTGCCTGAGTGTTGCAGCAACTTTTTCCAGGCTTGAATCACGTGTACAGGAGATATATTGCTTCCGCTTCTTCAGAACCAAGAAAAACACTAGTAGTTTCTAGAGGAGTTATAATTTTCAAGACATTCCTCACTCTGTGATTCTCTATGCAAAGCTTAAATGAATTACTACCTTCTCTATACAAGTACACAGTGCCATGGTTAAACTATTTGTAGAAGTTGTTCGTGTAGTAACACACGTTGTTTAGTATATTTTTATTTACTTTTGCGGTACAATGGGGATTCAGTTTGTTTTAGTAGCTCTATTTTACTTCAACTGAAATTCATTTTGCATTGCCGAAGTTTACTTATATGAAGGGCCACTGAAAAATCTTGCTTGTCATTTTCACACACACTGAAAAGTGTTTTTCACATTTTTTTTAACAACACAAAACAATGGTTCTTAAGTCTGTTTTTTCTCTTAGTATTCTCAATTAAATTTCTTAATGTCAAGTAATATGTTAGAAGCAATAAGCTTTGATCTTGTTCATAAATTCATGCATTGGTACCAGCTGTAATTCAACTCCCTTTAATTTTTCTTGTAGTTTGATTTCTAGAAAGAGGCTTGATTATCTACTTGGATCTAAGGTGTGTCGATGCTGATCTCTTTTAGTGCAAAACTGAGCTTTTTCGCGTCAAAGGACCGCAGCGGAGTGAGGGCTACCCAAACATAATTTTTTTGGAGGGCTCGGCAGTACGACGAACACTCGCAGCCCGCCGGTTCTTGGCCAAACACTGCGAACTGGCGAGTAAACAGGCACCTCGCACTCAAAAATGCTCATTGATTGGGAGCTTCTCTTCGAATTTCACGGCTCCCTCGCTTCTCACTCTCTTCTCTTCATCGCTTCTTCTGAGGTGTCGCTCAGACTTTTCTCAGTCGGATGGGTTCCTGTTCAGAGTTTTTCCTAATCTCTCTTTGAGTTCAGGTTTTTCATGAACTGAATGCGCCGTCTTTCAGACACTCTTGAAAAACTCATCCTTGATTTTCAGGGAGTCCTTTGAGGCTTCAAGGAAAGGGTGGAGTCCTGAGGGTGTTAGAAGCATTTTACAATAACTCCTGACAATTTTAGGTTCTGCTAACCCAGCGTTCCGGTTGCCAAGAGGATATTTGCCGAAGGTTTTATTTTCAAGTTATTTTGAGCATGAAGAAGCGCCGCAAAATTTTCGGCTGTCAGAATTCCTAACCGGAATCCTGCACTCAAAACGAGTCCAAAAGCACTCCGAGCATTTTTCCATTTTATTAAGGACAAGCTACGATCGTTTTCCCAGAAGTGGCTTTCACTTTAATCCTTTCACGGTTGTATTTTCAGTTACATTTTTGTGTCCTATTTTTACAATTTTAAATGGGAAACAGAACTCACACAAGAAAATTCGAAATAATGCATAGAAATAAATTATCCTAGTATATATATATATATATATATATATATATATATATATATATATATATATATATATATATATATATATATATATACATGGAGTATATACTGTATATACTGTATATATATATGTGTGTGTGCTGTCATTCACAAATGAGTTTGATCGTTTCGACATCTCGCCTATTCGCTGCCGAGAAATCATTTCTTAGTCAACTGATTTTAGCTTCAAATAGTATGAGTTAATTTATCTATGCAACTTAAATATTAGAACATGAAAACTCAAATTGACAAATATATTTCATTTTCTGAAGACTTCATTGTTTTAAACTCATTAGTACAGTGCTCAGTAAGGGACTGAGTAATCGATATGCAGATAGTGAACCATGATTGCAGATAGTTAACTATGATTGTCCTTCAGCGGATTCTCCACTTTTAATAAAATCAACTTTGAGTAGACAATGATGAAACATGTAGAACCGAAACGAGTTATGTACATTCGACGTCAAATTTGTTTGTTTGAAGGTATTCTAAGACAAATTTTCCTGTGTTGCTAATTTCATAACCTCGCTTGCTTGACAGCAGACCGAACATGAACTTGTTCATTTTTTTCGGTTATGATCAGTGAAGGGCTATTAATAATATTGAAATTGTTACTCATCTCTCAACGGGGTGTTCCTCGCCCTATTTCATCGTACGCAAAGTGGCTCACCCATAAAACGTATTATTTTTCTACCAAAGTCCATCACAAGATATCTGAAGAAAAGCGCAAGATTAACGTTGAGCCAGAAGCCTCGCTCATAAGTCATTTGAAGAGGGAGCCCCTGCGGTACACTTGGGGCTGAACGCATTTCTTCCTGCAACTGTCAGATAACTTCAGTAATTAAGCTGGCATTTCCTAAAATACGGGCCTCAATCTTGCCCGCTTAGGCCTCATTTTGATGGTCCTTATGCCGCAGGTTGGAATCCAGCTTTAATTGTCCGTGCTTATTTCATTGTGTTGTTTTTTAAAGACTATCTCTGTGATATTCCATCTTTGCCCTTGACACAATTTTATGTTATTCAACGATGTTTGAGCCTTTCAACTTTCATTAAACGGAAACCAAGCATTTTATATGCGCAAATCTCAACTGACGAAATGGTGTGGTCATTATTGTGTTTATTGGGAAACCGATATTTATCGGTTATTTTACTATACAAGGTGGTGTTTTTTAACGAAAATTACTACAGTTTTGTGTTATTTAAATTTTATTCATCATTTAGTACTAGAAGAGGATAACAAAATATCCATTCGTATGAATTCCAGAAGCCCATTTCATAGCTGGAGTATATGTATGTACGAGTGCATAAGTAGACGTAACACCCCTTTTTGAATCGATGACAAACTTGTTAAGAAAAAGGTCACATCTCCCCATATCGTTCATATGCATGTTGAGAGAACTAAATAAATGAACTAACAGTTTTATTTATAAATGCAAACTTCTTAACACGATAAAAAATCGAATGATTTAATTTCACTCTATTTCAGTTTTTAGCTTTGCTCCTTCACAAACATCGTTAAGCAATTATTCATACCTAAACATGAGGTTTTCGGTAGATAAAATCTAGAAAAAAGTTTAGGGAACGTAACTGTTCCCTAGAAATGGGATCGATTTGATACGAAACGAAGAAAAAGAAAAACAGAATAATAGTAAATGAAGGTCGCTACATAACCCTAAAGGTAACAGGTGTGTACATGTCAATGACAAAGATAGCAATCAAGCTCATCAAAATAACACGCAAAGTGTGTGTAGTGGACACTGAAATGTTTCTCCTCGTTTCGGGTGAAGTATTTTATTACTGAGTTATGCATATCAAAAGGGTTCTCATTTCTGTCTATTCTAAAGTCTTGTTTTTCCATTACGATGCTGTTAGGCCATCACCTGGGAATGCCCATAGCAGAGGGATCAACTAGGATAGCTTTTTTGTGTTTGTACCAGACGATTTTTTTCAATTTACGAAACACGAATATTGTAAATCACCGTTCAGTAGTCAACAAGTGAAATCCTTTTATTACATTGTTGAATGCAGAGTTCGTTTGGATAATTTGAGATGCGATATCGGTGTTTTTGAACTTTTTATTCGTGAGCAGGATTTTATGAGATTTTTGTGTTGCTAGTAAATTAAAAAAAAATTATTTCTTGAGAAATGGAGACCTGTTAGATTTTACTCGTTGACGTCTTGAAATTATGTGTGTGTCGACGTCGTTCTTTTGCATTTTCATGATTGTGTGTATGATGAGTCCTCTAACCTTTAATCAAAATTGCAGTTACGGTAAAGACAAAATGTAAAAATATTGGCTTCGTGCTTTTTCAAATTATTTCACCGACACTTTGACGACAATAACTCAGCGGTAGGTCATGGGCTTGATGGATTAAAATACTAATCAATTGGTCTCTTTCTTATTGATGTTGTCATTTGCTCGAAATGTTCTAATCCGTTCTAAGCTGCTCTAAACTTTTGTTGTACGCGTGTGAGCCAAAGATTTCACACACTGGAAATGATCAACCGAGAATCAGAATATGCGTTTCAGTCCCCTAACAGCAACATTTGCTCTATGGTAAATTTCTATCAACAATTTTTCTAATTTTGCAATATTGTGTAATTTTGAATTATTAGCAGTTGCTCGTTTACCTGAGAAAAATTGACGTATGATTGGTACTGGTGCTGATAGTGGCAATACCATAATTCACTTTCGTTTTACCACTTACTTGGCAATCTTTACAACTTTTTATGAGACAAGTTCTGAGCCCTTTACGACATTAGTTGCGAGGCACAAAACTAATTTTTTATTTATCACAGTGAAACTTTTGCATGCGATTTTTCTTCCAAAGTTTCCTAATAATCGCTTGAATAAATTCGAAATGCTTAAGGCAGATATGGATGAGAGCTCCAGTCGGAGCAATCGTACTTGTTGACTAATGCATCCTCCTCAATTCAACTTAGAAAGCGGCGAAGTTTCTCGATAAAGACTGCAAAGTATGATATTGATCGAGCAGCTTTATTGAATTCCTTCATCGATTTCGTAATTGAAGTTCCTCTGTTCGAAGTATGCAATGCTTTGTCATGTTGGAGCTACTCAAACTTCAGGACTGAATTAAGATATTGAAACATTGCGAGGAATTCCTCACCTCCTCCAATTAAATGATTGTTTACTGCTCAAAATATGATGCGCATTTTCTCAAACATTAGTTTGCGATACATATCGAACGCCAGAAATCATTTTGCTGATATTTTTCAACGTAAATTTCTTTCTTCGAAGCATAAGACTTTTTTTCGATAAACTCTTTTGAATATTTGTTTTACGTTTTGTAGCCGTAATGGCAACGAGTTTTTCGCCCAGCATGCAGTAATTTGTAACCAATAATGCGCTTCTAGTGTCTTATAATGAGGCCTTATTTTATGGGTCTGAGGTCGTGTCTTCGAACAGCTCCTAACCACGACTGCGAACAACTTAACTCACAATTAATTCAATCCTCTCACAACTGCAACTCGGGTTGTAACGTTCATCTCCTTCTCTAGTTATTAATGTGACATATCACTCCTCATAGTTTATTTTATTCCCCAGAATTTATAGCGTGCTCGAAATATGTGCATTTTGCATATTCCCTATTAAATATTTTGCTCATTTGGCCACTTTGTAAGCTTTTATAGGGTTTGAATTGCCATTGGATTAGAAAAGCCATTAAAAGTGCTTTCTACATGTATAGTAAAAAACAGATAATAATAATGAGGATAATTTCTTAAATAATAGTATATATTATTTTTGATAGTCATGCGTCAATAAATTTAATTTATACCCATACTAATCATAAAATTTTATTGAAATGTGATTCACGGCAACGGCTACAATTTTTTTTAGTTTTGGTGATGGTCCTAGATGAATATGTCAGTGCATGTGTGCCAGCGATGAACGAATTGCGTTCACGTTCATTTTACGGACCAACTGGAGCGTCCATAATAAAACTTGAACATGGTCACGCCACTGCAAGATCACGCGACTAACAAAAAACACGTTATTTCGGCTATTAGTTCTAAATATCGTTATTGAAACTTTTCTTTCAGGATACATTTTCCTGAATCCCTGGAGATTCAACATTATGAGAAATTTATTCGATTCAATTAGTCCTTTCGAAGTCCGTAAAAGGTGCAAGGAAGTTTTTAAATGTTGCAACGATGCATCAGATATTTTTATGCTCACATGAGATATTGTTCTTCTTTCTTATTCGTTTCTTTTTAGCACACAAATATTACTAGGAAGCTGAGCTTAACGTATTCGTAGGCGTTGCATTTTTTGAAGATTTTCGATGTAACGAGAAGCGCTACAGGCCGAATATTCAAAGAGCTGCCGATATTACTCTAATAAATCTTAGAGTGCAGTCCCGATGGACGCTCCTACACGAATATCTATTAAGGGGCGTCTCTTCTTTTCAGCGCGCAAGGTAATACACGTCCCTTGGCAGCCTGCCAAAATAGTTTGTCCTCGCTTGCAATTTTTTTATCGTGAAACTTCCTCTATTACCGAAAGTGAGGCGTTCAGCTGATTATTTTCTTCGATTGTTTTTCGTTCCCTTAAATGTTCAGGGTAACAGCGCCGAAAATGCTACAAGTTCCCACTCCATGTTACGATTAAGCTGTATTGCGATTAGTAATATCGCACGGAGGATATTAAATGCGTGAAAGTTTTTGTGGGAATCAGATTTGGAATGAAAAGTTTCATATCTTGTATGACATTCTTCATTTCAAGTTACTATGGTAGTTCAAAATTGATGTATTCAAAATATTTTAAAACAGATCTTTGACGTGTGTTTTGTGCACCATTATTTCAACTCGAACTCTGAGTCGTATTTTTAAATTGATCATTTTGCTGTCACATCCAGTCACTCAATAATAGCACCATTTCAGACTATTGAAAATAACTCAAGTCGAGGTATAAATTCAGTCATCTAATATAGTACGAAACTCATTCGAATTAAAATTTTATTCAAAATTAAAATTGACATGCATAAAACAAGAAGTTATTTAATAGAACTCTTCAATTTCCTTGTAGTGCTTACTTGTAGTTACCACAGTTTCTTACTACAAATTAATGATTGTATTGACGTTTATTTCTCATTAGTTTTTTAATAACTAACTTCGTGTTCTGTGAATTTTCCTAACATTTTTTGTGTATGAGGTATATTCAGAACAACATGAGACGGCAAATAGTTCAACTTACTGAATCTTTAATTATACGACAAACCCTAAACAATGGGGAAGAAATACATACCATGTTCTGCTTTGAACGTAAATCTGAATGTGTAAAAAAATTGTTACGCTCTACAGAAACTCAAGTTTTCCCGTTCTGGTGGGAAACAGCTTGTGCATAGTACTTTTGACGTTGGTCAAACAGTTGATGCAGAGGATTTTTTTTAATTAAACTGAACGTTATACATTGTACCTTCAAAAAGATACAGGAAGTAAATCTGAAAAATTAATTTGCTGAATGTTTTCCGAAGCATTAATACCGACCAACTGTTTCCGACCACAGGGAGGACGTATTTAACTATCCTGAAGTGAAGCATCATAATATATAAAACTTTTTTGCTCAAAGTTGATTGATTTTGCACTTCTGTCTCCCCTGGATGTGCTGTGGGCTCTGCCGTGAAGCCCAAGTAATTTGGGATGCCCTCAGCAGGTGATAAGTGGTTAAATGGTCAACTGTATAGGACGTGATAAAAGTTTTGATGAAGGTTATAAAGATCTAAATTGGTCGTGAGAGAGAGAAATTAGCCCAATTTAAAGTTGAGTTCACGGCATGATCTATTTTAAGGATGCCCTGAATTTTTTCCCGGGGATTCATTCGTTACTTTCATGGAACATGAAATTGTTTCTATGTGTTGATTTTATTAAATTCGTAAGATTCATTTTTCAAGCCATCTACCTAGTAAATACATAAAATAATAAAAACCCTCCACTTTGTGCGTTTTATCCCGCAAGGATCGTTCAGGTTTCGGTCATAAGATGGTTGGTCGTTAACTCGATTTATTGACGAACATTTTCGTTGGATCCTGTGTCGAGTGGCGCGTTGGATTTCATTCGCTACTTCACAAGTCGTTATTTTGCTTTTAACAAGACTATTTTCAATTCGGCCGAGTTTCACTGGTACATCGGACTATGATAATGGGCCCTGAAAAGGGATTAGTATTCATTTGATTTTTAGTGTCATATATAAGAGGAAGGTTGAGAAATGTATTTGTTAGGCTTGATCACTTCCGGATACGATAACCTATCGGATGCGGAGGAAACTTACATGATGTCGTGATCACTGATATTTGAAGCACCAACTATTGATATGTTTTCCTTTTTTCTTATTTATATTCCTGTTTAAAATTCCTAATATAATCTTATTTATATTCCACAGTGTATGAAGTTTTCCTCAATTTATTCCTTTTATGTTTGAAGATCTTAATTGCTCAATCACATATTATTACTGTATGACTTTTCTCTAGCATATCTTTCTTGAGTTATCTTTTAACTTGGCAAGCATGCTACTGAGACACATCTACATATTAGCCGTTCCTTTGAATGAACCTTTCCGAGGACTGAGCAAAACAGCGATTTTTTTCTGAAAGGGCCAACGCCTTTTATTAGTGCGCTTCGTAATGACTAGATAGCTTTCATTAGCTGGGTAGGCCAAGTTATTAGCAGTAGTGATTGGTTATTAGCTTTTATTTGCCTTAAATTAAAGCTTCGGATCGAGAGTTCGTTACGACTGCTTGTTAATCCTATTACAAATCGTTGATTGCTTCTGACCAGGCCGTGTACCATCCAAATTTAATTCTAAAAAGGCAATTCTGCATGGATGTCTCTTGCACATATAATGGTAATGAAAAAGTTACCACCTGCCCACCTCGGCTGACTTTAATTTTTAGTTACTTTTCCTGACTTCAGTTTGAGGTATGCAGATCCTGAGAATAATGTTGAAGTATTTTATGAAATCAGTTTCTTGAACTATATAGTCTGTCATGTTAAAAGAAGCGGTATGGTGAGTCAGTATTTTATTTTGATAGCAAAATTGCCATGTTTGAGCAGTTTTGTCTCGCCTACAAGTTGAGAAAAAGAGTAGGTAATTACCTGCGAGTAGCTGTGTCAGATAAAGTTTGACATCATTGGCTTGCATTCAAGCTTTCTGTATTAGAGCAATCACCCACATGTGATCTCTTGCTACTAGCAAACATTTCTCATGCCTCCATTTGAGCTCGTCTCACAGTCTCGAGCACACCCTGAGCACACCTTACCTCTCCCCGGCGCATAATCAAGTCTGGAGTTCGCACTCGCCTTTTTTGGTCGAGTTCCGAGATTTGCCTCCTCATAAGCGAGGAGATTCAGAGACCCTGGAAAGGCTATGGCTCCATCAAGTTATCCCAGGCGAGGTTCTCAGCTCTACCATTCTTCTCGAAACAATGAGTGCAATTATCATAACCATTTGAGGTGCCACTTCAGAAGAGCGAGGCTTCAAATTCTCCCCTCACTCAACTTATATTGACTTTCATCTTGAACGTCATTCTCTGACGAGTTGAATTTATTCCCTATGCCTTGTCATTTTGCAGATCTTGCCTTAACCTTCCGTTAGGCGCAACCGGTCTGACAGGCACAGATACTTTAATTTTGCTTATCGCATGCTAACTTGTGCCTGACGGAAGGTTAAAGACTGTTGAAAGAAAACGCGTCGATATGTAACTCACTATTTTATTTTTTAGTAATGAATGTATTTGAAAGTGGACCTAAATTTTAATTTGCTTCCCAATTCTATGTCGTATTGAATATTTTACGTTGTTGTTAAGTGATGGGATTCATCGTTCATTATTATCGTTCGATTCGTTTTGTGTGTATTTCTCCAGTATGTACATAGTACGTTCTTCAATGTTTTTGGCGGGTTGGAGTATATTTATGGATGCATTAGTCTTTCTGAAAGTTGAAGCCGAATTTCTAGGGCGGAATTCGAAGTGATGGTCGGTGGATGTAATCTGTCGCCACACTAACTTGCTTTACGAGATTATAGCCTATGACCGTAAAGCTTTAACGTCATATAAGTTGCTTCCACTGATGCCGCTTCGTCACCCACGTTCGGTCTTAAGATTTCTTCCTTTCCCTTGCGCGCGTCGCCACTTCAAACTTTCACAGGACTTCGGACTGGAGTGCGCACGCACGAAGAAAAGCGCAAACTTTCTGGCTTACAGGAATAAGTTCGTTTTATTATTTTTTAGGATACTGTGAAGACTACAACTCACCCTGGAATTTTAAAGGGGCTTCTCGTTTAAGAGGCAACGAGTTCAGCGTTCGGCTTGGGATGTCGAACGAGATATAGCGGAACAATTTTGAGTCGAAATGTCTCACTATGGTTCTTTTTTAAATCTACACAATATATTTAATGATGTAATGTTGTATTATAATAACCACGCATCTTAAAATAATACTTGTAAGACCCGTGCTCTTGCAGTGACCTGGTCTTTGTATGGGCATCGTGAGAGATGCGGTTTACGCTCCATTGTAAAGTTAGCGTAGTATTGTCAGACCATAAAGGCCTCCGGCTGTCATAAAGTCAGCAACAAACCCGTAAGGATGTCGAGCCTGTCACTGAAACTCTGCTAGGAGTCCTTTCCTATTTTCTCGTGGTTCTGCCATTCAATGTCGTCTCTGACGTTACTGAAGAAATGTACAAGGCGGACATTCAGACGAAATGCGCATATCTAAAAAATCGTCATCTATGAAATGTGCACTGAATTTGAAACAACTCTGTTTCTTCTCTACTTGATGCTTTGGTAACATGAATAGGCATTTGTACGTATAACTTCGCCTCGTTAATGTTACTTCGAATATTTTTGTTTTGTTCAGTGAGTAAGTTAACGCACGCATGTGAAAATACTCGTATGTAGTTTTATAGCGATGGTAAGGTAATGAAAAAGTACTTGCTATAACTTATTTTCAACAATCCTTTCCGGAAAAAATTATGCAAACATTTCCTTATTTTAATTTAAAAATACTCGTGCTAAAATAGGCTGCTTTCAGAGCGTATGTGCTCCGTTGTAGTTCAGAAGAGGCTCATATACGGGGATCAAATTTACTTAACCAAGTTTTGTGCATGAAAATTTGTTGAATTCGAAATTCACATCCCAAGAAAATGTGCAATGTTGTTCTGTGCTATCTTGTGTCAAACCTGTCTGGTGTCTCCGCCTGCATCCTTTATGACACTCGAGAACAGTAACTGGGGGTCTGCGTCTGTTTGCTTTATAGCACTTATGAAAGGTAGCTGGGGGTCTGCGTCTGTTTGCTTTATAGCACTTATGAAAGGTAACTGGGGGTCTGCGTCTGTTTGCTTTATAGCACTTATGCAAGGTAACTGGGGGTCTGCGTCTGTTTGCTTTGCGACACACAAGAAAAGTCACTGGGCGTTCGAGCAATTGAATGGCGACACGCAATGCGTGGAAAAATGTCACCATTTTATGCACTAAGTTTGAACATTCTTAAGTTCAAGGCAGGGATTGTTTCGGACGGTAAGCATATGAATTTCAATATACATAGAGAGCTCTACACTTTTGAAGCGATGCAGAAAGTATTCCACGAAATGTAGGCGCTAAGAACCAGACACTTATACGCAAGAACGGGCCGTAAATTCATTTCCTCATTATTTATTTCATGAATAATAAAAGAATTATCATTGTCGTTTTGCACTGTTTGTCCTATTTGGAGACAACTTTAAGAGCCGCCAATCATGTAAGAGATGCCTTTGAGAATTTGATGTACGTTGCTTGTGTGTTTAGTAGCCCTGCAATACCATGTCTTGTTTCTGGCTTGAAAATTGCACTGCTCTTCAGAAATTATGCCTTCATGCCGAAACTGAACTTCTATTTTCAAAACTCTGAAGCTATTTTGATATTCTGTGTTCTCAAATAGTAACTGAAAGTATTTTTTTAAATTGTTATTGTCGTACTATATTCCCAATAAATGCATTTCATGCTTTAGGAATATCAAATTTCTACGTAGCGTTCAGCGCGTTGCGCTTGGCCAGTACTTACATTCATTAATCAAATGAGGTAATAATTAACTACTTTGGAATTCTTATTTCATACTAGTTTTCCATGCGTCAATTTGTAAAAGGCATAATAGAAGAATTTAACTAACGTAATGAGCGAATTATCAAGAATTACTACTCTGTTCACAATCGGACTGAATACTTTTCTAAATTCTACATGTTTTTTGAATCTTAAGTGATAAATACTTCGCTACGATATTCAGTAAAATACAATTAGTGGGTAATAGTGAGAGTAGTAATCAGCCTCTCATTCAAATGATCTTCATGAACAATTAGTAGAAGGTATAATAAATTTAAGTTTTTTAAAGAATAAGTATTCACTTTACAGATCATAATTGTTTTAAACGAACATTCATCAGTGTCTCACTCTACTGCGTTTTGAAGACATGTGATTGCTGCTGTAAAACTATCATAATTCTGTACTTCATGGAGAAGAATATTCATAAGAAATAATGAAAATAATTAAACAACATCGTGCCCATGTTACTAGTTTTTTTTATTTTTGGTGACTCACAGCATCCTAGACGCAGCATCCCAAATGTTGTGATGACGCTGTAATAGTTGTGATGACGCTGTAATAGTTGTGATGACGCTGTAATAGTTGTGATGCCTCGGTAATAGTTGTGATGTCTCTGTAATAGTTGTGATGACGCTGTAATAGTTGTGATGCCTCGGTAATAGTTGTGATGTCTCTGTAATAGTTGTGATGCCTCTGTAATAGTTGTGATGCCTCTGTAATAGTTGTGATGCCTCTGCAATAGCTGTGATGGCGGTGTAATAGTTGTGATGCCTCTGCAATAGCTGTGATGACGGTGTAATAGTTGTGATGACGCTGTAATAGTTGTGATGACGCTGTAATAGTTGTGATGACGCTGTAATAGTTGTGATGACGCTGTAATAGTTGTGATGACGCTGTAATAGTTGTGATGACGCTGCAATAGTTGTGGTGACGCTGTAATAGTTGTGATGCCTCTGCAATAGTTGTAATGACGCTGTAATAGTTGTGATGACGCTGTAATAGCTGTGATGCCTCTGTAATAGTAATGATACCTCTGCAATAACTGTGATGCCGCTGTAATAGTTGTGATGCCCATGTAATAATTATGATGCCTCTGTAATCGTCGTGATGCCTCTGTGGAAGTCGTGATGCCTCTGTAATCGTCGTGATGCCTCTGTACTCGTCGTGATGCTTTTGTAGTAGTCGTGATGCCTCTGTAATCGTCGTGATGCCTCTGTACTCGTCGTGATGCTTTTGTAGTAGTCGTGATATCTCTGTAATAATATTGATGACCAGAATCCAGCCAGCCAAGACATAGAGAATCAATAGTCATATTTCAGAGCGTTATAAACGTCCCGACAGCTACCAACTTCCAGAGGCTTCCATTAAATATAAGCTCCTCTAACTGCATGAATATCGAACGCACAACCATGAATGATGGCTAGACAGCCTCCTCGTGAATATTTTGTGCCTGATCAATCGCTAGACTTGCTGGTTTCTCAGAGAAACCACGAGAGACATAAAAGGTCCAACGCGATTTATCATTCGTCCTATATTCACCCAATTAAGATTATCGAATGCTTTATATTCTAAATTAAAGCTTCATTTTATTCACTTGATCAAGATTTTGATCAACTTGCATAAAAAATACAGCATGTCGGATTTCGTAGATGAATTTTCCTTGTTAGCCCATGTGGAGATCTTATGTTTCCAGTTTTGTTCAATGCATGGACAGCTCATAACACATTCTTAGTTCCCTAGTTAATGAACTTCTTATGTCTTTTACAATAATATTTCCCATTCTTTTGAACTCTGTGCTGAGCAATGCCACGGCGGACATGTCTAGCAATATTCCTGATTCTCTCCTACAAAATGTTTCATCTTACAGATATGATTGATCTGAATGGATATTAGCATTCCATCAGATTCCTGGGTAAACGTATGTTACGGTTTGAGTTTCTATATATTGTTCTGAAAAAATTTTAAGTTTGATCAGTCACTACACATAAAAACTTGCTCTATTCCTAACCAGTTGGATGTAAAAATTGCTTACACAGTTATTCTTTAATTCTCGTTTATTTTCACAACAGTAAAAAAGTAACATTTTCTAAATTTTCGGGAATCGGTTTAATATTCTGATTTGAAGACCATAATCAATTTTGATTCATTGGAAAGGAAGTTTTCTGTGTAAATACATCTTGATGAATATTATAGGTCCATTCTTTGCAATCAGAGAACATAATCTCTGTTGTTCAAACGGATAATTTTTGTGCATTCAAACTGTATGGTGATAAACTGCATTTAATGATGTATATATGGATGTTATTGATGTATATTTTTACATAAAGTAAAGGATTTGTTCATCAAAGCGTTTTGAGAAATTTAATTTCATTAAACAATCGTATCACAAATACACATGATAGCACTACATGAATAAATGCGTTCCCAAATTTGTATTTGATCATTTGAAATGTTCTCGGTTACGAATAATCACATCCGTCTTAAGAATGGCAAAAAGTACGACAGTGCTTGCAACTACGAATATGTTTTGCGATATTCTATAGCAACTCAAGTCTCTTTCAGTAAATTAAAAGCGATGCCGTGTAGTTGAGCGACACCTCCGTGGTCACCTCTTTGCTCCACACAGGAAATATTGTAGTCGTGAAACTTCGCCCATGTATCAGAATCCTACCTGAAACAGCCACCTAACTTTTGGGGTCAGTTTGTCTTTCAGCAACATTATGGCACCGGTCGCTCCTGCCACTTTCAGTCTCACACGTTTGTCTTGTTTTACGAAGATGGTGTTTTTGTGGCTTTCTTGTCTAAGTGAATTCTATTAAATGCGAGTCTCAGTTCATCTAAAAATGGTAAAAAAAATTAATTCCATGAATGCGATCAATGTTTTTCTTTACTACTTTTGCTTGTATGTCATGCATAATTCGAATCCATCAAGTTCACCATCAGTTATAGTTGGTAATATCTGTTTAGGCGATATTCAACACATTTAAGGGTTAAATTAATTGGAGGGTAAAACGAGCGCCCGTCTCTACCTTCTAATAACTCGTGCTTTCCCCAAACGCATCACTGCATGCTTATATTTCTTTACAGCAGCATTTTATATTGAATGCGTTCTCGCAAATATTCTCCTCACTTTGAGAGGAGCCAAGTCATCCTTCCGTGTCGTCCGTGCGTTTTAGAGCGGCGAGTCTATCCTTCACCGGCACTGGGAACAAGCAGCAACTCACCTTGAAGAGAAGAACAAGATTGCAAACAAACCCAACAGCCAACACCCTATGCCCTCGACCTCGCCTTCCTCCGCTCTCGTCACTGCTCCCTCTACCGTCAGCTGGTCCAACTTATTCCATTCCACTTCCTAACCAGATTACCAACATCGATTCTCAAACTACAGCAATGTGACTATATTAAACCGAATGTTGTTCGTAAAGCGGCATTGCATGTCCCTGTCACTCCCCAAATTTGTTTGTAGTACAAGGCTTGAACTCACTCTTGCGTTCGCTCAGAATCTACTTTTGTGGTGCTCGAACATCTCGATGCTACACTGTTAAGTTTCTGTAGCCTGGATTACTTGAGCTTTATATTAGGGGAGAAATTTCTTGAATGAATCAGCCCTGCGTTTGTGATTTCGTTTTACTTTCGATGTCAGGGATAAATTATATTTTACTAGACAAAATTACACGCCAAATCTTGATATTTGTTCGATACAATAAATGAGAAATGAGTACCAAAATCTTACTCAAGCGTTACATCAAAATCAATGGGATAATTTGTACGTTGCGTTCACGGCATTGGAACTAGAGGACGAATGGATGTTTCGTCAGAGTCGACCATTTTTCGTGTTATTCCAAGTTCTTCCTTGGCCTGAGTTTCCGAGGTGCCTCATTAGGACGCTGCGATCTAACTTCTCTGTTGTCCTACACAATTTGTATCGGCGCTGCCGCTCATTCACGATTTGATTTCTTCGTTAAGCTTGCGCTGCTTCGTGGACAAATACTTTGAGGCATTCATTTTACTTGAAACTAGGTTTCAATTTTAAAATGAAACGTTTTTCAAGCACACTGAAAATTTAGCGTCGATTCGCATCCGCACTGATTTTGTGCGGATTAATTACTAAATTAATTACTATTTTTTATAGTCCTGGTTTTAACATAACTGTTCTGTGACTTTATACGAGAAGTTGACGTTGTGTTAAGAAGACTTGGGGTTCAAACTCTCTTTTGGAAGCACAGAGTTAAATTTTTTGGCACATGTTGGTAAAGGCTTGTACATTGATATTTAAAAATAAAGAATAGTTTAACTTCTGTACATAATGAGTATAGGGCACTAAAAGAAAAATATTTATAGAACAATTTTTCCCTGAAAAGCAGTATGATTTCATGAATTTTTGCCCATAGTAGCTGTTGTTTTTGGGACTAAGAAATACTGTAGCATTATGAATAAATGTTACCATTTATGTACAGTAAACATCTTCAATTTTTTTATTATGGCCACTAAAAGCTCGGTTGAAGCTCTATTTTAGTTTTAAAATTGACCAAGTGAGAGTTCATGGCTGCACTACGAACTAAAATCCTTGGATCCAATTGTAGAATAACATCTTTGTGTTGGGATGTTCTCTCGAATGGGGTACAAAGTGATGGATCAGTTGCTCATAGAAGACTACCTATTTCACTCATTCCGCAGTGCACCGTCTTAAAACCACGTATTTCGACTGCATGTCAGCTGCATGGTTCACCTCCTGGAAAGAAGATTTTGACCAGTGGTCGTGTTTTTACGATGTAGAGTTGGATCGTATATCCAATTAAAAATACAGCTCCACCTTATTCAGAAAGGAGTCCAAAAATTCAGTTGAGTTGGAGTTTCATTTGATGTGAAATTATAGTAAAGAGGTTATGGAACCCTAATTCGTCTGGTAGTGTTGCATGACCACAACATTCAGAAGGCTGCCACGCCACCTCTACTTGCCATCGAATTGAAGTTACTTGATAATTATTTATAATGACTAATACTGCTTACCTTGTGTTGATACTTGTGTTCCTTCTGTGTATTATCGATGACATAAAAATAACCGGGTATAAGAACATACTATTACAACAATACAATACATGTCAACGAATTTGATTTCCCTTTGAATTCATCGCTATAGATAGAATTCGTGTTATTTATCTTCTTGATTTTTCAAGATTTATGTTCTTTTTCTCATGACTCACAATAATTCAATACCATGTGCAACTGTAACTCATAACATCAACCTCATAATGTACCATTTATAGGAATGAATGATCCATTCATAGGACAATTTTATCGCAATTTTCTACTACGCCCAGGTCTATGTCGCATAATTTATAATTTTTATAGACTTTCGATTTGGTTGGGTCACTATTTATGTCGGATTTTTTTGTGCAGAACGTGCAAACATTTCCGTATTATTCGGGGCCCATTGAGAGAGGGCGAGAAATATTCTGACAGAGACATGGAATATTCAGCCGCTCAAGCTGCACGCAAATTGCGCCGACAGAGCATCTCGGCAGCCTTGGCTCAGACCCTAAACTTGTTCGCCAGGGCTCAGAATAGCCCCAACCACATCCGCTGATTTCTTCGAAATTCCGCCCAAATTTCTTGAGCTTCCTGATTATTTCTTTTTGAGCAATACAGGAATAGTCCATTACTGCATTTTCTTTACTGTGCTTCGTTCTGTTGTATTTTTATGTAACAAAATATCATCTGATTGTTTCCTATTTTATTTGATCTTCCATGTTTGAGCCTGTATTCAATGCAACATTCATTCAACATCGAACGAGTATTAATTTTCTTTTATTTACCCTAAATTTAGTTACCCGTTTCTTGACTTACTTAAATTCTCTTAGCACTTTTTGATGGATTGAATTTGAATACGTCAAAGAAACACTAACATATCAGCTAGAAAAGCATCTGAATTAATTTATTTACTAAATTTATTCCTGAAATAATGTATTAAAAACACTGTTAATAACTAAGCATATAATCGAATAATCTTGCTTTTCGAGTAACAGACTGTGATTTTTTTTGTTTATCGATACTCTGAAAATTTATTTACTGATTATTGAGAAGCTAGCACATCTATGCAGCAAAGATTCTACAGCTTACAGGCTCTTTCTACGCAGCCAACAACCATTATTGCAAGGAAGCCAAGCTCCGAAGGCTCATAGCTTGGTTTTCCACCCAAACATCCCTGGAACCTCATTTTGGCTGATGAATATTGTTTTTCAGATATCTACAATATCTGGGCTACATTCACCGATACTGCCTCCGCTCTCGGGGCAGGTAACCTTCTTAGGCCTTTGCCTCGGAAAGCGCGCATGCTGAATGCAGATGAGTGAACGGTCTTCAAATTTTGCTGCCTCTTTCTTTTCTAGTTGGTATACTTTGTGAATCACTGTTTCTTGTCTCCAGTGTTCTATCTTGCGAAAGAGAAAGTAGTTTTCGACAGAAGTTTTGCAGCAGAAACTTTCACGAGTTAAATTTGAGAGTGCTTTTAAACTTTCTTATTGTTATTTAGTGCTACTGTACAGTCACGATTTCAATATATTTCGAGTCGCAAGCATCATTTTATCCACACAGTGAGTGTTTTTCTTCATCAATAGCATCCCACATTTGGTGTCACCCGTTTTGAGGAGGATAGCTTTTTCTCGTAGCAAGATGAAGATATCCAAATTTAGAGGCCATCTTATTGGGCGATGCAGTCTGGAGAGATGCGGGTTAAAGGAGCTGGGTCCTTATTATGATCGAGGACTGCCAGCTGCCTTTGGGGCCGTACGGAAGAAATGAACGAGCTCAGCTCAGGAAGGATCGACTGAATAAAGGAAGGCTTCGTGTCTTCGGCTACGACGTACTCTGCTTTCATTTGAAGAGATTTTGGTGAACGTTATAACGTGGATTAAAGGGCTGACTTCATTACAAGTGTTACTTGTGTTACACAAAAGTTTAATGATTGGAGTTGACTTTGGCTTTATTGAAGTGAGGATTAATTGGTCTTATTTGTAAACAAGGTACATTGGCTGAGTATTTAAACTTAAAAGGATATTTTTAGAGTTGTAAACTGATGATCTGATTTCTCGACAGCCGTTTTTTTGCAAGCAATAGTTTCCATATATTACTTAACAAACAACCTTTTTTACTGCTCAAGATACTCCTGAAAATAGGAATTCCTCTCATCATATTATTTTAATTGTTTTTGTAGAGTGCCTTATTCTTAACTTTAACTGATCAATCCAAACTTTTTGCTTCTTCTCTTTTTTAATTGTGAATTCATTGATTCTTATATATACTGACGCACAAGCCAATATTCCATCACGTAAGACCTAATTATGAACCCGCATCTCATCAACACATTCGCTTTCAGTTGGTATTGAAATTTTTATCATTTTGCGCTCTTCGTTAGATAAAGTTTTCATTTATTGACTGCAGCTAAAAGCAAGCGTGAGTTTATGTCGGGCTAGCTTGCAACTCGCGTTGATAACGTGCAATGAGTTTCCTACCTTCAGGAAGTGCTCCTCCTGAATATGCACCTGTACGTCAGACAAAAGAAATTTCTTGAATCGTATTCTATAAAATCCTGACAGCTGAGGGCTGTAAGTGGTTCTGCTGATTCACACAAAACTTCGTTTTGAGCCTCAACATTTCTTTCTTCGAGGAGGTAGGGAAATATTTCCTCGTTTGTAACTCATTGCACGGAAGTAGATTTGTCAGTTCTCTACTTTTCCAGGTTTTTTTATATCGTTGACGCGCAAAGAGTGCAATTGCGCATAAGGATGAATATCGAAGTATATGTACGCTCTTTCACGTACTATTATCTATAGTAAAGGACATAACTCATTTTTTAGTGTTTTGTTCGGACTGAGGCAGTTCAACTCGCCTCATTATCTTGGTTCCTAAAAGCCTGCTCTGAATAGGAGTGAACCCATTTTTTGGTGGCCTCTCTTTCCAGCATGGCCTGCTAGTTGGTCGTGTACCTTTAATGTAATAAGAGTCGCCTTTACAAAATGCCCGCCATAGCTCCCAACAGCAGAAATACTGAGGCAATATTTAAAGGCGAAAAGTTGTGGCCGAAACCCGAGCCCAGAAGAAAGGGAAGTTCTATTCAGGCAGTGCATTTATTTAAGGTTGAAGTTCACGAAATCTCTACGTAGTCGAAAAAGACTTGGGGGTCATAGATATTGCGGGACTTGTGGCGTTACTGCCGATAATTTTGGGCGGATTGATGTCTGCATATATTAATATTATAGTTCATTTGAAGTTATTGAACTGTGAATGAATACTGTAAGTATGATATATTGAGGCCTTGGAAGTTATTAATATTATTATTTCTAAGAGAAAGGAGGGAAATATATGGAAAATAATGCAAGGTATAACCGTGAAATTTTCTCACGTTCAATTTGAGGCTTTTTTTTACTGCATGTTCTTACCTATATTTAATTCAGATCATGTCTCTCTTGGGGATATTTTTCTCTGCTAAGCTCATCAAAGGACACTTTTTGCCATGGAGCTAGCAGAACCAGTTTTTTGAAGAAAATTCTGGGTAAGTTGGTGTTTTCGGTCAAAAGTTACCTTGAATTTCACATGTGAAGCTCTGAATTATTATGTCTCCTTGTTGATGCTGTCGGTGTGTTAGATCAAAGAACTTCGAAACATATTTTTGCCCGCCTGATAGAAGAACTTGCTATTCAGCATCCTTGACTTGAATTAATCTTCTAAGATGCCATTGAAGCTGTAGGTCTTTTTATTCTGCCTTACGTCAACACCGTATTTGCGCCAGCTCTGAAAGGCCTTCTCATCGAAATCCTCTTAAAGACGTGCACTAATTAAAGCAAGAGAAATAAAAGATGCTGTCCTAGAGTCGTATTCTCGACATCACCAACGTTCGACTCTGCCTCACTCTCGCTTGGCTCTCAGACTGACGCTGCAACAGCCTCAGGTTGGACGCTTTCACGGTGTGTTTTTACTTCAGAACAACTAACTAAACATGTAGTACGCATATGATGAAAGATAATACTTGATATAAGTCAGTACGAAGATAATACTCACACACAGTATTTAAGCTAAAGTGTCAACGTAGAAAACTGAATTGTGAAGGCTCAAGTATCCACTTGAATTGTGCAATACAGTGAAAGGCAGTTTTAGTGAACTGTATTATGTGATGCATACTTATATTGTCCCATCATTTATAACTTCTTATCAGTCATGAGTTATTGATTTGATAGTTTATTGCATTGTTGAATGTCAACCTGAATTACTGTTAACAGAAAAGTTTTAGGTGAAAAATGTTATAGAGTGCCTTTGGAAGTGCCTGATGTATGCGAAGAAACAGTTCACTATCGCTGCGTGAGTAGTATACAACTTTTTACATTCTAAAACTTCTTGGGCAACGTTCGATACAGTCTTGTGGATGGTTAGCTTTTCTCTTGTAATGAACCTACTCTATGCCCGTTTTTGCATTCTTGAGTATTTAGAAGCATAAGAGGTAATTCTGGTGCTCCTGGTGATTTTAAAAACTGAATTGTTTTTGAGGTTTTAATTACTATAGCTTTAGACAGAATTGCTTTGCTCTCTGAAAATTATGATTTTGCCATTTGCACCTGTAAGGTAATCCCGTGTTGTCTCAATTATGGACTTTATTGTTTCATATACCATGGTAAATGTCATAATCCAGCTATGTATGGTCCGATGATACTAGAAATACTTTAGAAGTGCCCGGTCTGCTAAAATTTTCCTACATTTTGCTATGGTGTTCCTGATTAGCGTGGAGATACACCAGCAAAAACACTAAAAGGAAAATATAAAATGCAAGTTTAATGTTGTTACTTTGTCATATTTTTGTTTTGTATCGTTTACTGTGAAGTACATTACTTCAATGTAATTACTTTTGTGTTGTATATTCTTTGTTAATGTCTATTAATATCATTTTTTTATTCCCAAAATGCGTTTCGACATGTTCGCGCGAAAATAATACAATCTAGAGAATGTGTGGTTCAAATTCAACGAAGGTATCACCCACTACTTCCTTTAGGAACAATTTCATTGAAACTATGGCTAAATAAAAGAAGATTTCTTTTGTTTGGGTTCGTCCGTGGAGATCCCTCTCGTATTGAGCTACGAACCGAGGGCGAGTAGGAACAACAAAGGCTCGTAAGACGTGAGGGCAGAGCTGTGGTCACGTGACCGCCGCATTACAAGTGCCTACTGCCAAAAGCTGTGCCTGGTCGAACTTGGTTACATGGGAAATTTCAAAAAAGTTAATTTTCTATATTCAAAGACGCATTCAAAGAGCGCATTATGATCTAGTTGGTCCATTGACACCCATCCAACATATTTTTGTTATTTAATATAATTTGTACAAGCTCATGCGAACTGGAAATCCAAATAGGTCTGAAGAAAATTGGGCTTGACATTTCTTGGCAGGATCCAGGTCGTGACGTGAGCGCTGCATTAGAGAGGCTGAGCCAGCGCTGGCCAGGCCGAGCACGGAACAGCAATCACAGCCGCGACACTCCACTTTCTCATCCTAAAATGCTTGAGATATAGCGGCTAAGGACGGTCTTTGCAGCCAGGGTTACTTTAACCCCTAAATTTGATATAATAGTTGCAACGATGCTCTGGGGCCTCATGATCTTTCCTCTGAAGATTTCGAATGTATACTTTATGATATGTTTGTAAATGCGTGACTTTTTCAAGTGTGTGTGTGTGTGTGTGTGTGTGTGTGTGTGTGTGTAGTTGAGGAGTTAGTCTAGTTTACGAGCAGCTTCATATTGGAAGTATTGGACGTCAGTTTACAATAGTTTTGTGTTCTAGAACGGGATTTTTGTTTTGTTTCAGATAGAAAATTGTTCTATGTAATAGTAATGTTTAAATTGAGTTTTTACGATCCTCAATATTTATTTCTTCAAATTTTCATTACAAAGTTTAAATTCAATATTCCAGAGTATCTTTTATTTAATCTTAACTAGTAATCATTCAGATAACTTCCATTAATATATCAAACCATTTATGGATTCTCGGCTTAGCAGTAAAAACCTTTTTTCAACAAACTAGTGCAAAATATCATACATGATTATTGTCTTTGTCTTTCGTTTCAGTCCTAGTCGAACTGAAGAGCTACATTTCCTAGCTATAACGGTCATATTCTCAGATTATATGGATCTTACATGCATTCATATTTTTTGCATTTTTGTATTACGTATGCAAGAGCACCTTTCTCTCCTGTGGAGACGAAAAACCTTATCCGGTTCTAGACCTAGTCACCTTAACGAGCCGAAGAACCTTATCGCGCTCTCTACTTTCTAGATTTCTTCTGCTGAACTTTCTGTTGATTTCTGTAAAACTACCCCCCATTTCCTCGTCCCGGAACGTATTCTTTTCATGAAGAAAATTTTTGAGAGAACTTTCCCGAGAAGTTTTCCTAAGAATGTTAATATTGAACACTTAATTAGGAGTATTTTTATTTCAACAGAAAAGTGGAAAAAGAACTTTTCATTTCAATTCTTCGCCGGGTGTCATTTTCTTTAATAGTGTTCCGTTTATTGACATATGCTTATAAATCCATATTTCTTTTTTTGTAACTCAGCTGCAATGGAATTTTATATTCTCTTACCTATTTACTTGAAAAACCATTGAGCCAAAGCCAATACTTTTAATTCTATCGAATGGATTCATAACTTCAAGCGCAGTAGTGTATCAGCATGGGAACTCGAGTCAGAATTCTAAGCTGTTTACTCAACTGGCTAAACATTTGAGATAGGCTAAATGAATTGTTAATGATGAAATTAATAGATGTGTTCTTTACTCATGAATAATGTGATGTACAGTCTGCTAATACTTGGACAATATCAATTTCCTAATTTTATACCATTCTAATGTTCATACGTTAATGCAAGTATTTATGCTGTATTTTTGCGTTAGTTTTCGAGTTTCGTGATTTTATGCACCCAGGGAAATTTTCGATGGAAATTCATTACCATGAGTAGAGACAAGAACTTATGATGGTACAAATAACATTTATTTCGACCTGTGTTGAAGAATATATTATCATAGTTCACATTTTTTCTGGAAAAGAACGAACATATCTTCCAGCTGTTTTGTCGCTCCTTTTGGCAGGATAATTTGCTTGTTTAATGGAACGAGAAATTCAGTCATTAAGGCGTTCTTCTCTTGAGACTTAAAATGGATAAAGTTATCCTGCTTTGATCGATGGTTGTAGCTTGAAACAGCGAAACACTGATAATTTTAGAAACGCTTTCTAAAAACTTGCAAAGAATGATTGTAATGATCTGAATTTACAACTACCGTTTACAAATATAAGAAGAAGTAAAACATTTTCAATGATTTCAGAAATGATTCAAACAAAATTAAAGCTCCTCCTTTTCTGCTCGAAGTCATTTCTTTGTCCTGGCACTTTTGGGCCTCTAACGCCAACCTCGAGACCAATTGGACACAACATTCCCGTCGCTTCTCTGCTCTGTTTCACCGCAGCTGAAAGAAATGCTAGCTATTGCTTGCTTTAATTCCAATGATCCAGACTTTTTCCCCACGAAAAGTTTTCTTTCGTTACTCTCTGGAATTGATTGCTGATGAAATTTCCCTGTGGCCAGCATTTTTAGCCGTCCTTGGTCAATATAGATCGCGAAGTCAGACCGTTCCTGCTAAAGTTGTATTGAATGCTTCAAGTTTAAACAAGAGTATCGATAGCGAGGTTATTGCTGACAAAAATGATCAAAAGCGTTTTAAACGAAGTGGAACACTGTTGAAAAAACTAAGTCAAACGCGGGCTCACAAAATTCTGAAGCGTAAAGTCACACCAAGATCCTTGGTAGAGCTGTGCTGAAGTAGGTCTCATGATCCCAGGAATAGAATGAGGAGTATTTTAGCAGGTCTAAGAGGCCCAAATGCTCTGTCATTGAGCGTTTTTAGCGTCGCTCCGACACCGTCTCACACACCAAACGACGGTCGTCTATGGGATCGAGCAGAAATGATTGTCGCCCTTTAGTCCGTGATATTGCACGAGGCTCAGTTAATTGCTTTACAAGGCATTTCGATGGTTTTCTGATGGCTCGTCCCGAGGTCGTCGTACGCGTAAATGCGAACTCCAGCGTCACATTCTCCCTCGCTCGAGCGAAACGATCAGCGATTCCATGAGCCGCTCTCAGATTTGGCAATTTAGCAAACATGAGTGAACTCATTTTAGCATCATCTACTTCTGTTGAAAGCGGAATTTATCTACCGTGCTGTATCGACCTCATTTCTTGGTAGTGACGCATTGGTTCTTTTGTTCTGGACGCATTCGCGAAAAAATGATGGTAATCGTAATGTTTATACATCGCTTATCTTTGCGCAATGGTTTTACGAATTTATTATCCTCTTAATTAAGAATATCTCATTTTACGAATTTCCTAGTTCTGAAATCACGGGGCTTTCCTTACATTTTCCTAAGGCGCGCATAACTTTGCTTTCATTTACCGTTAGCTTATGGGGGCTTGCAAAATATGATCCGATGGATTCTTCCTGTCAGCTTTGAATAGTCGTGTCTGACTTTCACAAGACAAAATTTTTCACACGTAATTATTTATTTCTTCCTTCATATTTGTTTTTTGTCTTTTACAAAAATGTATATTATGTCTTGGAAATTCTTTAATGCAGTAAATTCCCTTGAATATATTTTTTTAATGAATTCCTTTTATGAGGGGTTTAAGATTGAAATGAATGTAGAATAATCTTGTATAGTAGCGGAATTGATGGTTCCTACTGAAATATACGTAGCCACATAACTAATTACGTAATGCACATGTGATGGCTTTTTGAGTCTACCATCCGCGTTTTGTACCTTGTCCATACAAAGGAGAGCAGCAGAGAGGCTGCCTGTTTACTTCTTCAGCTTGGTCTTGGCCATAGCTGATCTCAGAGCGGCTCGAAAGAAATGGCCTGCTGCACTCGGGCTCTCCTCATAGCTGCCTGTTGCTGTGCCGCCTGTTGCACCAAAATGTACGCCAAAACTCCACTTGTTGCAATCACGGTCATTCCCCGTCCAATTTCTAAGGGAAAAAAGGACCGTTCTAAAGTGCTCTTTACTTAATAAATTACAGCGAAAATAGGATTGAGTTAGTAGCGCTGGGATTACTGTTTTTGATTAAGAGCTTGATGCTCAAGCGCATAAATTTTCATTTGACTGGCTTGCGTTCCTTCCTTAAAATTTGTTAGCGTAAATTAACATTGTTGCTGCAACATTTAAGTAGTGTAAAGTTTACGTGTGAATTCAAATGTTTTTGGCGGCATGAAACGTAAAATTGCACAAGTATTTTTGTTGAAAAATTGTCACCTACGCTCATGGTACTTATCGAGGTTTGTATGATTCAACTTTGTGAAATGTATTGTAATTCTTAAAATAAAATTTGTGTGCTTGAATGTTCCCTTCTTTTTGCTACAGTAAATCCAATCTCATTTTCTTTGATCAATATTCTACACCACTTTTGAACTAGAAATATTTAACGACCTCTTCCATGTTTAGCTTTGGATGAATTCATTTTGCTTTAACGTCCAAACGTCCAATCGTCCATCCTAAAATAAGCTTTTAATACTTCGTCTCTATACAAGTCTTCGGATATACACCCTCTGGACAATCACTGGGCAGGTTGTATGAACCTGAGGAATCAAGTCATCATAAACAATTTAAAATTTATGATGACCTGTGAGAGGTTGCAAACTTGCTACAAAGTTTTCAAGGGTGATTTTGTAGCTTACGCTGCTAATCTGCTAAGTTGATGTGGATACGCTGTAAAACTTTGAGCGTTAAAAATACTGAAGAAATCATTTGAGTAAGTACCAGATGCTTTCAAACAAAGGTTTACTGCTGAAAATAGTTATCACCGGACAATCTTCCTAATGGGCACCAATGCTTAATCCTAGATGTACAATTCTTAGCTTCTACTTGTAACTAGATCAGCTAAACATTTGTGTGAAAAAGAATAGTTTCAGTAAAAATAAAGAGTTTGTGTATAGAAGAATGTAGAATTTCTTTTTACAGGTTTCTTACGATATTTCAACAATCGGAGAAGAAAGATCGCCAAAGCAGTCGTGTGAGTCAGTCTCTACAATGATTTTTTTTCTTTAAATAGTCTTCGTAATACAGTTTCAGACTAATTGTCTTATATGACTCATTTGTTTCTCAAATAATCCATCCTTTTTTGCATTTACGTCAAACTGATTGGAAGTATACCCTTATATAAATTTTGACAGCGAATTCCTTGCAGAAGGAGTCGCGAGATAGCTTTTCAGCACCGACAGGAATAAGCCATGGTAAATTAGAATCAGATTGGTTTCAGGGCTCATTTGGTAGGTCGCTTAGTATGACTTGAGTAGTCGCTCGTCCGGAAGGGACTCAAGCTGCAGAATTTGGCGAGTTTCCAACACGGGGGAAGCCTCCCGCATGCTGTGTCCTAAAGATGAGAAGCAGCTTCTCTATGAAACCTTACTCTGTACAGTCTGACCGCCTCTGTACACTTTGATCGCTTCTGTTCAGTCTGATCGCTTCTGTTCAGTCTGATCGCTTCTGTTCAGTCTGATCGCTTCTGTTCAGTCTGATCGCTCCTGTACACTCTGATCGCTTCTGTTCAGTCTGATCGCTTCTGTACAGTCTGACCGCCTCTGTACAGTCTGACCGCCTCTGTACAGTCTGACCGCCTCTGTACACTCTGACCGCCTCTGTACACTCTGACCGCCTCTGTACAGTCTGACAGCCTCTGTTCTGTCTGACAGCCCCTGTTCTGT
>VCRD01000128.1:72782-135700 GCA_006783055.1 Trinorchestia longiramus | reverse complement strand
TAACCGCCTCTGTACACTCTGACCGCCTCTGTACAGTCTGACAGCCTCTGTTCTGTCTGACCGCCTCCGTACAGTCTGACCGCCTCTGTACACTCTGATGATTTTATAGTCTGCTTGCAAGACTTGGAGTCATGAATGATTTTTACTTCTATATTGTACAATTGTTGGTTAGGTATTCAACACACATGTACTTGCATGAAAAACTCTAGTACCTCAGTTCTTTAGAATTATTATGTAACAAATTATTTTTCTAATTGATAAGTAGAATCATACATTTCATTTGATGCTACTAAAATCTACTAATTCCGTTAATCTCAAGTAACATCGCCAGCTTGGTCGACTGGTGAGTGAATCCGCTTGCGAGCGGAAAGACCCGGGTTCGAATCCCGCTGTCGCCATGGTTGACGCGGCTAGAATCACGGCATGGGACTTGGGTAACCGAATAATTATCGAAGTGATTATCCGACCCAAGAATGGGCCAGAAGGTTCGTTCCTATAGCCTCATTCTATTCTATTCTATTCTATTCTATTCTAATGTATATTGCCGATTTTGATTATCTATCCATCAACCTAATATCATTTTTTGCTAATTTTGATTAACTGATATCTGGATTTCGATTACATTTTTAGTGACATAGATATTTATATCATGATGGTTTCTATTAAACAAATCAATATTTTTTCATAAATGTTTATCTAATACCCCGTTATCCGAGACAATAAACCTTTCTTAGCATAACACAAGCGCAAATTGCAGGAGTCAATAATTTAGTTTTTTCGTAGAATTTTGTGGGTTTTGTTTTTCTCCTTTCACATCCGTTTTCTCGCTCATAGCTGTAGCTTTGAATAATGTGTACGTGCAGTCCTGTTTTTCACCGCAGCTTGTTGTCTCTACAAAAATAACAATGCTAATTGTTTAAGTGGATACAACAGTCTTTGCCCAGCGCGAGCGCTTAATTGATACGCTCTTGGGATTCCATAAGAATTGCATTGCCTGTACGGAGTGTCTTAAATAAGGTCGTCCTAATTCAAGGCAGCCTCGTGGAAGTAGTGCCGCCACTGCGTTACTAAGAACATCAGAAAAAACGAGACAAGAAGTCCACGTTACAACCGGATTATGAAAGCTACAAATTTGACGCTAGTTGTGAGGGAGGTCGTCTTGGTGCCCCGATCTGTGTTTCGGACGCGTGATCTGGCAGCGGCGTCGCTGGCCCCGCGCCAGCAACCCTGGCTTGAGTGACGTGTCGTCTCCGATATTTGGGGCTTGATGTATGCGCTCACGCAAAAAATACTCTCTATCAATCTCGTTTTTATGTCAGTCTCCATTCTTTGGGTATCTGTCGCGCTGTCTCCTCTTATTTAATCCAAATGTCAGCAGTTCTAAACTTTCTAAATAAATTTGTTTGATTGAGAGGCTAATTTTATTGCTTTCATTACAGCATCCACCGTCATAATTTGATCGTCAAGAGTTGTCTTAATGGCAGGAAATAATTTCGATAGTTTTTTCTCGTATTTTATCATAGTAATATAAGATTCTATTTTAACTAGATATATTTTACTATGAAAATAAAATTTCATAGTGAAGTTCGAAGAACACTCAAGGCATATACTAAAAAATGTTTCTTCTTCGTTATAATTGAATTAATTTCGTACATATTGTATCCGTTCTACGCTTACTATGCCAATGAACTGCGCTTAAAATCGACGACACATTCTGTGTACCTCCTCGCTCATACTAAGTTTGGAAAGGCGATTGAGCGCCGAAAAATCTTCTCGTGCGACTGCGAGTAGCACCCATGAGAGAACCAATATCAAGTGATTGAACGCATGTTTTCTCTCATCTTCTTTTGTGTATTCAACGAACCTTGCCATGTTTAATGCTCCATAGCGTTGAAGAAGCAATCACACGTTTCTATTTTTGTTCGTAAGACATTTTGCTATAGTCTAGTTCAATTGCCGCCCTGCATTATAAATATATCGAGATGAGAGAAGCTAATATGACTCATTGCTGATCAAGCAAGCAATAGCTCGTTAAATGAACAAATAACCTGAATTTATGCATATTGATATTAATAGAGATTTTGTATCATCATTCTTCCCTTTATCTCCATCACGGCGACTGCGTTCGTAGTATCTCCTACACTAATTCGGTCTTATTTTTTTCTTGAAACCTACTACGGAAGTTTTTATGTTGCTCATCATTTTTGATCAATGAAAATGAGGTTTAGGGTCTTTGGTGTTAGCATGAAAATATCTATCGGTCACGGAAATATCACTAGTTTTATTTTTTTGGACAATTTCTTTACGTAGGTATTTGCAAACCCAAGGTTAACAGACAGCAGTTACCATCAATCTGAAGTTCTAGACTATGCTTTTCATTTACATCCAAGGATAGAGTATCATTTCACTTTTGGCAAAAGGGATACAGTCAAAACGAAGATAAAACAGGCTGCAACGTTCGCTAACCGAAGGGTTAACTTCCAGAGGGATCCACCGAGCTCGTTAGTAGCCCCTCTTTGAACATCGCCAGCATCGGGTTACCTGCGTGCTTATCATTATTCGGCCGTAACCTCACGTTACACTCACTGCCTTTATTTCGAACAAATCTTGCTCGTAGTACTAACATTAGAGATTCTCATGGTCTGAGAACATTCTAATGAAATGTACTCTCTGCACCAGGGGCTCACTACACCATAACTCGAAGCTCTATCGATTTTTCGTTTCCCTTGAAGTTAATGAGATGAAGTAGCCGTTCTGTGGGTCTGGCATGCCAGCAATACATCAATATTATCTACACGTCTCGTGCATGCTTTAACTATCATATAATTGAGTTATCCTCACATCGAGGTTATTTTGCGTCGATCTTACATATGAGCCTTCTAAATGTTATACAACCAGTATTTTAGAGTATATAGCTTATATTGGGACAAATTTCCTCTAGACTTTCTCAGATAATCTAACTGATTTACTCCAATTTCTTGAAGAATAAAAAGGAATACGTTAAGCATGATCTCATTTTCGAAATAAATCTGTTTCTCAACGATCGTGGAGTGAATGAACTATAAGGCGTTTACTGTGTTTAAGAATTATTTCTGCTTGGGCAGGATGACTTTCCGCGCTCTAATTTGATGCTCCGTTTCACTGACACCAGGAAAATTTTGTACGTTATTAGAAAATCGAAACAGAATATCAGCAACTGCTATGTTACCACAGGGAAAACTGTATTTTCATGTTTTAGAAGTTGAATTAAGTTGTAAAAAAGCAAACTTTGGTGGCCCAGGTTAGGTCGTAGGATGCTAACCCTATTTTGCAGACATGGATGGGCTTTCTCTGTTCGAACACGCCTGACTTGCTCGAGGCAACGTCGCATCCTCTCTTCATTTTCCGACCCACTGTGTGCTGACGCCCGGGCTCTTTCCAGCACACTAACCCTCACTTCTCGTGCTCCCAGTCTCGCCATTCCCATCTCACATTACCACCAATTCCAGCGCTAATTGGAATGCCTGGAATTGGAATCGAGACCCCAACGAAATTGAAGAATGTTCATAGAGAGCGAAAGTTCATTTCAGACTATTTGAAGTTCAGTCAAAGGGAAACAACTATTTCCCCGTACCTTTTGCTTTGCTGGAAATGAAGAGGCATTCTCTGTGAGAGACCAACGCCTGTAATGGAGTGCATGCAAAGCGTAATATTTTACAGCGCACAAATAATTTTTGAAACGGTCGGTTGTTTCCACAGGAGCTGCTGCCCTGTGAGATGAGTTCATTTGAAGATTTTTCGGTCGTAATTGAGGCGTAATAAAATTTGGCATTGCGCTGTCAACAAATTTGTAGTTTATTTGGATGTGCGTTTAATAAGTTTCAAATGTTGTTCTAAATTGAGGGCTTAGACTCTTGCTCATACTTTTTTTACACAATGAATGAAAGAAATCAATTAATTTGAGCATTTTTCAAAATCTTTGTAAATAAAATGCACTACTCCTGAGTACCTACTGATATTTTAGGCTCCATTTGAATCATGCTGCTTACTTACACTGAATTCTCCTCACGTTTATCTGAGGTTTAGCAGTGGCTCGGAAGCTCGCATCAGTGGAGGTGTCGAATGTGTCTAAGGGAGGCCGGCTGGTGGTGCTAGCAGAGTATAATATTTACTGGGCGCCTGCAGAGTCTTCGGTGTAAACGAGACGGGGGAGTCCGCTATCGGATTTGACCTAAGGGCGCAAAGGGAAACACGAGAAGCCCTGTAAGGGACGGAGATAATAATGCAACGTGGGGAGAATAAAGGACTCTCTGTAAGTTCCTTTAATGGCGTCAGCAAATGGGAAATATAGAGGTTGCTTGTCATTGTTTGCAGTTTCATTTCAAGCTTCCAAACTATTTTGAACATTTTTTGTGTAGATTTTATAGCATTTATTTCGTTGCTAGAGACTTCGAAATTGTCGAAGGAAGGATGTGATTTCTTCAAATTTTATTGTCATTCAAGTAGATTCTTTGAATGTACTTGAAAAATTCCCTTACACTAAGACATATGCTCAATTTAGTCAATAAATCAACTGAGTTTCAAATTATATACACTATCGAATATGAAAAATCGTGTAAGCCTGTGGCATTGATATTGTATAACGATTATTATACTAGTAATGGAAAGAAAAGACATATTTTGATAATACGAACTTAATTTTTTGTTAATTTATATTTTCTTTTGAAACTTTACGTGTGCGTTCAGTTTTAGATCTTCCGTTTATTTCTTTTTAATAATTTACAACAGCGATTTATCGTAGGGTGACTTTTAATTATTTTACCGTTCTAATGACATAAACCACTATCACTTCAGACACTCTACCTAAATGACAATTCGCTCCCTCAAGTTTACCTTTTATCTATGTATAGTTCATGAATCTGAGAACTCGCGTTTTTAACTTTATCGAACATGGTTAACAAAAATCTTTGTTGTAAAATCCCGAAGTATGTTCGACTTTGGTTAACTTTTTCAGCTATTATACATATGTTTGGAAGCATGCATCAAACCAACGTTTGACATCTTTGTTCGGAGAATTTTTCTGTTACTTTGGCAGGTTTTAAATGGTTACTTTTGAGATATAACCACGATCTTAGCCTCAAAACAGCCTAGGCTGTTGCCCGACCTCTGCCACTCTACTACGACGCGTAAATGTTTGCCGAAGTCTTGTGGGGGCGTGCAGCAGATGCGATGCAATGCGTGTTTGTCTCTCAGAGCCTCACGCCCAAGAGGCAAATCCACGTCCCTCTTTTGTGATCCCGGGCTTAGATTTTCTTTCAGAAGGACGCGTTGCGTGTCGAGGATTAGATTTCTGTTGAATGATTTCGCGGGGTCGGCATTGATTATATTTAAAGATGCGTTTCCCTCGCATGAGTCTACTACGATTGAATTATTGAAGTACTCTTTATTGAAGGATGCAAAATATTTTAGTAGGTTTGTAACAGAAGTACTCTTGTGCACTGGTGGAAACTTGGCACGATATTGAATTAACATAGCTGTTAGCGAATATTTAAATAAACAGGTTCAGGTAGATCGCCATTAGTACTGACATTGATAGAAGCTCATTTCAATAATACAAAAAATTGTCATCTGCTCGTATAGTGCAAAACATGACCACCTTTTCAAGAGTGGGTTGTGACGTCACTAGCATGCTGAAACTCATGGTAGGTTGAACTTCAGTAATTTTGATTTCATTTTAAGCACATTTTATTATTGTGAAATTTATCGTACAACATCCATTCCAACAGTACAAAATGAAAACGCGTTTCCAAGTGTCGTACATCATGCATGAAAATTTGTCAATGATGCCAGTTCTGTCGATGCCATTCCTGAATTTATTAAACGCCATTCATTCCTGAATTTATACACCGCAGCAAATATTGAGCAGCATAGTATCTGCGGGTAGTTATTGCATCAAATATTGAGCACCATTGTGTTTGAGGGTAGTCACCAACCGTAGTAAATACTCGAAGTGAATGAAACAGCCCTCTGTTGGAAAAAAAAATTCCAAAAGCGTATATAACAGAAGAAAAAAATTTTATTAAGTGAAAAATTTTTTTGTTAAAGAAAACAAGTGACGCATTTTAATAGTGCTGAACTTTTTCAAAAATAAACGTACATCTCCAATAAAGTTGGTACATAAGAAATGTAACAGCATTGGGTTTTAAAGATGCCTTATCATAAAATCCTTATGTGGTAGGTATTCTATGCGTAGTAGATGATATAACAGCAGTACCTATGGGTATACGTAAACATTCACATCACGCAATGAACGTTAAATACACATGGTGAATCAAATGAAACTTCACTCTTTCAAAAATATAAAAGAACAGCAAAGAGCAATTTAGTGGTGTTGGTATAGGAACATATTACCCTCTTCCAGCCGAGTTAGCTGCTCCTACTTTATGGTTTAATTATTATTACAGATAACAGAAAACTTCATTGCATTTTTGTTAAATTAGATCCTACGAATCAGAGAAAAACTAAGAAATGAGAACGAATAACTAGAACATGTCACAGATGATTAACGATTCATATCTTGGTATAATTCGAGCTGTAGTAGACACAGTTTTGAGATTTTACATTAACTTATTGCAACGAACCATTTACGAACAATTGAAGTCTTGATTATACTATGAAGTGAAACCTAACATAAAATAAGGGCATAAATTTCGTGATTAAACGTTTGAAAGAAGATGAAATATTTGGAAGAACTTCAATGCATTAATAATATCAAATATAATCATATCAAATATCATATAAAATCAAACACAATATCAAATATAACACGATTATATCAAATTATAATATAATATAATGTAAAATAAACATGATTACATTAAATATCATATAATATCAAATATAATAATATCAAAACCCAGGTTTCAGAAAAAGTCCATGTATGTGAAGCGAATATATGTAAACATATCATGAATTGAAAGGTATAAAAGAGAGGTCAGAGAGGAGTTACTGTGGTAGAAAGTTATAATTATTCATGTCGTCAATAGTGCGGTCAGCGTTGGGTACGCAACTCTGGTACTTCTGCAGATCTAACTGTACTAGTTATGGCTTTTGATTTGAGCGCTCCTATTATTTTTATGAGATTTTCAACATCCCTGGATGATGATCATTCAAATATTCTTTCAGGTACATGGTTCATGTAGTTGCACGATATTTTTAGAAAACATTTAATCTGATTTCTTCAGCAAGGCCAAAGTCCAAGACCCGATGCCATGCGTTGCGGTTTAATTCAGGTTTAGTAATTCCTTCATATGCAAATAGACATCGCTGGTGCTGCTTGCATACCAGGCACTTGACGCAATGCGTCGGTAAACAGAACTTGAAAGCAATCTTATGTGTATCCATTTCATCAAAACTTTAGGATGAAACGTGGCCAGGAGATCTCAAAGTCCTTCTGTGTACAAACCTGCCTTCATCTTGCAATATTGTTGCCCATCTGCTCGAGTTGACAAACAAAGCTCCCCTTAAAGCTGAGCGCCACAGCCTAGGCCTAAAAGCTGTTCTTACAAACCTTCAAACCTTCACCTTATATTCTCTTAAGAGCATTAAATTGCAGCTTACAGACCCTTCTACATTTAGTTAAATCAATATGACCTTAAGCCCAAACGCTGGTAAACTACTGGTCTTGTAGGGCGCTTATTTATATACGATTCTATTTCTAATGACCTTGCATGGAAAATTTATTGAGGACGTTTTGGGGTTTCATACAGGCCTTGACAACCTGAATCTTGGTTGATCTCTACTTGTTTTCCATTGAGTTATCCTATTCTTTTCCGTTTGCTTCATTAATGGACGTGTCATAGATACCGCGTTGCTGGTTTCGTAGCCCTCTCCGCTTGCTGCTCACGAGCTCGCCGCGCTGAGTAGCTCGCCACTCTGCCGTTCTCTATTGAATCTCGACGTAAAGCAAACCCTTTTGATGATCCTTGACCCGAAAACAGGATTGCCGGTTCAATCTTCCACTTTCTCCATGTTAAATAATCCAAGTTTGTATCTTCGCTGACTTCAATAACAATACGTGACTTGGAGCGCTTCGTTGCTGCCTCGTTTATTTCGTTGTTAAACAACAAAATGAAGTTATTGGGGTTTATTAAATTGATTTTTTTGTTTGTAAAAAATTAAACTCTGGAAAAAGCGTTCATTGAACTCTTAATTCATTTTAATTTACACATTGCCAGCCATAACTCTACAATATTAGGTCAAAAATTAGAAGATCAAAGTACATACACGTAACTCATTTCGTGAACCTGCAATTCGCCAGAAAAGGGGATATTTTATGCTAAACAATCGACTTCAAAATATCTTACGCGTTGATTCTTGTTGTGCAATTGTGTTGTGGTGCGTACTGCGGAGCCGGCGTTAAGGGGTGTTTCCGTACAATTTGGAGTGTGCACACCACAAAGGCCTCTTGCTGGTAACTGCTTTGAGCGCAATTGAATCTTTGAATATGGAACAGTAGCGAGCGAGCCTCACATCGTCCTAGAGGCTCAGGACTTGTCGCCTGACATCCTGACACAACGTGAGTGATTCCCGTCGAATAATTCTCTCTCGTCTTCTTCACTACATTCTAGATGTGTGATGAGTACGCATGTGATGAGTACGCATGTGATGAGTACGCGTGTGATGAGTACGCATGTGATGAGTACGCATGTGATGAGTACGCGTGTGATGAGTACGCGTGTGATGAGTACGTATGTGATGAGTACGCGTGTGATGAGTGCGTGTGTGATGAGTACGCGTGTGATGGGTGCGTGTGTGATGAGTACGCGTGTGATGAATGCGTGTGTGATGAGTACGCGTGTGATGAGTGCGCGTGTGATGAGTGCGCGTGTGATGAGTGCGCGTGTGATGAGTGCGCGTGTGATGAGTGCGCGTGTGATGAGTGCGCGTGTGATGAGTACGTGTGGGATGAGTACGCGTGTGATGAGTCTGCGTGTAATGAGTGTGCGTGTGATGAGTACATCTCTGCGTGTTTGCATCTACACTGATTGAACACAACTATCATCAATCAGTAACTATCGTTATTCGTTTTTACAAGCCTCTTATGATTATTTTGTTGCATCTTCATTATTCTATAATTTTCTCACAGTATGAACTTTGCTTAAGCTCGGGAACTATTCAACTATGATTCTCTTTTTGGCCAAACCATTGGAATTATTGAGCTTTATGTACTTAGATGCCCAAAAAGCCAATTAGTTTTAGCCTGCGTGTGTGTGATTAAGTGTCGATGGAAATGAATATTCTAACAGATATAACTAATATATTATATAAACAATGATTCTACAATCCCCTCTCCGAATCAAAAACCGATGCTGGAATCTGTGTAGTTCCCTAGTCGATATCGAGCATTACCTGTTCTCAAACAGCCTTGCTCCTGTTTTTGATTGGGCCGCAGTATTGTTTAACCAAGACTCTTTCTTAGTTACTGTACTTACTACTTGGCTATTGCATGGCAAGTAGAAGTAGTAATTTGTTCAGTTTTCACTTACTGATCAAGTGCATTAAAATCAGTAACCTTGTGAGGCCTTATAGTGAGAATATTTTTTCCAAGAGGATTTCGTTGACGTTCTGATCTTTCTACGAGGAAGTACGATATTCATATTTGTCCTCATATTCGACAAAATTTAGACTCATTGCTTAATAACTCAGTACCCCTTCCTAATTATCTAAATGGAATATTCAGAATACTTTAACCCAGTCTTCATGCGTAGCTTCATTTTTATCATGTTTTCAAATTTCGGGTTTGTGACATCTATCAAACTTCCTCTTTTTTTGAGGCGAGATCCGTCACCGAGTTCGTATCTCTAGTCTGAGCCACGCGTCTCTTATCTCTATTTGGGGCTGCGGTCTCCGATAACAACCCTCTTCACGTATCTAATTACACTCAACACAAAGGCCTCGATTCGCTCGTCAACACCCAAATTGCAGCCCTCGTTTCGAGAGCTCGGAATTGAGTCCCAGGGCTGTCTAGCCTTCCCTCTCCTTTTCCCTCAAATTAATTGTTTTTTCAGATAATCACATTTTCCAACGTACCGTGCTTCATTTAGTTTACATGACACCCAAGCTTTTGCTAGAATAGGATTTTATTTAGCAACGTAATGTGCATAATTGTTATTGATGACCTAAATTGACTCGCGAGAATAATTGAACTTCAGATCTCCTAGGTGACCTCATGGTTTAAGAAACCTGTACTCTGAGTGAGTTATCAGGTTTATTTTATACGAACGCTAAGATTGGTCAGTATTAATTTTAGCTCTTCAAACGTAACTTTCCATTAAACCTCGAAGATGAGAGACCTGATAAGCCTCTTTCGGACTTTGGTCGTAACAATTATTTCCATAATTATACAGGAAAATTCAAGGGTTTACCTAGGCGACTAGTATGTTTAAGTTTACTAATATTCGGGGTAGATTGGACAAAAAATATCGTTATCTTCTGTCCAGTATACATGGAAAAGACATTCACAGTGAACTTTACGTAAGGTTTTCAGTTTATATCCAAGATACACATTTTCCTTCGAAGGAGAAATATAAGTTATTGAAGTCTTTATGAGCAGAGAACTTACATCCCTCCAAAAATATATACACTTTGATAAAAATGAAAAATCATAGTGTTATCTCCATTAAAGCGATCAAGTTTGAATTGGTGACAAAACTTCGCTCCCGAGTTATCTATTTGCTGAAAGATAAAACTTTGCAAACTTGAATACAAATTTTGTATTAAAAAAAACTTGTTCCTTGCCGTAGTGATCCTTTGAATATGGACCATAATAGCCTATGTATTATACATGATGTATTTACGTTGATGATATTATTCAGAGCCTCACTGACAAGGGCAAACAGAAATGAGCGCTCCTGCAGATTAAGTTAGTTGTCCTGAAATTCGAACGTCAGTCGCCTCTAATCTAGAGGGTCTGTTTATCAGCCACTGCAGACACGACCTCCGACCGATGGCATTTGATGAGCTGCTTCATAATGCACTGATCTCAGTGGCAGCACTGCAGGAGAGATGTCGCTACTTAACACCTTTTCATCATTTATTCAGTGTTCCTCATAGTTATCCTTAACGTTCAGACCCTTTGAAATATCTCAGGCATATTGATTAAAACAATTCTTTTTGGGTTTAGCCTAAAGGTAAAGTAACTCCTAAGTTCTACCTTGCAATTAAATTGGTTTTCTAGATGAGGTCACAACCTTTCTCGAATAAATGTAAAATTACCAGTATGCATTTTTTGCATTAGATTTTTTGTATTATGTTATTTCTAATCCTGTCAAAAGTCTTTTACCAGTTAGCGATCGGAGCCTCACGCCTGACTGATTATTCATCGAATTTTCCGTGATTTGACATTTTAATATCATTTTTTCCTGACCAGAAATTACCTGCCATGTGGAGACTCCTCCTCTTTTTTACATTTTCTTGTGAGCTCAATTATCAGTTCCACTAATCAAGCAGGCGCTGCACACGCTTAAGAAATTTATAATTTGTTGGAGTTTTGCAACGTAACTTTGTTAGAGAACATTGTGAAAGCAACTCTTCAGCATCATGAATCAAATTCTAAGTCATAACTGCAATTTTTGTTGTGCATTGAGCATTACGCTCACTTGTTCATTTTTAAATGCCACGTCGTCAAAGGAAAGTTGCTTTACGTGGCTATAATAATTTCCTTCGTGCACGACGAGACACCATAATGTGTCCGGGCAAATGACTGTTTACTCATTTAGTGAACAAATACAGTATCTCACTACTCCTTCTCACTCTGCTGGCCGGTTGTTTGCAGCACCCTCTACTTCACGCTGTTCTCACCAGACCGTTTCTCTGCAGTTTTATACTCTTTGTTTTAGTTAGAATTAAAAGCCGCGTCTGTCGCCCTCTAATAAATCTAATTACTGCTGTGATGTTAACTAGCAGTCGGCGCTAAACGAGCAGAGCATCCAGGATACTCGCGACTTCTTTAATTATCTCGCCTCTGAACGACCTTAGCGTCGTACTCACTGTCCATGTTGAGAATCCAAATATTTACGCGATTACTCTTATCGAAGCACTTCTCGTGGTTCTTTGATGATTAACTATCAGCTTAATTGCAAGGAGTGCAACGCTTTCTAGTTCTAACCACTCAGAATTGTATATTGGAGACCAATTTCCTTGTATACTTTCTAGGAAATTTATTTGATTATTTAATTATTTAATCTGAAAATTTACATTTTCTCTCTTCACTTGTTGAACATTTATTGAAATTGCAAGATCATTTGATCAAATACTTATCCCAAAGGCAATAGCTCGATTGGTCTTGTGAGTAAGTTAACCTAACCATCACTCTTAACAGAATATAAACTGTTGGTCCTTACCAAAATGTCTGAATCGTTTCATCTTCATACTCGTACACGTTAGTCATATAACAGTTTTGAATGAGACCTGTAATGTTTAAAACACGGAATTTATTATTGTTATGAAATAATATTCTTTGAACCATTTGCTGCTTGTGACTAACGAACGAGTGAAAAATTTCAGGCTATCGACTCACCTTGGTAACAGATGAACTTATTTTTAAAGAACTTTTTGCATTAAAATTCTTTGGAATATTTTGTACAATCAATGATTTTATACATGCGTGGGTGTACTCCAGCAAATAATTATCAATGATATATTTTTAGTTGATTGATGTTAATCTGTTATTTTTAATTTTATTTTGTTATTTTGCACAGTTTGATTACAGCTGTTCAAGGATTTGTTGTTTTCATACATTTCTTCGAAACTGAGCAATATTAAAGGTTTGTATTTTTTTGTAAAATTATCTTCGAATATTCACTGAGTTCTCTTCGTTTCATTCCGGTTCCATACAGTCTGTAACACGAGTCAAGTTCTGCTCCTAATAGTTTAAAATTTATGCACAAGTTCATATTCTTTTATTTCTTGGTGCCACGCATTGATATCGCGTGAACGCTTGCTTCGCTTTCTATAAGCTACTTCTAAGTGAACGTTTTCATCTGGTAGTCCAATGTGCAATTGCAATTCATTTTTCTCTTCTAATTTTAATTTATTATGGGCGTCATGATAAACTTTCTACTTCAGTAATGCACTTGAGGTAATACCGTAAATAAATGTCCTTTTCTGAGGGCCTTGAAAGAATGGCGTTGCGGTGTTCACTTAAGTCGAGCCTTCCAAAGTCCCTGGTCGGTACTTAACCTGCCCCGTCTATCTGGACTTCGTTCACGTAAATCTTGGCGTAATCCTGTGCTTTTCACGCTACTCCCCAGGAGCACAAATCTTCTCGTTTCTCTATGGGAGCCTCCGTCTGCCTGAACATGCTGAGAACGAATGCTAAGTAGAGAAATTGTGTAATCCCTGTACGAGTTTCGCTTCCTGCTCAATCCTTAATTCCTACTCGATGGTGATTCTTAAATGATAAATTTCTTCTTTCTTCGTAGGACTTCAATGAATTCTTATCCAGAGTGGTAGATATATTACTCGTGTGCTTAGGAGCTTGATACAATATTTTCTTCCTATTAGTGTTGTTCATACCGACAGACCTTTTGTTTTTGAAGTGTTTGTTTCCTAAAATATGTCAAAATCGCTTTGTCAAAATATGTCACTGCTGCTTTAACCACGCATGTCATTCTCGCAGTACAATTGATGTGGAATTTGTAATTAAATTTATGTACTATATTTCCATTTCTAGCGATTTTCGTAATGGAAATCTATTGCTTCGGAATGTTGTCCCATCCGATTGTTAAGGATTGTGACAACTGGAATTCATCTCAAGTTTATACCTTATTATAACAATGTCAAGTAGCAAATGACAATCTTGCTAAACTTGATTAACTACGCTCTCTTCTGCCTTGCTTTTGATCATCTTCGTACTCTCGGATTTTATTTCTAGTTTTGTATTTTTTTATAACCCGTGAAGAATGTGTGAGCGCTTGTTCGAAAACCATTGTCACTCTTGTTTTTTCGTTCATTTGTGCCTTCATTTCCCCTCGTAGAGAAACCAAACACTGTCTTGCTTCTTTTCCCAGCACGTAATTTTCGAATTGTTTCCATCTTGCAACACTCGTGTGAGTGTTGTGGAAGCGTTCGCAAAGTGTTTGGAAAAGCGCACCGACGTTGCGAAGGCCTGAGCCGCAATTTATGGGTCTAAGTGTCTCGCTCTTTCCACGGCCGCTGTCAGAGGCGAAGCTGTGTAGTCATACGGCCGACAGCTATACTGGAGCCGCTCCTATGGAAGCATCTACTCACCGCATTTGATCCCAGACAGACCTTGTCTTACGGCGCTAAAACTCGCCGACCCTCGCCAAAAATCCGGAAAATTCTTTCATGCTTCTCCGTTTTTCACACGTTTTTTCATGTCGTGAGCGGAAAGCCGAATTTTGGTTGCACTGTCCTTGAATTTTACAACGTTTCGAAAAATCCCCGACAGGAGATTTATTTATATCAAATTTTGTGTCCCGTAGATTTTCAGAATTGTTGCATCAGATAATTGTATTTATTAGTCGATGTGTTAGCATATCTTGCATAAATTTGCCAAGTGCTTCATAAATATTAAGTCTATGCTTTTTGCCCACTCTTGTGCTTAAAATATTTAGATTCCTAGCTTACTACCCTGCAAGAGAACTACAAAGGTTGAATAGCAAGATAAAAATGGAAATGTCAGTTACCTTTAGAATACCAGTCAAACACTAGATAAGCTTACTGGTATCGAGCTTCAACTTTAGTAAAGCGAGTAGCTTTAGTGAGGGAAAAATATTCTGCTGCCCCTAGAATACTATAAACTTCCTGATTAGCTACGTAAACGTAAATACATTTTGATTGAAATTAGAACATTTTGAGAACTTTTACTTCTTTAGATGTGAAAAATGAGATAAGCTTAGACATTAGCATAGAGTGACGAACTGTTTCATATTTTCCTATTTAGCAAGATTGAAAAATACACACGTGCATTTTATTAAGATTGGATAATCTCAGAATATTTTTGTGTGAGGAATCATGCGTTTACAGTGTCATTTTATCAGACAAAAATTATTCTACCATATGTAAGTTTCTTTTGCTGCAGTACTCTGTTTTTACTGGCGTCATGTTTTTCAGACAATTTTAGAGTTTTGTCATATTAATAAGACATTCATGCCTGCCAGATCACATGATAGGCTTTAATATTACAAACTCCCTCATAATGTGAAATAGTTTGCATGTTCTTCATGAGCCAGATGAAGTTAAGGAAAGGGAGGGAGAGATCAGCAGCCACCAGACCGGCCTTACAAGCGGCAGAATTGAGTCCCATGGCTTCACTGATGAAGACCAATGCTCCTTCTAATTGACTCGGCGCCGTCTCAATTAATCCCAACGAATGATCTAATTATTTGGCGAACCAAAGACGGCTATTGATTTGATCAAACAAAGAGGCCATGGGTCATTCATTTCATGAAGCCTTCTAATTTTATTGAGGGATTCGAATTTTTAGCTTTTAAGCCTAATCTAGCCATTAATTTGAAATTTAAAATATATGCATTCAGTATTTTATTTTCAAGCGTCTAACTTTTGCGTCTGTAGATGCATTTTTTATTTTTCTGGCGCTTCTTTTAATTCTGAATTTTGCTGAACTCTCCATTTGAACGCCCGGTAATTTATGCTCCATCGTCATATTTTCTAGCAGTGAAACCAAAATCTCCTGACCGTCCTGAGCCGTCTCATAGAGTTCTGGACGTCCCTTAGAGTTCTTTAGACCGCCTGCCAGTTTTTATGTTGTCACGCCGTATCTTTTGTGCGTGAATCTGCGCCTTGACGTGGTCTCTTCTTAAACTGCCCTCGCGCTCTCCGACCAGCCCTCCCTACATGGCTACGGCTTAGCAAAGGACACACAAATATCGTGTTGTTGCATCATAACTGTTTGAAACCAGCAGCTCTGCTAGTCTCATGCGCGATTTCTATTGTTTCCTTATGGAAATTTTGTACAGGTGATGGTGAAAATTTTCTTTCTCAGAACGGTCTGCAGGGCAACATGATGTCTTAAAAACGAAACTTTTGTGCTGAACGTGTCATATGAATGAATGTTCAACCATTCTGAAGCTCTGAAACTTCTAATTTATAGTGTTTCCAATCAAAAAGGTTCAAGATTTTAACAGTTACTTCTGTGTATAAGTTGTTCAAGAAAGTTAGAGCAATTATTGCTCAGTTTATGTAGAAGTCTACGGAATTTACAACTAGTATTTAATTACCTGCGCGCAATGCTATGAAATAAAAAAATATGACATTACGTATGTATGCAAATGTATACAATTTCAAGATAATTTAGTACTCATGAGGGCAAATTCATTAACAAAATAATAGTCTAGGCTTACCAAATACGTTTCATGAGATTCATATATATTGTTTTTGAGCAGTAATAACAACTGCCATTTACCATTACTGACGTAATTGTATTTTGACGCCAGTTATTTTTTATACTTAAGTGATGGCGTACCGGCAAGGATGATTATTCCCAAGAACGTAATTTAAAAAAAGATAGTTACAAAATTGAAAGCTATATAAATTGTAATCATAAATATCTATATGGATAATATGCTTCACCTTCAGATTAGATCGTACAGTGACGGCTTAGATTGAGAAGTTTTCGTGAACTGAGAATTTTGTGCGCATTGATTCTGATACTTATTATTGCTTTGTAACCATACTGAGTTGGCTAATACATTAATGGGTGCGAAAATCGAGTTTAAATGTTAAGCATTGGAGTTCCCTGGATATAAGTTGTCACTTATCCATGAATACTAGAATGTCATGATATTTTCAAATTTAATAATTTTCAAAAACAACTCAACACAGTTTCCTTTTGATTAGCCATTTCAATGCAAAACCGATTCGTTTTAGTTTTTCTTCTCTTGAAAAACGTTTTGATCATAGTTATAGTTTACTGAATTTCTTTCTCATTCATTATTATACACACTAAAAACTGTTATGGATGTATTCAACGATTTACATTTGATATCCCTTCAATATCACTTTACGTTCCTGTTGCTGTTGCGCAGCCACAAGCGAGGCTCTGTCTGTCCCAACTCTCTTACCATCCATGAAGCAATCGATAAGCCTGCTATATGATCTCAGGTTTGATCTACGGTGCAACTTCGAAAGCATATTGTGGTATCGGCCTTGAAGTTCTTAGCAGCTCCATATGGGCATGAGAGCTGGTAATACCTAGGCCTCCTTGTTGGTCCTCGTTAGTTTGATTTGTGGCTCAATTTTTTCTCTGAAGCTAGTTTTCATGACTGGGTTCCGCCATTTTTGCCCTCAAAGGTGAATTTTTAATTTAGTAATGTGACGTGGCGTGTTGCATATCGGAATATAGAATTTGTTGACACTCAGAATATGAAATCACCCAGAAACGTGTAGTACTTCAGGAAATAGAAAATTTTAACTTCACCAGTGTATTGGAAAAGAGCGTCACTGGATGGTCTCTTTTGCGTGCTGCTCGCGCTACTGGTTTTCGTTGTGCGTAACATTGCAGTCTTTTGTGTGTTTATTATTGCGGGAGTATTGCCTGGGATCTCATATAATTTTGTGTGTTGTGTCGGCTGCGTCTTGATGAGAGCACAATAGTGTAATTTTCTTGCAGCGGTCTCGAGATAGTGCTCGGAGTTTTTCTGAATCCTCGTTCAAAGTTTTTCTGTTCCACAGAAATAAGCCCAGCTGAGATTGCTCAGAAGACCGTGTAAAAGGTAGTGCTCCGTACAGTTTTACTAAGCATTTCCTTCCACCCTGTGCACTATTGATATTGGTGTACCTATGGTCAAAAACTTTGACTGCCGTAATTGTATGTCCGATTTTTTTACAAAAATATTACCTTCAATTATCTTCTCAGAGCATAAGAGCAGTCGCTATAGAGGAGTATACCTTAACTGTAAAATAGGCTTCTCGTCTTTACCACACTCTAGAGTTATTTGTAATTTTGAATGTACAGGAGACCTCAAAGTATCTCAAGCTTGACCGTTATAGGAGAGTTTATGCTTAGTTGACTAAGATCAAATACTCATACTAGTCTAACGTTGACAGTAATCTTATTACTTCTGTCCCTGCAATATCAATGGAACATTGTGATTAAATTTTGACTTCTTTATCGTTAATAGTTATGGCTGACAAGAGTTATGACTGAGGTTGAATGAAATTGTTTTTCCAACTGATAGCTTAACTTACGTTTATCTTTGTATTGCAGGTACGCTGATCCCCTGTAGCGCCTCCTTCAATCTTGAAGACAGTGAGTGACCTTAGAGCGTAAAGTTATATTGTCCTATTCTGAATTAAAAAAAATTGAATTTATAGTTACCAAATTAAACATTCATATACTCTGACCTTGTGTTCCGTAATATATTCGTAATGACTATACTCCAAAGGATAAAATCAAAATATTTGTTGTTAGCTAATAATCATTCTATTTTAGCAGTCGTTGCTAGTGTCATTTTCTTTCACTGCTTCGAACTAGCACTGGTGTCTTCAAAATCAATGTTCATTGGACTTCGTTTTCAGTACTGCATATCAAGGAGCATATATTGCGGGAATTTACTAACTGACAACAATAACGTTCTTGCTTTAGTTGTATTTGCGCCTGCTCTTTTCAATCTCACTACTGAAAAACGAGCAAAGTACAATTTTTATCTACGCTAGCAAAAGTCTATGCTCACATGTCATATGGTTTATACTTTTTCTTTCAAAATTATGAGTGAAAGCCAAACTACATTCACTGACGGTCGGAGGCAGAGAGGTGACTTCCATGGCTGCAAGCGATCCTTCAGGCATTGGGTGCATTTGAGCCGGGCACCGTTTAACTCATGCCTACATTAACGTTAGGCGAGTCCATGTAATTTGACTTCAATCTAACTTCTCACATTTGGAGCTCTATTGGACGGGTGGCCATCGTTCTTTGGTGCCGCGAAATCCTCTCAGTGTGACCGTACGAGCCTCGTTTCGGCCATGCACGACTTGCTTGTGTTGCGCAAGCGCCGGCAGCGCCAATGTTTTACCTTTTCATTTCGGGTGTGGACATGATTTCTTCAGGGAAACTTCGTGATTAAAAGTATCTCAGTGGGCTAAATTTTCATCTTACCCCGAAAAATATTGATCTAGAAACAAAAATCTTGTTTTCATCATTTGTGTTCTTATTCGTTATTGGTGAAATGAAATATTGTAATTTTTCAAAATCAAATGATAGACGTTTCCATTCCATGCTTTCTGCACGATGACATGAATTTCTACTGATTTTTACATGTACTTCATCTAATAATGATTGCAGTACATGGCTCGACGTGAGGGAGAGAATCACCAATTTTTAGGAGACTTGCGTGATCATATCAGATTTTAAACTTGTGTTTACGAATCGGTGTTGTTTGCGATACTAATATTGAGAATAAAACAATGAATGGTAAATTGTGAGAAATAATTTATTTCATGTACAATCTTTTAGAACTAGACAGCGGTATTTGCACTTCTGTAACTCAAAATCGTAGGACCCCATTAGGGGGTTTCATTTTTTTAGGATAAAATATTCGAACAAGAACTATTTTTCATTTGCTATGATAAAAACAATTTTAAAAATATTAACGTATTGGTACCTTCTCTTTGATTGTCACATTGGATAGTTATACATGGTAATTCAATTTACAAGTCCTGTTAAGGGACATCATTCAATTTTTGACTCAAGATTACTATGTGTGCGCCATTTTTGAAGTCTGGATGTTAAAGCAAATATTAATTCAACTGAAAAGTCAATAGTAAACTTTCAATTATCCGTAGCTTGTGATACAAGCTTCAACTCGTCAATTATTATGTATATATTAAATCCAGAGGAGAATAAACGTTGAAATTGATGGCTTTAACGAAAAATATAAGATTTCAAGTTATAAATAACGAAAGATTCGGGTAGACGACAACATTTACCAGTAAATATCAGTAAAAAAAGCTACTGATATGTTTGATGTCTTTCAATTTTAAAATATTATCCGGGTATTTAATGTGAAACGCAACGAAGAAATTGAAATGCTTGAGTTTTTGTTGCGTAAGATTTATCCTGATCTTTTTCTTTGACGGGATCTGAAGTTAATTCTGCCAACACACACTTGAACTGTAAAGTGAACGTTCAAATCTGATATGAGAAAAAACCTTATCTGTCTAGCGTAGTAGCTGGAAAAGTAAACGTTCTTGTTAACAAGAATGTCAAAATATTCATTGCAATTTTATCTACTTGAGAAAATCTCTGGCTTGAGTGGGGAAATTCTGGAATGAAGTCCATTTCTTCATATACAACTTACTTTTTTATTTCTGCGAACATGTGATTTCCCCAGTGTCTAGAATCCATTATCTGATTTTTAGAAATCTGCCATTTTTTCAGTGAGCTTACATCAAAGGCCGAAGCAAGCGGAACGAATCCTAAGGCTGGTTATATTAAAGACTGAGCTGACGAGTCATTCTGGTCTTATTTCGGTGAAAGTCTTTAAATAATTATTGAGTGATTTTCAAGATTTGAATGAAAACTGGTATTTGCTTTCAAAATGATTCAATATTTGCATGGGTATTTTAAAATGTGATGGCATTTTTCATAAAGTTTGAACTACATCAATCAATATCGTTGTTGGAATTGATCGTTGCAGAATGTAACCTGTGTTACTGACATTTGTGTGGAGATTGTGCTGATACTTCGTGCGCATCGAGAAATATGAACGAAAATCGGGATTGAAGTAAGAACTGAGGCGCTAGTATCGTGAGACAAGGCTAATAACATTTTTCAAACTTTCTTCATTCAAGTTTGTTGGATTTTATTCCAACCAGTTTTGATTTTTCAAAATTTATTTGATTTTATTTGCACCAATTTTGATGGTATTAGTTTATCAAAAAGTCTGTTCGATTTTGAAGGGAAGTTTAGGTCGATAAAAAATGACCTTTTTAGCCTATCTAACATAATTTTACGCAGTTGTTATGTTAGTGTAATCCGTGTATAAGACTTCACAGGAACTGTTTGGTTGTCAATATATTAAACAAGAGCTGCTCTTGGACTTAGCGAGTACTCAAAGTTGTGTAGTTTTTGTCAATCTTGAGTCTGTGAACAGATTAGCTTTTCCATCCAACTACACTCAACCAGAGAGAGTATCATTTTTTATTCAATATTTCGCTGATCAGTAAAATAAAGAAGCTAACCTCGAAACGTCAAAAGGTGTTTAAAGTGTGTCATATTGAAATGAAATAATGATCACGGCAATGTTGTCGTTTCTCAAGTACGATAAACTAATTTCAGTGCATTTTCCAAAAAATAGTAGTCTTCTTCAGCTTCCTTTCCATTCGAAAAGGTCACGAAGCTCATGATAGCAACGTCAGAAAGTCTTAGGTTCTTTAATCACTAGGAGCCTGGATAATCGTGGGTGACTTCTTGATTCATCCCTGGAGCAATGAAGGCAGAGATCACTGGGGCCGCGAAGGCTCCTGCCGGATATGGCTTAGCCCTGCTCCTGGTCCAAGGGTTTACTCAGCACTTCACTCTCCTTCCTCGACATTAGGCCCAGAATTAATGCGGGGCTGACGTAACCTGTCATGCGGCAAGGAAACTGGTTAAAGACTCAACCTTAAGGAGACCTGTCTTTTTACTCCGATCGATTGCCTGCCCTTAATCAAATTTTTTGAGTCGACCAGCATATTGTAAACGTTTTTATTCTTTCTGGAAGTTACATTTTATCGTGGACATCTAGTTATTTTCAAGGATGATCTTCTCCACTCATAGACAAGATGGCAATGCCTGATAAAATTCGTTTTGCGTCACAGATATTGGAATAATTTTTCTCCATAGATTTTATGAATTTTTGTTAGCCGATTTTTCAGTTGAAGTTTAAAACTTTTATGCTTCTCAATTACGGGAGACTTCAGACCCATGAAGCAGCCCGGACTAATGTGCTTTCTAATATAATGCTATCTGTAAATTCATACCCACGGTTCCATGCTGTGTCAATGTTATTCATTTCTCATGAATACTATAAATTTAAATGTTTCATAGAATCTTCAGAAGAATTAGTTGAAAATTACTAAAAGCGTTATTTGTTTGAATTCATACGGTTTTCACAGTTTTCACGCATATTTTCTTAACGAGCCATCTATAAAATCAATAACGCCACATGGTTTTAGCAGCTGTAAATTCTATTCGATAGAGTCCGTGCAGATCGCTATCTCGCAAAATCTCGTGTAATTTGATTGAGTTCCATATCTTGTAACATCTAATGGAGTTCATCATTTTATTGACAGTTCTATTCACTGCTTTCATTCGTGCATTAAGTTTTTGTAAACATTCTTGTGACTATTCTTCAGTTATGTTCAACCATATTGGATTTTCCGCGTTGTTCACGGTGCGCCAGCAGGAATGCTCCGTGTAGCCTCGGCACTACTGACTTGCGACCCTCGCAGTCCGTTGCTCACCGTCTTTGATCTTCCGTCAAATCAGTTTCATTTATCCTTTTTGGGACCATATTTGCATCAGATTTTCATGGAAATATATTTCAGGCAGCTCGATCGTGTATGCCAAGATTACAAGTTGTCGGTTCAGCAGAGACATCGATTTTATCGTAGTCATGGCGGCGCCATTCTCGACACGCCGTCAGCATCCACTTTTTGCCGCTGATTGATCAAACGACTTTGGTAGCCGCGTGAATTTTAGCGGAAAGAGAAGAGCGGATCATTTTGAATCGCCTCTAACATGCACCGAATGATCAGTGACGGCCCTGAACTTTATTCCTCTGGGGTAAGCAATCTGTACAACTTTTTATGTTATTTCGAGTGTTTACTCGCATCGTTCGATCACCTGGAGCCTGCTTTGCTGACTGGAAATTGCTAAATGATCACTATTTCATCAACTGCTAAATGTGAGATTATTTAGTAGCTATGAAACCAAGCACCTCAATATTCTACGAAGTTGATGTACTCGAGAACATGCATATATAATTATTTTCTGAAAAAGATGTTATAGTCTTGAAAAACTATACAGTACAGATACAGTATCACAAAACTATAGGAAATTAATTTGGTTATCGGCTTCTGCGGTTTGGAGGGTTTGCTCTGAGTCAGGAGCATTTTAGAAGTATCCGAATTCCCCTTACGGTGTTTTCGTTTTCTAGTTTTCTGTTATTCTTCATCGTAGTTCCACCTTCCACTTAGTCTTCTTCATCAGCTCGAGTGTTTAGTGAAGGGGAGCTATGAAATTCCAGCAGTTTGTTATTAATGTCGTCAATTAAGTTATAGTCTTAGGTGGCAAGTTTTGCAGTGTTGTCATTTCTTGGGAGAGAGCTACACTTGAGAGGCGCCTCCGATACGACAACACTTGCGGTCGCTAACTCCTCTGGACACGATGAAATTTCCTTCAGCGACCTCGCTTATTTTTCAATGAATCATCTCTTGTTCGGCCTTAAATTTAAATTTGCCACTGTGTTTCTAGCTCCTTTGCAAAGAGGAAAATCGTGTTTTTACTTACACTTACTTGGTTTATGCCGCTTGTAAGGCTACTGCTAACATGTGTTGTCTTATGACAGTGACATTTTTTCACATCTCTTCTTGTATTTATTCTTTTTCACGTGTTGCAGGAACGCATTAGGCGTAGATAAGTCTTATTAAAAATCTTAGTGAATACATACATATGTATTTACATAAAAGATAATGAAATAGATGAAATGTTATTTTTTGCTCCTTTATTTTCCATTTGCAGTACTTCCAGCTTTCGATCTAAATCGCCCGTTAAAAATAGCTGACCATTACTTCATAAGACATGTCGTTCATGTAATTGACATCAAAATTATGTATTAGTCGGATTGATTTTGTGCTGTCGCTTCTGCAAAACGAGCATTGCCTCTATTTGAGGACGAGACCGGAAAAGAATTTTGATTGAAAATAACATACTTTTAATAAACCTTTTGTATCAACTCCCAATGAGTTCCTTAACTTATGGTGAAATGCGTTGAGTACAGCTTTCATCATGCTTCTATGTGAGGGCTTAAGAGAAGTTTTTACTTTTTTCGAATAGATAATGTTACATTTTACGCATTTATTTTTTGAGACCTTAATTTCTAGGTTAAATTTAAATAAATATATTTCTTTGAAAACGAGCAATGCCAAGCAGTGCTAGCACAACCGTCAAAATACTTCCTTCTTTTTTCAGAGTAATGCGACAATTTTGACTTCATTACTGGGAACTTTTGCTTCAAATTCTCGGGTGAGCTACATTCTTTGAGCATTCTTTCGGGGCTTCTCTTACACTACAGAGCACGCCTGGCGCTGGGGATGTAGTGCGTCTCTTCTTGGTTCCTTTTGTGTTAGAATTGAGTCGCAGTCAGATTTGACTTTGATCATACCGAGGAAAAATTGAAAGACATTTCGGGGAAGAAGTGGTTTTCCTTTAGTAGTTTTTACTTCCTACTGCTCGGAGTTGGTACTTCAGAGAGGGACTGCGGGAAATGTTTAACAGCCTAAGAAATTAATTGCACATAACCTATCTTCTAGTAAGTTTTTCTTGATGATAGTCGTAGGAGCATTAATGAAAGAACTTTAGCTGTGCATAGAGAAAAAGATTGCTTTTACAGGCTACTCAAACGTTCTCACTTGATTATCCAATAATAATGCCTGTACCCTCAGCTGCCATCTCATGAGAAATTATTCTTCAGCGGATCATGGGCTTAGAACTCCTCGGAGGATAAGTAGGATTCCAACATTTTCTTAATGAAAGTACGTGAAATTTATTCCGAGTCAATATGCCACTTTAATATACCTTCCCTAATGGCTACAAGGTGCTGCAACATAAATTTCTAGCTTCAAAGCTAAACGCATTTAGAAAAATAAAATTATGTGTTCGCATCCTGTACATTGAACTACATGCTGCGATTGTAGATGCACTGGTATAGGGAGTTTGTTGTGGGTATTAGCTTTAGAGGTATACAGGTCTTCTTTTCATTACACAATTTGTCTTTTCACGGATATGGCCGACATGTTATTTCGGAAAACACTTGTTCGATCACCATCTTGTTTACACCTGCATTTGTACAGGTGCCACGGCGTAGTGCTTGAGAGATAAACAACCCCATACATCTATCTCTTCATCTTACTCTGCGATCTGACATTCGTAATTCAAAACTTCGGGCTGCTTTATAGTCTATTGGCACAATGATCAAATAGTGATAATAGCAATATACAGCAATAATGAAGATAATTATTGGGGGAATACGGAAAGTAAAGGATTACTTTGACACATCGATGTTCACCCAAGGAACTAAAAAAGTGCGTTTTAAAAGAAATCGTAAAATATTCATTTAATCGAACGCAAAAAAATACTTTCACCGTGCATTATTTTTAGAATGTGTTTCCAAAAATGTTGGGAAAACTGAAAATATTCTATAAAAAGTTTTCAATAAAAATCTTAGCTTCGCTGAATGACATTCAAGTAAGTATGACATTCATCATAAACTCTCCGTTTTTTAAATTTAGAGGAAAACAAAGAAGAAAATATGGGAAACATTTAGATTCACAATAATATCATAGGGCAGTAACAGGAAAAAGAGCGAGAGGAGTATAGAGAGGCCAAAATGAGCTGGGCGGCTATGCCATTGATTGTGCAAACACAATCATTGGTTTCTCAGGGCACGCTGGAGGACCAGGATGAGTCCTGCAGCGTCCGCTCTTGTATGGAGAGGCCACCGTCTATTCTTCTAAGTTATTCGAAACCTCTATTTTTAGGCCAAATCTTGCAAAAATGGAGAGATAGATCTTTTAAATAATGTGATTTTGCATTTCTTGCGATAAAAAGTCATATAAAAACACGTGGCTCGGCAAATATTGCAAATGAAGGTATTTCCTTTGCCCAGTCGCTTCCATCCATTAGCGCTATCAAAACAACGAATTTGGATAAGCTTGTATTCTGGTTACAAGCAGTGCAGAGGTATTTGAAATTTAAAAGATTGGCTATCGTTCCAGGAGTGTGGTACGTTTTGTGCATAGGACAGATCAAGAACAGTTGTTTTAAGCTTTTGCAACGCTTGTGCTACTGTCGGGATAATATGCCCCACAGAACGTTGGGGTAATATGTCTAGCTGCAAAACACAAATGGGAGAATTAATCCCAAAATATTTCTAGGTCTAGCTCCTAACCACGTAATTGGGACATTTTGGATAATGTTCAGGTTCTTTTTAGGCATAGACTAAGTTCTAGCTCAAGAAAACGAATATGCACAAAAAATGTTCGGTAGCGATTGAGTTAAGATTTTGATTAGTTATTTGATTGTTGATAAGCTTTCTTTTGCGAACAACTATTGTCACGTTGATGTTTAGGCATCAATCCGTGATGATTAATACATTTTTCTTGCACAGTTCGTGAAACACAGTTTACTTCACTGCAGTAGTTGATAGCACTAGTTTCACATCAGTTCAATATGTAAGCCTATCTTCTTGAATATATCGCGGCTTTTGATTGACGGATAATTATGTTTACCATTGATTCCAGACTATTTTCCCAAACACTTCCTGACGTAATTATACAACATGCCTGATCTTCATTTTTTTTCAATAGAGCAATGTTGAAACACGATCATAATGTATTTCTGTTGTGGATTCATTCTAGGCTTGACCAATGGGTGGGAAAATGACTTGAAAAACACATCTGAAGCATCTAATTTCGGTGCTTAACTTTTTTACAGAGCACGTATTTTTTAAATTCCTAAAATAATATAGGTTGAAATCAATGTAGTTTTTAGGGGCTCAAATTTTTCAACAAATCAATATTCCTGAGTCAATTTCTTTCGTTCATCTGGTAACAGATTTTTTAACACTTCCCAAGAAGGAGAATTTTCATTACGTCTGCGAGAGTCGAGTCAGATTTCAAGAAAGTTTCGCTTAATTCTGTTCCCTTGGACCTGAACCACGTTTTCTATGTCCTAAATAATGACAGACGTCAATAAAAAGAACAATAAGCACTTTATCACTGGGGCAGAGGTTTCCTGATGAAATTGCTGACGTCAACGTTTCCGTCGGAGTGTTCCGTGTTACTTGATGATCCCAAAGAACTATGCTCTTTTAGCTGAACTCTTTAAAGGTATTTTGAGATTGTTAACTGGTCATTGATCTGTAAACGATGGCCACAATGCGTTAGAGCTGATTCATGGCTGAACTTCTAAATTAACTCCTATCGAACTGTAGAAATATATTTTTTTTCTGGCTGATATTGTTTTAAGCGTCTTAACATGTGTGAAATCAAGCAATTGTGCTATGGTATATACTAATATATTTAAAGTTTCTTATGCTAAGATAAACACAAAGTTTGCAATCTTCTGTAGTTCCATATCTAGAAGAAAAATCTCCACATTGCTGGGGCATTGTTTACTTCGTTCCAATACTGTAGCTATCAATGACATCACGTGGCCAAGACTTATAACAAAGCAGCGATTATAAAAGCGTTGGATTACAACTGATACCGATGTATTCTGGTTGCTGAATCCAATACCTTCACAAGTTGCAAAGAGCAAGAATGTATGTATTGACGACCTTATTGTATCAGAACACATGATACGCATGTTTTACGTATATATCTATATTTGTAACAGTGTAGTATATATCATATATGTGTATGCAGGTAATTACAAAAAACTCGCCAAAATGTTACGTTTTATGAGTAATTTTCATATATGACGTACGGTAGCCTTGTAGAGCGTGGCGAAGTTTACCGGAGAGTAGTCTTCTAATTTAGCAATAAACTCTTATACCACGAATACCTTTCTGTCTTCGTATGACTTTTTTATCTTATCAAATTCAATCTAAAATTTTGAATAGAGCCAATTAAGCAGTCATTCTTCAAACTCAAAATCTAGTCGATTCAAGTCGATAAAGTTATTGTCAAAAATTTGAAAATTAGTCATTTTTTAACAGTATAAACTACTTTGTTTTGTATTGTTTTTGCGTTGTATCCAACTTCGTGGCTGAGAAGTGTATTTACTGCCGATCTATTTATACGAGTTGTTTCCTCATTTATCTCGCTCATAAATTACCTTTTACAGGTTCAAATTGTCGAGAAAGGAGAGTTATGGCGCTACCCTGAACATTTATTGTTAGATAATATTTGGGGTCCAACTATTCAATGGTATACCACGTCCTTTAACTCTCAGTTAAAAGATTTGTTTAATTTTTGTATTTTTTGAGTATTTTGAGAGAACATCTTATCATAAAATTTTAAAAATAGTACTTCTTAGCCTTTCTGAAAAATCCCATCCGACAATGCAATTATTTTGTGATTTCAGCAAATCGTAGCTCTAATATTTGCTCGTATTTCGGGAAATAGCGTTCATTTTTTGATGATTCATAAAAGTCCAATAATACCTAGTCCAAATTATCCTCGACGCATTTCTTCCTTCTCCGAAAAGAATCGAGTTTACTAGGCTCGTGCTCACAGCTACATTAGTCAGGTTCACTTCAGAAATGCGTAGTAACGAGAGGCATGGGTACTACGTATTTAATCTATACATTTTCAATATGTAATGTGCTCATGAATACGCATTTTACTCAGCGAGTGTGCGTAAAGGTGAATGTTCATGTCTGATTTTTGGTAAAAGATCCTCAGTATTTAATTTATTCGTTTCTGTTTTTCGTGCAAAACTGTGTCTAAATTTATAGATTTCATTCGAGTTTAAGGTGCAGCAGATCTATAACAAACACACAAAACTAGGCTTTTGAATACATTTTGCATTTACATGAGAGTAAAAGTGGCATCCTGTGTATGTTTTTCATTTTAAAATTTATTTGGAACAAATTGCACGTGCCATTTCTTAGTTCACTCGAATGCTTGAGAGTTTCAACTATGTTCCAGTGTTAGCGAGATTCACTGCCGTAAAATGATTTCTAGAATTGCTCTTCCTTACTCTGTCAAACGAACATCTGCATTTAGTATGTTTAAACCTATTCCATCTCAGTTACAAAGCTTCACTATTTAAAAGATTCTACTCCGGAGCTTTATTCATTTCTTGTATCGACATCTTTTCTTCCCCTGAAATTGCTGGCACGAGTTGACGTATTTTGGAATCATTGTAGATCAGCTGGAATTGCCTTGAAATCTCATTCGGGAATCAATTTCTCTTGGCCTGCATAAGCAAGTGGAATTACTTTTTAAACTCTCAATTCAATTTGGTAGGATTCATTCGCAGGACTCCAGCTACTGCTGTCCCGTGCGATGCACTGCTTGCCTTACCAACGGCTTTTGAATGTGACTCGTGTTAACATCAGTAATCCGATCTACAAACTGACTGGGGGGACGTCCATTTATATGTTTTATCTTAGGTAAAAATTGTGTTACTTTATATGTAGGAGGACCTGGTCTCTCTGAGTTGAAGAAAAAAGTCCCTCTGAACGTTGGTATTTATTTTGATTTCAAGTGTATCTTAGAGCTTCTGATGTCAATAATCTAAGTTACAATCATTAAAATTTCAATGCCACCAGTAAAATCAAAGACTCCATTTGTAAACGACATCATTTGCCACATAAATATAGAGTTCAGGAAAAAATCGTTGCTCAGTCAACGCAATTACTCTCTTTCCCATATTTTTTACCTGTTTTTGTTCGGTTTCCGCGTACCCCAACCTGGGCTGATCACGCAAACAAGAGGATGTCGATCCTCCGGTTTCGCTTGGACAGCATTTTCTTGCTGATCCAATATACTTATCCGAAAAGAAAGTCCAAATTTTTAGATGTACAATCACCAGGTCACTCACTGATATCGAATCGTGTCGGTTGGGGAACAGAAGGTTTCTTCTGCTGGTCAAGACTTTCAAATTAACGTCCTATAATTTTTATTTTGACATGCGATCATGGAATGAGGAGACTCTTCGATCTGAGTATGATGATACGCTCACATAAAAAAATTTCCTCTTTCCCGATCTAAGGAGAAATGTTAGTTTATATTATCAATGATCCTTTAGTGTTCCAATACAAGTCTTTGGATAGATGTAAACTAACAAGAACATTTTTGTGTATTTTTTGCAACGGTACACTTTTAAAATGTATTGAATAACGGAGAGAAGCTTTGGGGGCATGGTACTCTGGTCCATGTGTAAAATTGATTGAGGTTGAAAATCCTTTTACTTTCTTTTGTTCATTAACTATCCTTGATGTAATAAATGATTATTTTCAAAAAGAACGAGGGAAATTTCACTTCGTGAGTAACCCAGTGCGCACCTTGATTGAGTATGAACATTTAAATTCCAAATGGAAATCTGTTCGTGAACGAGTATCAGTCACCTGTCAGATTCCCGGTCCCGTCGAAAACTGGAATTCGGCATGTCTGTCCGAAACCGAGAATTCGGAAGAGCATAGGGAATTAGCATTGGCTGGACTTCAGCCGAATATCAAAAAGCTTGCCTCTGTCCGACAACGTTCTGGAGAAAAGTTTTCTTTTTCATGAAGTACAAAGGCTTCTGTACTTAGCAGCGGCTTATGGTGTCTAGAGTAATGATTGTTCTTTGAAATTTCATTACATATAAGTTTTTATGGGCTTAACTTTGCAGTAGTTTTTCGTACAGTTCATAAAGAAGAATTTCACTATTTAGGTTTTGAATCATAAATGAGTAATACTCCATAGTTGATAATTAGAAGTTCATCAAGATGGGAAAATTCAGAATTAGTATCTATGACCCAAGCGGTGGAGCTAGAGCAGAGCTAGAATATCGTTGCATGAAAGACCTTTTCCATGCTCTAGTAGTCTGATAGAGGCTGGTTACCAGCACTTCTCTTAATTATCCTAACAAGCCGACACACTTCTATTTCGCCAGCACAGACTGGCGTTCTGTGTAGTTCGCTCAGGCAAGTCGTCGGCTCCTGCCGGCGCCGAACCGCGTGGCAATACCTTTCCATTAGCTCTAATTAATGATGACATTTTTTGATGATATAACTGTGAGGGTCATTATAATAAATGGTATTAGTAGGACCGCTGAGTCTCGTTGATCAGTTGATGAAGTTGTTGAAGGCCTTTGGGGGAAGGCTTAATGGTCGTAATTATTTGATTTTACTAAGTGCACTTGGTCGTGTCTTCTGAGACTCGCATTTTTATGTTGAGTCGTTTACTCTCACCACTTTCATCTACGACAATGTTATCAAAAGCATTATTTACAGGGTGATCGTCCATGTTTTTGATATGTTCAGGTCTAGAAGCAAGGTTTGTTTTCTTTGATGATATGTCATCGAATGCTATTTCTAGAAGCTGTAATTTTGGAACATTCTTTCGTGTGTGAAGTTGTAAATATCATCCGATAAAATTTGACTCATTAACTGACGAATAGTCTTATTTTCAATTTATTCTCGTGCCCTATTAGCTGAATATTTTGTCGAATATAAATACGAGTATAATGCTTTTTTTGTAGCATTGCTACAAGAATTTCCTTAAGAATCAAGTTGAGATTCTGAGCTTTTCCGCTGCGTGCTTCTGATAAATTGAAGTCCATCTGATGGCTGACACTCCTCGCCCTAACTCGTATTTTCCCCTCAAATTTGCTCCAACTTTTCGGCATAATTTACCGTAAAATTTCTCCTACTTTCTGTGGTTTGAAAAATTGCCTCGACCTTCAGGACCCAATCATTTTAAAAGCCTCACTGTCATTTCTTATTCAAAAATAGAATAATACTATTTTATAAAGGTTTGTCCTGATTTTATCGTAGCCTTATATTCTCGTTACAGTAATGATACAGTGGATTCGGATGCTTTTCTTACTCACAAATATCGCTCTTCACAGTTTGTTTCTCCTTCATAACCTTTTCAATTCTTACACGACAGATTGCTTTGATCGCCCATTTGGTTTTACTTATTCCTTTAACAATTTTAATCCATTATATCGTATTTTCAGTTTTTTAATACAACCTAGTATATTTCGTCAGTTCATTTCGCTGTCGCTGTTACGGAAATTTGTGTGTGAAGCGATATCCCTTCGTTTCCAGCATTGACTTCCGAAACGCGCAACGAGCCAAGCTTTCGAACTACCGACAAAATACTCAATAAGGTAAGCGATACATCGCTCGCCAGTCAATATATTGCAGTCCGTCCCTCACGTTCATTTATCAGTGTCTCGAGACTTCTCTCGAGCGAATATTTGTCGTTGTTTAGAATGAAATTACTTTTTAGATTTTCTTCTATCTTACGCTCACAATTTTATTCGTAATTCGAAAATGTTTTCCTATTACACCAGGCTAAAGAATCTCAACCGAAATAGCAGCGGTGCCCCGATTTGAGCCTCAGCCGCCTTTTAATTGAGTTAGACGTTCTGTCAGAATGATGGTCTCGAACAGTCCGGCTGGAAGGAAGCTGTTGTTTAATGAGAACTATTCTCTTTGATTTCTGACTAGGAAGTATTCTCCAATATTCTGTTATTTCAGGATCGTCGATCGTTAGCTCTGGCAGAAGCTCCGCTTTTCTTGTTTTCTCTGCGGTCCGAATGGGTGGTGGCCGAGCGCTCTGGGTTTACTTTGTTCCGTTCCTGTTATTGCAGGGCCTTTTGACCTCGTGCTCTTACTTTGTATGGGTCCAGTTATTGCAGGGCCTTTTGACCTCGTGCTCTTACTTTGTCTGGGTCCAGTTATTGTAGGGCCTTTTGACCTCGTGCTCTTACTTTGTATGGGTCCAGTTATTGCAGGGCCTTTTAACCTCGTGCTCTTACTTTGTGTTCGTACTTCGTGTCTCGTGTTATTATACGGTATGAATTTGGGCTCATACGTTTTTAGGCTTCATGACCTCATGTCCCTGGTGAATTCAAAGCCTAGTGATAAAGAGGTCTTTTACCTGCTGCTCCTACATAGTTGTGCTTCTGTTATTGAAGGGCTCTCTGACCTTTTGCTCGTTTGTGTTTGGTTCCTGTTATTGTCGATCCTTTTGATCTCGGACTCGTGTTAGTGCCAGGTGCGTGATCTTAAGCTAATATTTTGCTCGAGTTTAATGTTTCATATTTTTGTAAGATACTAGGATTTTAATATGGAATTATACTCTTTCAACTTGCGGTCATTCGTGATAAAATCGATCTTTAAACGAGCAGAAGCACCTGTCACTTTATACTGCTATTTCAGATGTGGAAGTTGCTAAGGAACGAACATTACTTGTCGCTTTGTTTGTGTGGAATGGGAATTACCATAGCGCGATTCACTTTTTCAATTTATCTCTACACAGAACTCAGTGTTACGAGTAAACTCAGATTAAAATGAGTATGTTTAAGGAGTGTAGGGGTCTGTAAATAGCTAAAATGAACCAAACAAGACATTTGAGTGTTGACTTACTTTTCTATTGTTTACACTCATATATGATATTCGATCGAAAGCAAAAATATTGAACAATTGTGATGAAACCTTCAAAGTTTCTTCTGAGTGGTATTTTTTATTCATAACTTTTTGAGCACCCTCTCAGTTTTCTGTAGTGAAGTTAAAAATATAATTTTAATAGTGACAGTCACTGATCGAGTGAAAACCAAATTTCGACAATTTTACCAACGACGTTTTCAGTTTTCAATTATTTGCCAATTCTATTTTTTTCCAATTTTGTTGTTCCACTATTCGTTTAAATGCACACTATTTTATTAATTTTGTATAACATTGGTTTTCAGTACATGTCAGCTTTCTTACATAGGATAAAAATCGATTTAAAATATGTTCGATTTCTGGATATACTGGAGTGTATTACGCTATAAGCTAATCAGGGGAGTATCCTGACAACGAGATCGTGAGTTAGGAGTAACGAACGCAATTCGGCGTTGTCCACGGAGTTTGCGCTGCTGGCCAGCCCTGTTGTTTCCAGCACTTCTCCAAATTTAGCTTTTCAAGCGTAAAAAACTTGGACGCTTGCTTCTAAAGATCTTTAAATATTCGGTGGCGGCGAGAAGGTCGTGTCACGTGTCTATTGTTGTCATGACAACCTTCCTTCTTACCCTCGGAAAGTTCATGCAACGCAACCATTGGTCTTATTCTTATTATTTCTGAGGTGTTGTTGTTGCAAGTGTGAGTTAAATGACTCATTCCTGTGGTATTAAACAAACTCTTCTGAAGATTTATTCAAGCATACAAATGTGTGACAGCCTTTAATGTGTGGACATGTTCATACAGCATCCAATTTAGGAGAGCGAAGCATATTCATCATTATTAACCACTCATAGTTGCTTGCTAGCAAAGCACTTATTTTTGTTTTACTTAATTTAAGAATATTTCATTTTTGAGTGCACTGCTTTCTTGTGGATTACTAGTCTAGAATATTGGAATGAGTAATGGTTAAGAGATGAAATGGTACTTTCATGACTCTGTAGCAGAATTTGGGTAGAAGGGAATATCTGATTCATGACACGCGTGAATTTGTAAACTATTTCTAGAAATTGTTGTTGGATTGAGCAGCTGTTCAACATCTCTTGAATAATTTCTATGAATTTCTCTATGTATTGAATTGTTTCCTGTTCCTCGTGGAAGTTAATTCCTGGTTATGAGCTTAAGTTTTTCAATGTGGAAAGAGGAGTTAAATCAAACACTTGACTCTTTTCTGTAAGTTTCGTTAATACAGAACAATAGAATAGTGACTTTTTTACATAATTGCTCGCTCAAAATTTGCCTACGCTCCAAAAATGCCAAGCGTTGTTGATCTGGTCGTCCTAATTCCTGTCATAATTTTTCAGTTTTATTGGTGAAAAGAAACTAATTTGCGAATGTACCTTTTCAATTGCATGCATTGGTAGGACATCAAACAAGTACCCTAAAACCTCAAAAGTTCTCCTACACTTTTCCATAATACAAAGAAATAACTGTATGTATCTCGTGTCATGGGCGTCAGAAGTCGTGGGTTGATGGACAAGGAGAGATTCGGACCTTTTTCTGGAAGTAGAACAAAAATCTGAGCCTTAGCGTATGGCGGTAACTCGTCGGTGTCGACGTGCGCCTGCAAATCAATAGGAGCCAGCGACCAACTGCAGATGAGCGAGCGCTCCAGAGAGAGGAGCTGTCGACCAAAAGGTCACTGAAATGTTACCATCGATGTCAGAAAAAAAGAGACCCGAGCATAGACGAATCATCTGTGTGAACATGGGGCTCAGGTGGTTTTGTCGGAGATCATATACAAAGGGTCATAGTGTTGGCTTTTGTATTTATTTGTAGCTCTGAAAGGTGATGGCTTTTGGGCCCCCATTGGAGAACTTTTTCTGCTGTTTGAAAAGAGAAAAATAAGCTCATTACTTCACAACTATTAGACAGTGTGAACTCGAATGAAAAAATACTTCAGCTTCAATTTAATTCTGATATTTTGCTATTTTTTTATTACTGTTGTTGCAGGAAATACAAATGTAAGTTTTCTACATTACGTTCACAAATACCGAATACTTTAATCCATCTTTTTTCAATGATTGAAATAATAGTCACACGTTCAAACTCGCTGCTCACTGACAAGTTTTTGTCAATTTGCCGCGCATGGTGATTTATGAAATGAATTTTTTAAATTTGAGAATCTGTACTAACTATAATACTTGTCCTTTACATGAAGCATGTGTCACTAGCCTAAGCATCGCAGCTCAGTGCTCAGCATCTGGACATTTTTATCCTCGTATTCAATAGCAGTTCAATTTGCTTCTGTTTGTTTGTGCTAACTCTGCTGTTATCTTCTTTCTTATCAGCCTTACGAGAAGGAGAGAGAAAATTATTGGACTTCTTGTTAATAGCACAAATCTGTGAAGTATCAGGTCATTCCGTAAGTAATGGCTGATTATGTCTAACAGCATGCAGGAATATTCATATGTTTTTGGCTACATTTCAGCTAATTGAATCACGTTTTGGAGGATCACAGAATAAAAAATTAACTAATTATAGCCCTTTACGCATAGAAGTATCTATAATAAAACGCACTTCAGACACTTGATGCTTCAAGAGTTAGGATGGGAAGCTCTGCTGCTAAAGCGTCTCGAGATGGTCTTCTAGCCTATGGAGGTGAGAGCCTAGATGAAAAACTTGTAGAAGATTACTTGTAAAATTCAGGTATAGAAATTTCAGGCCTAAAGATGCGGATCAAATATAACATACAATTGAGTTTAATAAGAAGTTAAATCTAGCATCGCTTGAAAAAGATCCTGCAGTATCCGTCGAAGAATCCTCCGACCTTGCTCCTTCACTCAGCAATTAGTTTCCTAGTTTACAAAATCATGCGAACTGGCAAACATTTCAAATCCAAAAGGGAATTGAAACTGGCATTTCAGAATTTTTGTTTCGAAATGAAAAGTTTTCACTGATTGCATTAAAACACAAGTTAATAAAAATAATTCATGAATAATAATGGGAACTACATTAACAGTACAAGTTCATCATCACGTTAAATTTAATCACCTGTATTCAGTATTTAGAACTTCAAAATTGGTAATGGGATGGCTAGATAGAAAATATACACTACTGGTCGAAATAAGATGTTACGAAGTACCAAAATTTGAATCATATTTTGAACAATTTGAAATAAAATTGTTGTGCACAGTTCTAATATAGGTTAGATGAATAATTTAGATGAGCAAACAAGTAGATCCCTTAACATTTTATCGCAGAAAAAGAACAAAAACAAAGCTTTAGATAAATACAGCTGGTCAAAATTATAAGATCAAACAATAAATTTATGAATAGATTTGCATAGAACGTTATTATAGCATTTTAATAACTAGTGTATCCTCCATTATTATTTATTGCTTGAAAATTCCCTTGGGCATGCTGGTTACAAGCTTTTCTGCGACGTCCACTGGGACTTTGCCCCAAGTATCGAACACAACCTTACGAAGACCCTCTTGGGTCTCAAATTGCAATCCATCTTTATAAACTTTTTTTTACCCATCCATCCCCAAAGGTTTTCGATCGGGTTGAGATCTGGAGAACAAGGTGGATGGTTCAAGAGTTGGATATTATTGACATCAAAGAACTGCTTCGAATGGCGAGCGTTGTGGACTGCAGCATTGTCTTGGAAAATCCAGTTTTCTCCACACATCCTAGGACACTCAGTGAAGATAGAAAAACGTTCAAAGATGGTAACGTATCCGGCTGACGTTTGGTGACCTTCCATAAGCTGTAACTCAAGCGTCCCGTTGAAACAGAAAGCTCCCCACACAATCAATGGTCCTTCTCCACTATGCCTTGTTGAATAAGTTTCATTTGAAACATATTTGTCAAGCCAGTAGTGCTGAAACCTATCAGTGCCATCGAGGTTAAACTTCTTCTCGTCAGAAAACACAATTTTCTTACATTTTTCTATATTGCATGTTCGGTAATCTGCAGCAAATTACATGCGGGAGGTTTCATGACGAACGAGAAAACGGAGCTTCTGCTATCGTTTTAATTTATTAAAACCTCTATTATTTAAATGTCCGAATTATACGAGAACTACGGTCTGCATCAGTATTTGCCTTTATTTGCCTTGAAGTTATGTTTGTGTTCTTCTTAACCTCCTTATTCGTCTTTCATGAGCAGGAATGATCTTCTTGGGGCGACCGGTCGATTTTTTTGTTCCATATTCAGTGGGATTTTTTAAGAAGTTTGTGACGATAGCTTTACTCTTATTTAGTTCACTTGCAATTGCTCTATGTGACATGCCACGTTTTCGAATTCCACAATTCTACCTCGCTCATAATCTGTTAAAACTTGTCCTCTACCCATGAAGAAATTAATCGAAAGTGTTATTAATTAGCCACGCACATTTTCACTTCATCAGCTGTTGCGTGTAACTGTCTGATTTGTTTACATTTTGCCAAATAAAACAGTATTTCAATCTTGGTCTTATAATTATGACCAGGCATAATGAGATGTTTTTCATTTCGTGGCGAATAAAATGTTAGGTACAACATTTTCAGAAAATTTTTTCATTAAAATTTATTTACATTCGCCTATGATATGAGGAGAGAGAAATTTTCCGCCAAACTAAATATATGTACTCAAAACGCTGAGATCAGGTGTGGTCTTATCATCTTGACCAGCAGTGTATGTATGTACATCGCACAAATAATGTGTCCGCAGAGGCTTATCCTGAATTAATAATCTCAATACATAGCCTCGCCGGTTAAGTGTCCATCTCTTTACTTTGATGGCTACCAAGTCTAGTTTCTGAAGGCAGCTTTCAGTAAAATCAGGCCTTTGAATATCCCTCGTGAGCGTCTCCGTGCCAGAAGTTCAGGAAGTAGTGATGGCTAGGCTGTGAAAGCCTCCGAATTTTAGACCAATGGATGATTAATTATTTGTTTCACTCATTCTCCTCTTCGCGCCAATGATTCATATGTTAGGCGCAGGGCAGGAGCAAAAATAAAACGCACTGCTGCTGTCAGAAGTTTTTTCGTTATTCTCTTCAGTACTTTTTCTAATGCCTTTGTCTAATACATGATTTAATTCTTGAAGTTCACATCTGAATTTTATATTTCATGTTCAGATTATACTAGTCATATTTATAAAGCTTCGTACTTGAAAATTTAATAAAAACCTCTGACAAGTAAATTACTTGCTGTTCTTGTACACAAGGCTACAGCCAAGCTTATTTTCTTTGCTAAGTTTCCTACAATAATCTCTCTGAATTCTATCCAGCTCTTGAGCAAGAAAATTAATTTCCGCTGAAATTTGTTTTCTGGTTAGGAACGAGCAAACAATTTCAAATATTGATTTGTTTTGAAGAAATTTGAGGTAATGAATAGCTGTTGAATGGAATGATTCCGTGGGCAAACCTCGTTACCATCATAGGAATATTTAAAAGGATTTTGGTGTGTACCATAAATGTTGTTACCACAAATGTTTACCAAGAACTAAGTGTTGACTCGGTGTTTAACATAGTTTTTACTTGAGTATGCAGAAAGTATCGGCAAGTTCACTTCAGCGTGGCGTTTTTTATCGTTAGATTAAAGTACAACTTCCCCAGTGAGCTTAGGTTAAGTTCGACGTCTTGAATGAGCAATAATCTTAGAGGCAAATTTAGTTCTATGGCAATTTTTCACACTCGGTTTGACCAAAACTGTGTTGGTAAAACGACGGTCTTTCAGGTTCACCATCTTGAAGGTTGCGCTCATATTTCATGACTTCCTTGTGCTCTCATGCTACCTAATTAGACAACTCCCTGAATCCCTCCTGGGATACCTTAATTAAAATTTAATCCCTAGTTTCTAGAAATTCAGATCATGCAGAGTTTGGTTCAAAGCAAGATGGGCGCGTATCTGGAATACGGGCAGACCTGGCTTAGGGTGTTGGATTTTGGGAGATTTATAGAGGATTTGCCTTGGATTCAGTACTGATCGTCCACAGATTTTTGCCGGATTTTTGCCGACCTAAATTTGATTAGAGGTAGCTCTTTGTGGTCTGGGAGGGAGACTCCGCATTGCCGCTGTAGTCTTGCCACTAAAATACCTGAATTTCGTTCCTTTAAAACGCCTTCTGAGTGCCTTATAAGGAAGAAGCCGCATTTGATTCGATGGACTAGATAAAAATTTGTTCGTTTCTGTTGTTGAAGTCATCTTCTGTGGGAACAAATCAGATCTACCTGCGCAAAACTCTGAGTCTATTGTTCAAATCAAAAATAACGGCTATATATTGTTAAGATTTTGTATGAAATATTTCCTTAAAATCTAAATTTTATGCTGGGAATAGTTTCTGAAAAATGTGTATATTCATTTACGCTATGTCATGTCAATTATATTTTTCACGAGCATTAAAAATTATTCTTTTTCCTTTTATTACGAAACACAACTCAGAGAAACATTAACTTTTTCCTTTAGCTTGCTTCAGATATTTATGTCAAACCTGTTTATAGTAAATGCGCATACTTATTTGCCCGTCGTGTCCTGTTCTGTAGCGATGTTTTTGGCCCTTTGCTTACTTGGAAAATTTGTTACGTCTACTCCGTCGCTGAAAATTGATGGTAATGCCTAAACTTTCGCTCAAGAATTGGCTCCTGCTCCTGCGTCGAGCGAGGCTGCCTCGATGGAGTCGGCGCTTGCAACTTCTGATGTTGCTTGCAGACCTCGAGACTGCGTCTACTTGCACAGATGGTGGTCATAAGTTTGTGTTTCTAGTAAAACTAAAGGCCTCTCAGTCATTCATAGGAAAACGAAGTCTCTTAAACTAACGCAAAATTTAAAACAGGTTCATTTGTGACTTTAAATGTGGGAAGTAGCTGTAAGACTACACTTGTAAGACTACACCTGCAACACGCACAACTGTAAGACCACCTACAGCACGCACAGCTGCAAGACCACCTGCAGCACCGAACGCAGCAGCGCTGATCTTGAAAGCGAGACTGGTGAGAGCTATCGCGCATCCACGCTGCTACCTAATTAAAGTGCTCGTTTGCTCAACGTATTACCCAATCTTGTTACCCGAAAATGCACCAAATGGAACGCGGCGTCTTTTAATTCCAAGGAACATTTTAGAAAACATGTTAGGAGGTAACTAGTGGGATTGCCGTTGTTGAGGTAAAGTTTATAGACAAGTTGTCTAAATTCAAGAATACTCGCAACGGATCCTTTACAGCAAACTGCCGTCAGGAAGTATGAAATAGATGCACTATACTACGTGAAACCCCTTCCATACTCAAATGTTCTTTGTAAGTACAAAACAAACTCAGATAAAAGCGTAACTTCATTCGTATCACCTGTTCGTATGGGAATTTATTTCCTTTTCATTGAATATGAGCCTGATCTTCTTCCTTAGGAATGTTCTATCTGCCTTCAAATACTTCGTATTTGAATTATGCTACTTGAACCGCGATTAAAGTTTCTTTCTCCTGAAATATCCTGTATTGTTTCAATAAAATTTACCTATCTCTTTAAGCAGCATCGTGCGTCAGATGAACCACCTCTCTTATAACCGTGCATCACTGGTCAGATCACTTGAATTGATCCTGCCGTGGTTGAACTAACAATAATAATAATGTATAATTTCTCTAAACTCGTTTTAATCTTTGTTAATCTAAATCACTGGACGTTAATACTAACATGCACTATTTCTACGAGTATTATTTTGCAAAACTATGAGCGACGTTCAAAAGTTCTACAATAATTTTTTTCTGCTAGGATTACTATTTTTAATGTGCATGGTGTCATTTGGTCTGTGTAGCACCTGATGCGTACTGAAGAGACGTGCTGCACAGAAGTGTGTAGAAGTGCAGAGACCTGCTGTAGAGTAATACTGCAAAGACATGCTGCAGATACATGCTGCAAGGACATGCTGCAAGGACATGCTGCAAGGACATGCTTCAGAGACATGCTTCAGAGACATGCTTCAGAGACATGCTTCAGAGACATGCATCAGAGACATGCTTCAGAGACATGCTTCAGAGACATGCTTCAGAGACATGCTTCAGAGACATGCTTCAGAGACATGCTTCAGAGACATGCTCCAGAGACATGCTTCAGAGACATGCTTCAGAGACATGCTGCAGAGTGATGCTGCCACCATCACAGCCGTCTCTGGTTCTCGTTCAGGGGTCTCCCTTCCATCAGCGATCGATCGCAGTGTTGCTATAGCATCATAGTGGATACAGCAATCTACGGACAGCGCCGCGCCTCTCCCTCTATCTCCTTTCTCTCTGTCTCTTTCGTCGTTATTTCAGCTGTTCATATCTTGTAAATGCTCAGTTCTTCTATGAATATTGTTTTAGTAGCTTGCAATACAGCATAATCAACAGGTGTTGCCTACCTCTCTCGTTTGCGTCTAAACTCACAATATTAAACTTTTAGAACATATGTTACGTTTATTGATGCGCTGTGTAGCTGTTAGTTCTGTAGCAAAAGAACCACAGCTGTTCACATTTTCCTCCGTCTTGTTGCTATGTGCATCTCTCCCAGGCTCGTGACGCATCTGGTCACAGGCTACACTTTGTATTCAACTATCATCTCAATTTCATTAACTTGAACCTGTTGCTCTTTCATTACCATAATTCATACCACTTTTCTGTATTCTCAAATCATAATTATTATTGTTCAATTCCAGCGCAGTTTGATATCTACCTACAACTAATGCTCACGCACTGCACCCTTTTACCTCATCCATACTTTTCTTCTTTCTCGGACCCGAGCGCCGCCTCCGCTGGGAGTTCCTGCATTCTCCATGCTAAAATTTCGTTAGATTCGTTGTCTTTTAACAAAGTGAATAATTTTTAGAATAAATTACAGCTTAATGAATTATAAAGTATTATGCTCTTCTTTCTATCCAGGTTCTCATTTTGTAAATCTTGGAATTATCGTAAAAAATTAATTTCGTAAAGAAAAATATTTCTCACACAAATTTATTCAACGTCAATTATTTAACTTACCCGTTCTCTCATATTTTATACTAAGATCTATCTATAAGAATGTGAACTGTTATATATCTTTTCGTATCTTGGAAACAATACGAATATGAACAATAATTTTCACTTGTTTTTCAGTGAGCTGAAGACATTTTCCAGAGCAAGCACTTAAGTGCTGTAGAGAGAATTTATTTATCGGTATTGCAGTACAATTAATGTACTCCTGACTTGTATTATAATTTTACTGTAACTTTCTCTACTGAAATTTAACGCAAGCTTGTTCGCTAGCTATTATTTATAGGGTCAAGTTCATAGTGTTATGCTTGTACTCCTACAAAGTTCCACACTGCATTTGTGGCAAGGAAGCGGTCTCTCCTGGTGCTGCATTACACCAGCGTTGACGTTTAGTTGAACGCTCAAAACTACGTCAAGATCTACACGTAACTGAAAGGGGTGCTCGTCTCCAGGACGTTCGCTAATTTTGAAGCGCTCACTTGGAGCTGAACCTCTCTGCTCGTTAACCTCATTATCCTCATTACGTCCACTTTGTCTGGCACAATTAACGCTGATCACGTCTCTGCACAGTCTACTTGTTTTCTGCTGCAGAATCAAGTACCGTGAAGTGGTAGTGACTAGTAAGCTGGTCTGATCGCCTAATCAACATCACTAGTTACCGGAAATTTATTATTAGAATTATGCTTGTAGTTAGGCATGCCAAGTTATACCCTGAAGCTTCTTACATTTGGTTGCTTCCTGCAGTTTTCTTGCATGAAATTTTTGAAATCGTAATAATCATTCGTTAATACAAAGAAATTTCTTAGATATATTGAAGGAAAGATCAAATGCAGGTCTCCCATGCTGTATGTTTTAGCATTCTTATCATTTTTTATGCCATATTCTAGTGAATTACAATATTTCAGGTGCAGTAGCTAGAAACCTTTTACTAATGTTTCATTACAAGTTTTTGTGAAAAGTATTGTGACAATGCATATTTCATTCCTGTGTCTACATGGAAACGTGCTTTAAATATTTTACGTATGCTTGACAACACCCTAGCCCCGTGCATTGTTTAAATTTCGATGAGTGACTGAATGTATGATAAAATAATTATATGGCGTGTATAAATGGCACGTATTATTATTAGCTATGGTCTCTAAACTTTGAAAGTCTGTGATCTATTCTTAATTTGTCACGACTTGTTTTTTGTAGTCCTTTTCTTTTTTCAAAATACGCTCATTTCTCTGAAATAAGTGTATGCACAGCCAAAAGACCAATAAATGTAATAATACACTTTGTTTACCCAATATATATATATATATATATATATATATATATATATATATATATATATATATATATATATATATAAATTTTTAACCACTAACATCACATGCACAATATTTTCCATTTTTCTGTCAGTTAGTTTAACTTTTGTAGAAATGTAGTCCTGGAAGATGATTGTTACTCTAAAATACTTCTACTTCTTCCTCTGGCACCAAATTTTAATCTCATATCAAATCCCCTTTGGGTTCTTCCTCGTCGTAGAAAATCCTCTTTACGATTGAGAGCGTTTACGCGTGATTTTTGGATGCTTGTGGAGAAGGCGGTCGTCAAGGGCGTGATGTAAATTTTTATCATAAAAGGTCTGCACTAAAGCATTAGAGTGACCTGTAAGAGGATGAGTTTGAAAAATGCTCCCATATATCGTTCTGGCTGAGGCCTTCCACCAGCAAATAGTCACATAAAATAGCGACTGGAAAACGGCAACACTTTACTGCATATAGATGGGATAATTTGAAACCTCGCTCAATGCACGCTAGAGCTCGACTAGAGAGGGTGAGCACTGCTTGAATGAGACGAAGACAGTGCAGCTGTCGGTGCATGTGGAAGGCATCTGAACTTTCAAGCAAATTATTTGATGTTCGAATTCATAGAAAGAGGATTTCCAACTAGTGTTTGTGCGTCTAGACCTGTTTATGATGTAACTCTCGTCGCGCAAAATAATGCTTCCTCTGGTCGGAAACAATTGACACACAGTGGGGAAATATTTCGGCTTTGTGTTTTTAATACAGTTCATTTTCTGTTTTGATAAAAATTAGTATCCAGTGTGCTAAAACTAGTGCATGCACCGATTTCATTGAGATCCGGCTAAATAACAAATGTCTTCGTTTCTACCAAAGGATATTGAAAGATTTTCACAGATCTATTCGATGTACCAATAGAAAAATAAAAAATGAAACAATAAACAATTTAAAAGGGAATTAAAGGTGTATAAAGTACGAATTAACAAACAAAGAACGCACAGCATGCTAGATCCAAAGATCGTTTTCAGAGAAGAACCAATTTCGATTAAATATATATTTTCTGGGAAACCAATTCTTCATCAGTGTGTTTTTTAAAGCGTAGTTAGTGTATAATGCATAAATCATTTTTTAAAGTGTAATTTGTTACGTTCAAAATCTAAAGCATAATGCACAAGTCAATTATTTTATTTTATTTTTCCTCTCCGCCAAATGTTTCCGACCAAGTTCAAAATTTGTACACACCAACTGTTTCCAACCAACCAGGAGCAACACGTTTTCTGTAAATGCTCTTTCGTGGAGTTTTAAATCATAAGCCAACGCATGATTAATATCCATTTTAATTATTACCTTGGTATGCCCTTAATGTAGTTAGTTAAACCTGTATCAGCAGTTGCAGCCTATAAAATATAAAGCGCTCTTCCTATAAAACCCATCGGAAATTTTGTGGCTAAGATTTTTACCTCTAACCGCTGGTCATGGAGTTACAGCCTGCCTACTACCGAAATAATTTTAACGTTTGCTATCAAAACAATGCGGTTCCATAAATTTTTATGAAACATCACGGTAAAAGCACCCGTGAAATATAAAGTAATGTTTTTCGCACACCATCCAAGGCATGATCTAAATTTCTTGTAACAGAATTTGACGAGCGAAAGCTCCAGGGTTCTAATATTTTACGGCGAGGGCTAATGGTGGAAAGAACCTTCAATTTTTAAGGGGTCCTTTCAAACGGTGTGGGCAGCTTTATAAGACCAATCCTCTTTGGTGAGCAAAGCTTATAGCAAGCACAGGCTTGGCAGCACCTTGACGGGCTATGAGCAAAGCCCGTGCTTGGAATGCGGCTTCACACTTCAACTCAGCTCTGCTTCTTGGCGCTCAAAATAACGAACTTTCAATTTTAAAGCTAAGCTTAACTCCTCATCAAAATCCATTCTCGTCCTCTTTCTCGCTTGATTTATTCATAAATAATCTTGATGCTAAAATAAAATCCGCTCTGTGTGTTAGAGAGTTTTCAGATATCTCGTGTTTTGCTTCATTGCAGCTAAAATACTAAATAAAATGAAGATACTGTTGAATTATATAACGAAGCTGCATTAACTCGAGAAGAAATGGGTGTACTGAAAGTGTCCGTCAAGGTGCCTTCGAGATTTCTTCGTCTTTGTAATTCTTCACATTTTGATGTACTTAAGCTGATAATGACTGTTTTCGTCAGCCTCAGTAGGAGACCAAAAAACGATATTACTAGCTCATAATCAGCAATACTTATTACTAGTATCTGTAATGGGTTGAGTTTTTAACTAAGTAGGCTTCATCTTCCTGCATTTTTTCATTTTTCTCTCTTGTAGAAAAGGCCAGCGTCTACAGTAGCTGTGTTCGTTTACTTCGTCCATCAATTTTCTGTGTATTTGATATAAATCACAGGATTTTTTGCTACAAGTTCTCGTATTCTATAATAGTTGGTTATTGAAATTGAATCGACTGAAAACTGTGTGTAGAGAAGCAATTCATTTGTAATTTGATCGACCTTCAAAATTAATCGGCGTTAAATCTAGGATTAGTAAACTCGTATTGCACGTTGAAAAATTAATTTCGATGTCTGTGCACTAAACTGAACTAAGAATATTATTTATCTAGCACAGTTCAGACGTGATTAAAAACCTTGTTTGCGCTTTCACCGTGCCCCTGTGCGCATGTTGCATCAACGCGATGCAGCACCGGTACGCGTAGCATCTCTTGAGAACTCCTTTCAGTGCTTCCTTAGTGCTGCCACCAAAAAAGTAAATCCAATTCCGCTGCGACTGACGACTCCCCTCTTCTCGGGGCTCCGAGACTCGTCCTTATTTATTTGCGAGTTCTTCGCTTCGTTTGAACAGTTTAACTCGCTTACATCCCCAATTTCTAACCTTACAAACGAACTCGGTTTTTCAATTTTGTTTCTGATCTTTCAAGAAAGTTATCGTGATTCACTTGCGTGCACATCACTATTCGTCAGAGGTTGGGGTAGAACTCACAGGTGGCATTGCAATGAACACGCGAACGCCTTTACTTCCGTTGAAATGAAGCCATTGAAGTATGCAACGTGAAAAGATTTAAATTTAAAATTCATTGCAAAAATTGTTTACTTTGAATCTTTGGTGTAAAAAACAGTACTCATAGTTAAAGATATCTGCCTACACTGTTTCTTTGAATATTGATTCATTTTGTGATACTGATTTGAATTAATATGGGAAAGTGAAACATACTGCTGCTATGAATTCCTTCCGGTTTGCATCTCAAGGTCAAATTTAGCACAATACTATAAACTGATATCTCTAATTTATTTGCACTGAACTTTATTTTTCTCCAAAGTAGAGAGGACCGTTGTCTCCTGGTGTGTTCCCATGCAAACCCGAGAATTTCCCAATCTCGAGGCCTTAAATTTCCGCTACGCTGCCTACGCAAGAAGGTGCAAAGATTTCGCTCGCACTCACCTTTTCTTTGCGGGGACTTTTCAAGAGGAAGTTCGCAGGGACTGAATGTATTACTCTTGCGCTCCTGACGTCCGCTCCAACAGCAGGGGCCTGCGTCTGCAATAACAGCCTTTACTTCAGTTAATGCTTCCAATGGGCTAGTCCAGGTCTTGCGATTCAAAGACCTATAGCAATGGAAATAAATTTGCTTCTAATTACTTTGCCATGGTTGATGCTGTTTTTCAACTCTTAAAAATGTTTGCATGCATTTTGACTTAACCAAACCAAAACGACCTTAACCAAAATAAGTCGTAGTTTAAATTTTTTTGTTAAATTTTTTTTCTGAGCATTCAGTTGGATTATTATGTTGTTGCTGGTTATATTCAAGGCCTTCAGAATAGATGTTAAGAATTAGGCGTGTACGTGGTTTGCCTATAAACTGTACTGAATGTGTATATTGTATTCAGTCATACGTCTAAAAGATGCACTAAATAATCAGATTTTATCCACGTTTTTCACAACTTCTTGGCTACACTTTTTATTCTGATAAACCCTTTCTTGCATCAATGTTGCTGCAATTCAGTATCATGAATAAATCTGAGACTCCAGCTATTTGAAGTATTCTTGTGCTTCATCGTATTCTTTCTCTCTCTAAATTCAGCAATATCTGTAAGCCAGACTTCGTGTGCCGGCACACCACAAACATTTGTTTCATTAAGGGTTGCAGCGCTCGCAGAGAGCGCTTGTATCTATCTCTTGTTCATTACCTGACCGCTGACATCAGCCGCTACGTCAGCCTGCGGCTTAAAGGGGTGCACTGAGCACTGACCCCTTACTACAACATTGCTTTAAAATTCCCGAACCCGCATATATGGAGCCCCAAAAATGACTTGAGAGGTCGCCTGATTGCGAGCTTTTGTGGGACTTGGTGGCGCGTCCCTCAGCAGCATTCTGCACGGACGCCTTTATTCGAACTTCAATAAAGATCTCGTGTTCTCGTTGCTCGTCTTCTTCCTTATTTGCAGCAGGAGTAGAGTATTGGTCATGGAGGGTCTCTTCATTCTGCGCTCTCACCTTTTCTGAGTTCCATTCAGCTTTAGATGCTAGCATTGGTGCTCGACGGTTCTTGATTTCTCTCTCGGAATAATTATTATTCCTCTTGTTATTAGATTTTTATTATTGGCACGAATGTTTTTTGACTATTGTGATTTTATGTCTTGCAAGAAGTTGAAAAAGTTATGTGTTAACTGGGTTATTCAACATTTATTTAGGTAGAATTATTCAGCTGTGATATTGAATAAAAATTGTAAATGACTTTTGCGCGTGAAGTTTTGAGCCGGAAAATTCTCATTTTAATTTAAAATAGTAATATACAAGTTCAACTGTAGTCCGCGAAGAGTAACAGATCCAAAAAAATAATGTGCTAGGCTGTGGTGTACAGCTAGCTGCAATCAAAATCTTTGTAGATTGTGTGAAAATTTTTCTTTTAATCATTTAAGATAATCTAGAAACGAAATCAATGGACTTCAACTCGAGTACAGCATTGCCTCTTAAAGAATCTTTGTCAAATTATTCAAGCGCTAGAAATAATTTTCAGTCGATTTGAAAATACTGAAGTAAAATGAACAAAATCAGTGGTCTCAAATAAAACGGAATTTATTTACAATGGCAACATAAAATGCTGTATTTGGAGTGTATTTATTCTCGTGTACATTCATCACTATACACCATCGTCTTGAATCATTGTTTTAGGACAGTTTTATAACGTAATAAACACTTAAGTTCGTGAAATATCGATATCTATTAAAACAGGAGAGTTGAGTGAATATGCACATAGCTGGCAGCATTTGTTGCTTGGGAATTATAATAATACTATCGTTGTCCTCCAGCATGAGTTAGGAATCCTAATTAAAAATACTTACTTGCTTATAAGGGCTTGCTACGTTCGGAAATGACTTTCAACTCGGTCTTCCACAAGGCAAACAGGGTCTAATAGATCAACATATGATCATGTACGTTGTAAAGCGCCGTTGATTTGCTTTTCAAACAACAAAATGATGAATTTGTAGAGACCCTGTTGTGGACTTCAACGGATTAAGCCTCCAGATCTATTTCACGTTTAAACTTAAGTTTATTATACCCTAACCTTGCTGTTCTTCCTCATAAGTCGATAATTGTCTCTCAGAACGTCGTGTTCACACTTTCAATATAAAATTTACTCGGGTATTGTTACATGTATTGGAAAAAATTTATTTTTAAGGACACGTCTTCCTTTCTCCTCATACCAAGTGCTCATTCTTCATACCGAAAAATTACACGTTTCCGAATCTCATTATTAAAGAAAGTACAAATTTTAATAAGTTAATTTTGATGAGCTCTATGGAAACAGTTGAAATTCTCATTTAAGACGCAAAATAACTGTAATGCTTTTTACTAGGATTTGAAAAGGGTGTTCTACCAATGACACCCATTTAAAAAAACTTGCCGTTTCAATTAGTTAGTCATTTAATGTAACCAATATCACGCTTTGAGTTTTAACAGGCCGTCATAATGTACTTTGATAAATAAGGGACATGATTTTACGCTGAGTTTTATAGAACCTACAATTTCTGTAACTATCAAGTTGCTAGCATGCAGCAACCGTGGTATAATCCGACTAGCTTTGTTGTCCACTCCAGCGCCCTCTCGACCAATTAGTAGCACCACCAAATCGAGACTGCGTGAGACACGTCCTTAAAGCCTCTATATTAGGTCTTGGATAACCACTTAGAGCTGGGATGTGGGCATTGAGCTCCTCCAGTGGGCTGGGCAAAGGCAACAGTGAGTGGCGGGCAGCAGACCATGGAACCTGTTGAGCAGCATGGCTCGCCCAACCAACCTCCGATGTGGAAGCTTCTACCCTCTCTTACTTGGTCGGACCGCACCCACAGCAACAGGTCTAGCTCTCCTCAGGCCATCCACTCCATCCTTTCTTGCATTATCAATGATATTTTCATGTTGTTTTCACAGCGAAAAATATTTTCGGTCCCTCTGACTTGTTTGGTTGGCAGAGGAAGTCATTATTGATGAATTTTCGTCCAAGTTAAATTTGGTAGGAGAGCGTGTTGTGGTTCTGACTTGGCTTTAGTTTGGTTTATTAAATTGTTAAACATTTAAATTCCCACTTTTGATGAAATAATGTTCAAAACTTCACCAGCCAATAAAAAATTTTAATTTAAGATCTCAAATATAATATTGAAGGACACCTAGCTTTTCGTAGGTCACTTTTACCTGGAAAAGATTTTTTAGGGACCATGATTCAAATATTTTGCGCGTACAAAGCCTCTCATAGTAATTTGTTTGATATGTGGAGTACCATCACTTGACCCATGAAAGAGTGTAAAGGATTGGATGTCTCACACATTTGAAAAATAATGACAATGTCGTTTTACCGTTTGTAAAGTAGGATGGGACGCAAAATTGAAGCGAAAAAATCAGAGAAACAGCAACTTCTCAATTTTCTCAACAAATTTTAATTTCTATTAGGAAATATTCGACCCAAACCTCCTTTTGGATTAAATTCTAATGTCTTTTTACTTTGCAAATTAAACGACTAACTTTTCTGTTGTCTAACGACTGACTTGCACAAACCGTCAACTTTGCTTAAAGAAATCTTTGAGGAATGACTTCGATTGTATTAACGTCAATTTCCAGGACTCATAGCTTCGGTTTATATTCGGCAACATAAGTGCATTCGATGTTTATTTTTGATTAGTCATTTCTTCTCGTAAGTTAGCTAAGCCGTTAATAACAGATTCTATGAGCTGTTACTGTCGAGAGCTCTATCACTTTGTCCTAAGTTTCATTTCTAGTACTTCTGGAGAGGTTTTAGAGTATTAAATATTTATCGCTTGGGTTTTTCATGTTAAATTTCTGAAGTTTTCATTCTTATTTTAAATTTGAAACTGAAAACATTATTTCTTCAAAGTAATGATTTGACTTTATTTTGGAGAGACCTTTTCAAATTTGTGTCGCTTTCATCACTCGTCGTTCGTTAAGCATGTCGTTGCCATAGCTTCAGCTCACGACACAAGTTTGGGTGTAAAAGCACCCTTTGTTGTTGTAATAGGCTCCTTGTGACATTTTCTCCGTTAGGTGTTACGAAGTTAAATTGACGTCAAAAGTTAGGTATTCAAAACTATATTCTAAAGTTCATGTTAAACAACATACTATGTTCAAATAAAACTTTTCAGCCACTTAATGCATAACTTTCATGTTTTTTAGTAGAGTCAAGATTACAGGGTGGTAATTCAGATGCAACGAATCCCCACATGTCTTCAAGATGGTCGTCTCCTCGAGGTTTTGTACGGAGTAACGCTCTTTTTATGTTAATGGTGGGTTTGTTATACACAAATGCGCATTTGGCATGGCAAAAATATGCGAATTTTTGTTCTGTTAAGACATTTAAATAAATTTGTATTTAATCTTCACTGTGTCTTCACCTTTTTGAATAAATAATTATCGACTTACTAAAATAAATATCCACCAATGCTAAGATGGACGTAGCTTTGTTTGCTGATTCTGTTCAGAAACTGCATGCTATTATTTATTTCCAGTTTTTTCAATGCTCTTTGTGCGCAGAAATTGAATAAATACCCTTAACATATCTTTCCCTCCCCTGCTTTCGCAAGTCATGAACTCATTGGTCATGCAAAAAGGTAGCAAACTGTTCAAGTTGCGGAGAAGTTTACAGGAGGAGACAGAGTCTTAAAGCTGAGCGTTCTCTGCATGTAGCAAGCGCTTGACACGTTGAGGTTACCGAAACTGCTGTGTGAAATAGCTGAGCTGTACTCGCGCTTTAAAGCACATGTCCTACTGCCTCTCAAATGTGATGTCACTGGGATGTATTGGCCAGTAAATTCAACCGGTATTCTTTTGCTTGTTGCGTGCGATCAGTAATTGAATTTTTCATACATAGTTGTCGAGGTTCTTCTCGTTCTATTTATTGTTTTGAGTTTGCGGAAAGAATCGTAGTATTGGAAATTTCGCTTTGAGAGGTAAATTCATCAAGTAAGTCGATTACAGCCATTATATGATACTACGGTCTTCTTTTAATCAAAAGTTTGGCCTTCGGAACCTTGAAACTTTTGAAAACTGTCCCTCGTCTCAATCAGGTGGACCACCTCACATTCTTTCTTGGTCGGCAAATTCGAGTTCATTTGAGTTTGTAGGTCGTTTGAATAAATCTACGAAGATATTTAGAGTAACGGTTCGGGGAAAGAACGCTGACGTAGCTCTGTTCTGATCACTCTCTCTGGATCTTACCCGACGTTTCTTGACAACGATATCATCGTTTCCAAGAATTACAGGCAAACCTTGCTCAGACAATGGAAAGGGTCGCCTAAAAATGATAGCTTGGCTTTGTTCAGGAAACACTACGCGTTTCCCCTTCGAAATGATGTCATTTTGTTGTCCAACAAAGGTTAAATTAATTTCCAAACTAGCTCGATAATTCTTGAAGAACCTCTCGCGTTATTTCTTTCTTTTAACCTACTCTGGTTTCTTAAAAAGAAAGGGAACTAACCCTGTAAAGTAAGAAGGCTTGGAATCTCCGTTCTCATAACGTGTGAGGCGGCCGAAACTAATTTTGAATTTTGCTTGCTTGAAATAAGTAAACGAATTTTGAATTTCATGTATGAACGATTTGGAGATTAGTTAGCCCATGTCTGATAACGTAATGAATCTTGCATCATTTATTGTATAATTTTTATGGAAGGGTGCGCATTAAGTGTTTTGGCTTAAAATGTAACATGAGATGTCTTTTTATTTCCAACTACCAAATTAGGTATTAAGGTAAAATATCACTGATATGTGAACGGCACAGGAACTCATTTTTCTTTGTCGAGTATGGCAAAGAGGGTTCCTACAATTCTTCAGTGATCATTTGTGAATCTCCAGTGTGCCTTCCATCTGCTCTCTTTGATTTTTAAATCTGTGTTTAATCGCCGAAAAGTTTCCATTTTCGCTCTGTAACATTCTCTGGCCCACCTCATCACTCCATCATCGATTCCCGGACCTCACTTCAAGAATAGACTTTTTCTTCGGCATTCTTTCTGAGTTTTTTTTGTCCCGCGGGATTTGCACGGCCGCAATTTTCTACTTGGTTTGCCACTCCTGCTCCTCTTGTGCACTGACTAATTCTGGAGGAGTGGTGAGCAAGGACCAGCTCCTCAAACTACAACTTTAACCAGACTAGTTTAGGACCGCCGAGCTGTCGCACCTACTATACAAAACTCTATACAAAACTTGAACGCCAGCGTCCTGAGAGGCTGGAGTGTAGTTTGTTGGCAGCAGTTACGCACTGCATAGAATTCTCAATTTTTCTGCTTTTTGTTTCAACTGACATGGAAGCTATACAAAAATTAAAAATAAACCCATAATAAAATTAATAATAGGTAATGAACATTAAATTTAGCTAGTTAAAATGAGCATTAATTATGCATCATCTAAGCTCCAATGAATGATCAAGTACATGCTAGTAGAGTGTCAAAGTTTCAACAATTTTCAGTTAAAATTGAAAAAACTTAAAAGAAATAAGCGAAACTTCCCTTGTTAGTTTCTTGCAAAATCATCTAACATCCTAATAAAATAGTTTTTATAATCCGCTTGCTGCATTTCACTCCTACTGTTCCACCTACATAAGAGTAATAAACGTACGTATGAGTGTATGTAGTTCACACCTGAACAAGCGATCGTAAAGGGACATTTCGAAGGCTTCGAGCGTAATTACTTCAAGTTTGAATACAAAGGACGCGGTGCTGACTTCGATTGATTTAAACCTGAAAGAAAACTGGCAAGGTTTCTCACAATCATGTGGCTGTTAATTAAAAGGATTCGTCGTCCTTTGCTTGAAGATGGAAACTCGGGAAAAAAATTGTTATGTGTGAAGAATAATTTTCATTAGCACCCTTCTTTCCTCAAAGAAAATGTTGGGAGAGAGAAAATTTCCAAGATTCTATTCTTTCAAATCTGGCTTGAAGAGTGAAAGCTATTTTTTAAATCGTAAATTAGGGATTAATTTCACATCGGTACACGCATATCAGTATTTTATAGTACTTTGAATGAGTTATTCGAAGATATCGAAGATATATGTTTTACGGATGTCACTGAATTTTTAGGCAACCTTTATTAATTATATGAACTTCATCATATAAATTCTATAAGTGGTGATGAATTCAAGTTTATTACCCCTTGAAATATCAGTATATGCGTACCTAGGAACGTGACGGCGTACAGAGAAGGGGTGCCAGTGAGGTCTGTTGTTCATTGAGAGGTAATGAAATATTTGTTCCGTTGTCCGCAGACTTTTCTATTCACACGTGCCAACATTTTTGTTATAATAGTATGTACTTAGGTATTTCAAGTTTTTTCCAATGCAATATAACTGGAACGAACTCATCATGATACTATTTTGTGTTTTTACAGAGCGTTGATAAATTTGTCAAAATTCACTTCTATAGTTTAACATACTATAATATTATGAAAAGAATTTAGCTTGAACCCTGCGATACTTGTATTACTGCCCTACTTATGTCTTCATTGCGCGAGTAGTAAGTTCGGCACTTTTCGAAACTCTACAATCTACACTGTAGTTCTAAATTTTGAGGTAGTGAGTGATGCATTACGTACTGTGACGACCGGTGTCAACGGAACTAGTGATGTGTATCTAGTGCATCTTCATCTGTACAGTTATGAATATTTTCACTTCGTTTCATTCCTTTAGTGCGGAATTCTGTAAGGAATGTCGACGGGTGACGCAATGAAGTAATCTACTCAAGTTTCATGTTCTCTTGTTGCAGCTTCTGCGTTAATTATTCTCTGTTTGTCTTCTTTGCTATTAAGTTTATAAAGATGTTGTTGCTGCTTGTGACTATTGGAAAAGCTCCAATTAAGCATTTTCCATGGCCACAATACAACTTTACAGCCATTACCTGCTAAATAGTGACGTTGTCTACGGTAAAATAAACGAAAATCATTAATTTATTTAATGTAAATCAATAAAATAAACCTGATGAATTGCATGTTATGTTTATTTCACAGTTTACTGTGTTAATGTAGATTTATTCTCCTCATGTGCCTCACTTTATCTTATCTCTAATTCCTCATAACTACAACGCTCACTGTTAATGTTCATCTTCTTTTCGAATGTTCGTTAATAAACAAGCGTTGGAAGCTTGTACAGTGAAATCTACATGGACGAGCTATCATTGTTACCAGCGAGAACTACATGCACCACGCATGCAGTCGTGTGAACACACTTTTGGCCCTGGGTGAGGAGCCTGCGTTGCTCCCGACACCGCCCTTTTTGCGTCCCTCAAAAAAGAACTGGAAGCGACAGCAATGCCCTCAGTACCGACTTCAAACAGAACATTAGGAAAAAAGGCCTCATCCTGAATATTCATTTCCGCTGCACGATGCTCAAAAGGAATGCTGTTTTTTCGTTGCAGTTTCTTTGTTAGCGAGCGGGCACAGCGTCTTTGTGCCTCACGTAGCTGTGCGCACTCCAATCAAAGACTTTATTCTCGTACCTGTGAGCCTGTATGCACACTTGCACGCACATGCACTCTTTCAAGAACACGCCTTCAGTTGCTGCTATCGCTCGCTTCTCGTACTAAACGCTGGCCGTACCTTACCTTTGTTCGTAGTACGTATCGAACTTGACGCTCGTATCAGCAGCGGCTCATGCTGGTCTCTTTTCCTGTGGTAGTGTCACGTTAGTCTCTTATTATGTGCTAGTCTCACGCTAGTCTCTTACGTGCTAGTCTCAGGCTAGTATCGTATCCTGTGCTAGTCTCACACTACTCTAATCAAGTGCTATCCTCACCCTGTTCTCTTATTTAGGGCTTCGTATTCAACTGTTTGATTAAGAATATCTAGAACGCTACATTCGTTCTCGTACTAAGCAGTGTTTCAAATGTGCACACGCACTCGGTCATACATACATGCGGTGCCTGTATGTGAATGTTTTCACGAGAATAGAATAGAATAAGGCAATAGAAACGAGCCGTCTGACCTATTTTTAAGTTGATACCCAAGTCCCATATCGTCTGGTGATCCGGTACCTACAATGGATATTCTTGAAGTTTCCTTAGGACTCACCAAAGTTTTTCTGTGGTTAAGCTAGCGTGTTTCTCAAATTAGTAATTGATATTTTTAATTCTGTGTCGAGGTAAGCATCTGCTAGCAAGCATGCATTTTTTATGTATGCGTTATGGTTCATTCTGTGTTCGTAGCATGTCAGATAGATCAGTGTTTGTACATCGTCAGGGATATTCTTGATAATTTAAAGCAATAATTATTAGTGTATAGAAAATTTAGTACATAGTTATAATTTAGGGCATCGGTAAGAAAAACCTACACTAATTAATCGACACAGAACTAGTCTTAATTGAAGAATTTTTTGGGAGTATAAAGTGTAAAATACTTCCAATAAGTATGGCGTTGGAATGTAAAGTTCGTTAGTGGTAGGGCTAGTGACGTATGCCTGGAAATTATCGTAAAAAGTTTCTATTTTCCTTTACGCGTGATATTTCTTATGAGTTTTAATCAATTGTTATATATATTCCCAAGGTTCATTATCAAGTTTTCGCATAGATCCAATGTCTTTCATTCAATACTCCTTCATTTGACTTTAGGTCGGTTCATATTGACGCAATTCGGAGGAAAAGTTCTGAAGTTTCTATTTTTTGTTTTCATAGACTGCGACCCTTTTCGATGTTGACGTACTTGAAACCTATTTTGCATTCTAGAATTTGATTTAGGCGACTTAAGTCGCTCCTGTGATATTTGGACAATCTCCTCACAGCTCAATGGAGTCTATTTTTACGAGTTCGTTATGCAGCTGCTGGGAACAGAGTAGTAATTCTACTGTTCGTTGAACTGAGTCAAAAAAGACTTGGAGCTCACTGTGTCCTATTGACCGATCATTTGCCGAGTTCTCAAGCGTGGCAAAATGCTGTAAGTGAATGATCGAGGAAGGAATACAGAGAAGCGGGTACTGGACAACAGAGCTGGCAGCGAGAGAGGGAGAGAGGTAAACAATTAGTGCAAGAGGAGACAGACGTGCAGACCTTGCGGCGCTATTCTCCCTTGCAGGGAGCTACTCTGGCAAGTCCTTGCTATTTCCAGGGCCAGGAGACAGTCATGGTGTCCCATGGCCGCTCAAACCTGTGCATCTACGTTAATGTCTTTTCGTACTTGTTGTCCCGTGTACACGTCTGACCAAGCTGTAGTCACAACCTGACGTCTCTTTACTTGTTTTTGTGCACAGACGTCTGATCAAGTGGTTGTCCCAGTATACACGTCTACGTAGACGTTTTCCTTTACTTATTTTTTTCGTGTATTGTTTGTTAACTAGGGAGCAGTCATGAATGAAATGTTCATAACCCAAGAATAATACTCTAGTTGATTTTGAGCCCCCAGAAATTGTTGTCATAAGAGATTCATCATATATAATTCTGTAGAATCAATAAAAAATTCTCAGTGACCAAATAACTACCACAACGATTAGCATAACGTGTAGTTTGTCAAATGCATTTATAAATCAATTAATACGGTAAATCGACTTACTTCGTTTGTTTTTGTGTGTCACTGAAAAACAGAGACGAGAAGTAGTAAATTAATAACGTGTCATTTACTTCAAATGTACACAAAATATACTCTGCTCTCTTTCAATAAGTTGTTGCCTATTTGATTTTCTGTTTTAAATGCTTAAAACACCCGTAGACAAAAAACAATGAAGAGCAGGAATTCTGCATTTCCGGCGAATAAACGGTGGTTCTGGTTCCTAATGCCTTCTTAGTATTACACACATAACTGATTTGACTGGTCATGGTCTTAAATAAACAGTAACTCAGTACCGTATATACTCCATAAATTATTCTGATAGGTCGAGTAATAGAGTAAATGAAGTTTAGTTCTTTCTTTGTCATCAGTCATTCGTTTCTGCGATTTATCCCTCAAACTTGAGAACACAAACATTCCTCGTGAGAGTTCCTTGTAGATCGTTAGTACCCTGCTTGGGTCCTCATTTCGCAGAAGAGCCAGGGAAGAATACGGTGGGCGGTGCTCCACTCATCTCTCACATTAAATATTTGCATGCTCCAGAGGCTCACGGGAAGCTCTCAGACGGAACCCCTTTTGGTTCTTTTAGTCCTGCCTATCATCCGCTCTCCAGTGAGCTAAAGAGGGACGTTCTGGGCGGAATAATGGAGCAACACATAAAACATCCGACTATAAGTTTTGCCACAAATATATGAAGCTGTCAATGTGAATGTTCGTTATTCGACAAGAAACTGTGATTGCAGTTATTCCTCACATCCGGTTTCCTAAAAAATATTTTTACTGGCTGATGCACGCTTTGCATGTTTATTCTCTCTGAAATGAAAATAATTATTTCTAAATGTGTGAAGCAAAGTAGTATTGTTCGCAGCAAGAACTTACAATGTTTCAATAGTTGCCTAATAATTGCATGCATACTATCATTTGTACTCAGCAATAAGTCACTTTGAACTAAAATTTTGTGCTTGAGCTCTAGGACAGCAGAGCTTGACAGAAGAATATGAAGCACCCTTCATAATCATAGCAAAGTTGACGCATCTGCACTTAACTTAGACTTGAATGATGTTAGCATGAAGAATTAGTTCTATTCAAAAAAGACCTTTTGTCTTACGACTGGAGTGCTGTACAGAATTAGTCAGGGAATTGACACGCTTGAAATGTCAAAAAGTCTAATTTTTTGTCATATTACTGGGAGTGGGAGAATTTATTATTATATATGTGCAATTGAAACTTTAGCCTTCATTTAAAAGTTTTATGATTTTCACTATTTTCCCAGAATTAAACTGGAATTTACAATCTGAATGTACTGTGCCTTTATTCCAACGTTGAATACATAAGATTTGTTGAAACAGAATATAGATTAGAGAGTTTCCTTCAACAACTTTGTGCAAGTTAAACTTCACAGTTTCAATTCTGTTGCTCTGTTGAAATTATTTCAGGCAAGACATAAGAAATGGTCAAGGATTTTTCATTTACAAATTATATCGTCTAGTAGTCTTGTGCATCACGGAGTTTGTGCCTCTTTGCAGTCGCTAATCATTCAAAATTTTCGAAAACCTTATGTTTAGCCACCCTGACACTATTGTAGCTTGCATACAACACACATGTAAGTAAAATTAAACTTCTCACAAATCATAAAAAAAAACAATCCCTAATGCATACGACTTTGTTTAGTATCTTTCCAAGGCATGCATTTTATCGAATCGAATTAATCTTTAATACATACTCTGCGCGTGATTACATTTCTCTACTTCAGTGAGTACGTGTTAAGTTCGCGATGAGAAATCACCATGTTCGAAAATTTCGTATTGGGGTTTAGATAGCACTAACCAGATTTATTTGAATTTTATCTTTTCATCCGGTCAAATTATTTTGATTACTTGTAATAATAATTGATATTAAGAGTTAGAGCACTAGAAGCAAACATTTCAGAAATCATTGAATCGTTGTTTGCACTCTACCTGAATTTGTATGCATTCAAAATTCACAAGATTGCGCTGATGTGTGGGAACATGAATATTTTGCTCGTTAAGTACGCTATTCGAGTTTGATAAGCACTTGTTTCATGTCTCTGAGTGTCTTTGTCGACTGTCACATGTAGAAACAAAATGCGCCAGTTAAGCTAATTTATTTTAAATTAATGTTTAGATGTATGCAGTTCCTAAATAAATAATTAGCAAAAATACCATCCATAAAATAGGTAGCACAGTGTTTACTGTACGACAGGGTCAAGTAGAGTTCCGAAATATATGAAGGGACTATAAATAAACTGCGTAACTTAACCTTAAAATGCAACTTTTTTCTACAATTAGCGAATGATCATCGTATAGAAGATGTGTGGTTCATTATTTTAGCAGCTTGTGGACTTTCAACGTTAAGGTCCACGTTAATATTCAATTAAGGCTGTGCTTCTTTTTGTTGTAGTTAGAATTTAAAACATATTCATAGTCTGCTTCATTTCGATATTGGACATACTGAAACGAATAGCTTCGTATCCACTGGTTAATTGCATTTTATTTCGATTTATAACAAGGCAACTGTTGATGTTTTTCCGACGAAGTATTTGTAGTTTTAGCATGCAATGAATTAATGAATATAGTGGAAAGGAAGCGTCGCAACGCTTGTATAATGGATGCACCCCAGTGTCGGGCGATGATCTCCAGTTGTGCACCGAGGGTCGCCGAGCCGAGGACACGGGGCTGGGACCCTCCAGCGCACCCCACCGACCACATCAGGTGCTCCCTATTACTGCAGATCGATAAGTTTTCTGTGCAAGAGAGCTTTTATCCTGCTCTTCAAACATGAGTGCGCTTCGGGCAATAGCAGTGCAAAAAGATTAGCGAACAAAATTTTCTGATACTAGCTGGGATGATAAGATGCAGATAGACTGCTTTTCAAAAGGTGGTTTTTGCTGTTTTTAAATTGATATTGCCTTGTTGCTTAACGAGTTATTTTTCTATTGCGCCCCTTTTATGTCACATATTTGGTGGTGTGAACTGAGACGTACGAAGTATTCTGTATGGTTCACGTTAAAAAAATTCACGAGAAGCCTTTGTAATTGTGATATCACAAAGAATTCTTATTTTCATTTCTTCCTTCTTAATGACTCACATTCTTCATTTTATCTTGAAGTTCAATTGTAATGCAGCAAACGGCGCGTAGAGAGTTATATGGCTACTCCGTAGAACTACAGTGATCTTGAACTGATTAACTAATGTCTATTTTGTGCATGTATCTCCACTATAATTCTTTAGGATCCTTTTAAAACCACCAGGCTACGCTTCTTCGAACTTATGGTGGAGCATGACAAGATTTTGTAACCAGGGGTGTACCTGAGTAAACCTTCCCAAAGCGAACGTATACAATCTCACGGAAATAGACCGCATGCCGCGACCAACAGGAGTTACTGAACTAACATTGGCGATCCCGTGTTTAAAGTTCAGGTCCTGGTGCAGCGAGCCAGCTATGTATTGAAGCTCGGGGTGACTAAGGAGATCTTACAGCGAACGCTTTGAAACCAGAAATTGCGGTTAAAAAGTAGTAAATTTTGCGATCGCCCAGGAATTTCGATGCGTTGTCAAGTAGTTGGTACTATGTGGATGTTATCTCTTCAATAGTCAGGGTGCTAAGCATTATATAAAGTAATTTTTTCAATTAAACTTATCATTTTTAAATGAGGAACTATTAGTAAGCAGATGAAAAATGTACTACGTTACCTTTTGACTAATTACATTTGCTTACGTTTTCAAGCAAGTTTTTTAGTGAAAAGTTAATACCTCTATGAATGCTCTTTCATAAAGTCGGAAAGCGTACTGAATGATTGTTTCTGAATTTAATATCTTGTTCCTGAGGTACTTGTATGATAACTAATGATTATTCTGCGCAAACTTAGTTGGATCCAGCAGTGATGTAATTTGATATTGTGGTAACTTATTTGCCACTGAAAATTAGTGAAGTTCAGAACAGTTACTTGATATTCATTAAGAATGTTGCGGGTTTAGAGAGGTTTTGAAGACTCGTTAAGGGAGCTGAAAACGTTAAGAAGAATACGAAGCTTATTCCTCTGCAGTCTCGACTCTAGACCGTATTCAGGAAGCAGTCATAGTGTATATATCGGATCAGTGGCCTCCTCGGATACATTTTTCTTATGCATATTACGTCAGGAGCAAATGACTTTCAAAAAATTTTGATTCATGGCTTCTGATTCATTCGAAATAGGTATTCTCTCGAGTTAGTTTTATAAATCGAATTCCAATTTGAATTATAAAATGAACAAAGTAACGGTGTCCACTTTACTATAATAGGAGTGAAAATGTTAGGATACAGTGAATACTTGCAAAATAGCCACAGCTGGTATCAATTTTTTTAGTGTCCTTACACAAGAGGGAGTTTCAATTCCTTTGTTGATGCTGTTAAAGAACTGAACGAACACAACGGTGAAGCTTTCAGAAATAACAAACTTGCAAGTTACGAATTGAACGCAACAAATTTCACAATAAATAGTCATTGTATCAGTTTTTGAAAGGCCCATTTCATTGTGACGTTTAGTTTTCAAACATGTTTTGTTACGCTTGCACTTCCCAACACTACTGGAGAGTGGAGAAAATTCAACTAACATCTCTTCATTTATTATTTAGCATGCTTGTAAAATTGTATTAATAATTATTATGTTAAGAATGCTTTAACTTATAACATCAGGTGCAAACTGATTTCGTCCCGTTATTTTTCTGCACGACATGCCATTTTCTATAATAAAATTCCAATGACATGTGTATTAGAATGCATGTCCTCTGATATTTCCAGAATATTCATCTTTTATAGCATCAGGAATTTTTGATGATTGGATAGTAGATTCATTCGAGTATCACGAGAAATAGTTGATGTACATAAAAGTCCATGTTAATGGAGGAAAATAGAGTTACTCGTATAATATTAGCACACAGTGTGACCGTAGCCGTTATCAAATACATATGGTAAAAGATCGTTTATTAACCTCCTTTATTATTTTCTTACAAGTTACGATGTTTTTATCCAGTGATCGACATGTGTCGTCAGTTACTTAATAAAAATGACACGTAAACTCGATATGACTTATTATAATATGATTCAGATCCATTGTTAGACAGGCGATATACGGTTGTCGCTAGCACTTAAGAGATACGTGAGGCAGCAATCGATGAGCGGATGCGAGCGTTTGGAATGCATATCGTAAGAGATGAGGGGCCGAAGAGGAGCATCCAAAAGACATGCAAGCACAAAGGATCAAAGACCG
>VCRD01000128.1:0-71716 GCA_006783055.1 Trinorchestia longiramus | reverse complement strand
TCGAAAAATTACCCAAAACTGTAACATTGTTTTCTTTGCTAAAATTCTATTCCATATTTGATTATTTTGGCTGCATTGAAGTTCATATAATTTGCTTCTCATTCATATATACTTTAAATACTGTTCATCTTCTCCTTTACTTATTTTTAACCCATTAAGTTTCTTTTATTGTACTAGTAAAACGCTAGAAGTGCATTTTTCATGACAGTTCTAAAAACGGAGACAGTCGGCAAGTGAGAGATCTGAACTGGAATCCGGAATGGAGAAGCTTGAAATTTTTTAATGTTAAGCTTTCCTTTCTACCGTGGCCCACTGGATCTTTGTCCTCACTTTGTGTCCAAATTTTGGTTGCAGTTTTTATAGTTAAGTACGTTATTTTTCTGGTAGACATTGCTCTGTGCTTTTGGGTGAGCTGTAAAGTTACATGTTACTCGTGGAAGCGTTTTGCTTAGCCTTTCATAAACTATTATTTGAATTTTATTTTATTTAAAAAGCTCTAATCTCGTCTTAAGGAACTAATCATGGGAGTGAAAATGTTTTATGTAATGCAGTTAAATCCTTCGTTCATTAATGCAAAGGAGTAAGCCTAGGCTAATACTACGAGTCGAGTAGCAATTATAGATCACTATCGGAATTTGATATTATACACTATTTCAATTACACGTGGACAAGTGTCTAAAAGAATCGTTGATTTCCAGACAACCAGGATGACTGCCTTATGGTGCGCAAAAATTCGTAGGTTAGTGCCTCGACGTCTGGCGGTGATGTCATGTTGTAACACTCGCGATTCTAACGCTGACATAGCACTGGTCAAGGGCGATGATGGAGTCGAAAACCCTTTTTTATCTTTGTTAACCTAATCTTTTTTACCATTATGCATCGAAGAAAATTTCAGGGTACACCAGCTCAAACATTTTATGTTATTCAAAACAAGTGAAGCGTCGTGTTGATTTTGAACTCTATGGCCATGAGTGCAGTTTTCTGCAAGTCCATGTGCAGGACGTTCAGAGCGCTTTCCTTCTTATCCGCTGCTTATTGATGCAAAGTTCCTAGAATATGCAAGTGCTTATGTGCCTCTACTTATCACATCACACCTATTTTAATCTTATCTGACGATCAATATACCGAAGTTGAGTATCGCAGCGTCGATAATTCTCTTTGTTCCGGCTGTTGGCGATCGATATGCACTTCTGTACTTCACAAAAATATTTCACTCTTTGAATCACACAAAAAAGTTTAACTCCATAGATATATCCTGTCTTAGTGGCACATTTTGGTGATTAGATTGTTGGGTATTTTTGAGGGGCTAAATCATGCCAAATTTTAACGAGGTAAAACAATGATTCGTTTTGCCTCAGAGCTTTCATGGTTCTTGGGGTCATTAAGTTCCATGAAGAAAAACATGTTTCCTACATAGCCGTGAAACAGTCACTTCTAATTACAATCATTTGCATTGTGTTGGTTACAAACGTTAAGTACAAATTACTAACATCAAGTCCAGATTGCAAATGTCAGGTACAGATTACAAACATCAAGTATAAGTTACAAACGTTAAATACTGGTTATAAACGTTAAGTTCGGCTGGCAAACGTTAAGTACAGGGATTTGTTTTGTCATTCGTTGTTCTAACGTGCAGTTCATGTTTAGAACATTTTGCTTCGATATTTTTCTCACTATATATATAAGCCCATTGTTAATCCACTAGTTGTAGCTCGAGCACTTTGGATAAGAGTTTAGTATCTATAATCATACATTCGTGTTTATTTTGCCCTTAGCTCTCGTGGAGGCAGACATCCTGTCGTGCAAGTGACCGCCGGACTTGTGCTTTTCTCATTACTTCTGTAGTTCATTTCTCAATTTTTCCCTTCTGAAAGTTTGTAATTTGTAGAAACCACTATACAAAAATTGTGTTCAAATTGTCGTCTTGATTTTAACCATTTGACGTTCAAGTGGTCCTACATATTTACTGTAATGTGTCTTCAGACGATGATCTTCGCATTCTGAACAAGAAATTTCTTCTTGAGCGGAATTAATGCGTTTTCCGTGAACACGAATATTATTCTAATCTAAAATTTCAGTCATGGTTTTTCAGATTTTAACGAAATAACTTCGAATGCTATTTTATTCCACGTTCTTCATAGGCTTGCTAATGATGACAAACCAAAACCCTTTTCATAACGCTGACAAGAACAATATGATAAGAGGCTACAATGCTCTACTTTTGTGGATTCCTGTTGTACAAAACACTATACTTTTTACACTTCTAAATGCTTTTAAAATCTCTTCAAGAGCGGTGAATCAAATGCTCAATTCTTGATACTTTTAATCTATATGATGATATTTTCGAACACTACGCTATTGATATGATGCTCTTTGTTATCTACGTTTTTAGCTGCTGTTTAAATTTCGTAAATATTGTCTCGCTTTTGGAAACACTTTCACGTGTTCTTCGCATTCTATTTGAGAGATATTTCACTTTCTCAATTATCGTATTGTCTTTCGATCCTAACCTCGTCTGAATTTATTCCGTCACTTTAGTTTGAATTTGTGCCTCATTTGTCTGTGATTGCTCGTTCAGTAATATTTGCGCGCCTTGATATCCTGTAACTACACCTCAGATCAACATTATGAAACTTATTACTTCCGAGTATTAATGCTGATTACCTTGCATTTGCTCATTTATAGGTAACCTGTTCATCCAGCTGACACAGCTTGTGGGTTCTTGACATGATGTTTGCTGAGGCTAACTTCAATTATCCAGCAGGTTCGAGCTTCCTGTTATTGTGATCACAGTTTATTGCAGCACTGATGCAAATATTGAAGTGGAATGTTATTAGCCATCGTGCGTTTCATATTTCTTATTATTTTTACTAAATTAAAAATAGTATGTGTGTATTCTTAACCATATAGTATTAAAAATGTTTCGATATAAGTTGTATCCTTTTTTATATGGCCTGATGTTATTGCATTACTTACTGTTTTTATTAACCTTTATCTAGCCTGCAAAACCGGTTATATCCATAGCAAGGCTGCTTACATTCAAGAAGTTATTGTGTTCCGTTCTTTCAGAACTTCAGTTCATACACATTTATTTTGGCAAGTTATGTTTGTTCGGTGCCGGGCAGATCCTGTGTTAGGTGACTTAACTCTTCCCGTCATTGTATATCGACTTCCCAGCAACATTCTGGGCTGCAATTCTCGACTGCTAGAAATACAGTTATGAACTTGTAGTACTCTTACTAAATTAGGGATTCTTGCCTATCATTGCTTTGTACATGCTTCATCACTGCACTATATTTTACTGCGAGGAGGGTGGGACTCAGACTAAGCACATACCTAAATCTACACTGCTTGAGACCGGGTTTGCATAAAAACTGGCTGTATATTGGCTTCGTGCACATTGGATCCCTATTTCTATACTTCGTGGGATTTTCTCACTTATAAATGGGCTTCATTATTCAGCGGAAGAACCTTTCGTCCTGAAGTTATTTCCAATGCGTGTATAACTTTCCTTGTCTTCACATATATTGGCGTATAAATGAGTTACTATACTTGCAATATTATTCAGTGAATATTCAATGGTAAGATATTTAACTTTCTATTGACAATGTCCTAGGGTTGGGAGCTAGGTTAGGATGTATTAGCAGCGTTCAGCCTTGCAAGTCTACCGTGAGAACCTGCGCTTCTCATCCGCGTTCCAAGCAAGTCATTGGGCAGTCAGCAGTCCGTGTCCACAGACCCACCTCTTAACTTTTTATTCCAGTGTAGGCTTTATTTCCCCATGTCTACACTATCTTTTCCTACACAGTTTTGTGTTCCTCATACAAGTATCTTCTGTTTTATTTTGATCTCGTTAAATGTGTGATTTTTTCGAAAAGTCAGAGAAGGATTGAATATGTTTTAACAGCGATTACCGTCAAGTAAAGCTCTCAAAGTACGAATGTGTACCCTGAGTGGTGCTAAATTCACACGAAGTCACAATGCTCGAAGTAGGAATATTTAATTTGAATCAACTGTGAGAACTAGTACCTCGCGTGCATCACACGATGTGCACGAAGTCTTTATTGATAGTTGGAAGTAAAGATGGTTTTCGGTAGATAACACGGTTGAACCGTGGACTAAATGGGATAATGCTAGTTTTTCGGTCTTCAAACAAAAACGATCGCTGACAACTTGTCGTGGTTGCCAACTTCCAAAATAAATTAAGAAGTATCGTTCACAAAAATACTATCAATTTTTTCACAACCTTGGGTTATGCAAATCACAGTCCGAGGATTTTACTAACTGGTTGCTACACCAACGGAGGTCGGTGATTGAGAGCAAAGTTGCAGCATTCAGACGCTTGTCCAACTGCCGCAGAATCTCACAGCAAGAGACTGTGTTTGTAAGTTGTATGTCTGTTAAAGTTCTTAGACGAAAGTTTCCTTCAGTTTTAGTAACATTCCATCCAAAATTAAAATTTTCACTTCGTTACCGACGGAGATCGTTACATGAGGACCTGAAATCTCGCATGGGGTTCACAACCTAAGCTCCACTGAGGTAGTGATGAAAGAGGAGGCATGCTGGTAGTACCCATCTTCACTAGTAAGGTTGGACTTATATATCTTTTTTCCTCTATATTTCCCTCCTCTTAAGAGATGGATGCTGAACATTGTTAGAGTTAAGTAGATATAAGGTAAGCCTTGCGATTAATTTATAAGTCTTGAATTATTAAAGTGATAAATAAGACAAATGTTCGCTGGATGAACTTCGTTTGATTAAAATATTTAACTGTTCATATTTAGAAATCAAAATAAACCTCATTAGTTGGTAATTCATGCTCTGTATGTAAGTATGCGTAATGACTATTTTGTTAAATGAACAAATTTTTGGATTTAACTTGTGAATCACTTTTTAATGTAGAGGGAATTGCTTTTTTTCAAGTATTTGAATAACGGATGCACTCTTATTTCTTTTTGTCGTCCTCGATATTTTTAGTGAACAATAAGTACTTTATTATGATCATCCCCATGATAATCTATTGTAATGATTGGCCTGGAGCAGTAATATTCTCTTGCTTAGCCTTGGAAATTATTGAATAATCTATTACTTTAAGTAATTAATGAATCATCCGTTAATTATCTCCTGGTAATCCAACATAGTTAATGGATAATCTGTTAATACGTTCTAACTTATTCATCGTAATTAAATAATCTATTAATGATCTTTTGCTAATCCACAGTATTGTATATTATCTATTAATTATCTCCTGTTTTTTTATTCTAGTTTTGAATGATATATTAATGATCCTCTTCGTTTGTCCACAGTAGTTAATATATTAGCTTTTAATTATCGCATTAATTACCATTATATCATTTATTGGAGAATGTGTTGCTGCTTTCCTGTTGGTCTGCAATAAGGAGAGCTCGTAGAATTCGTTAAGGCACTTTAGACTTCGTTTATATATAACATCGCAGCAAAATTTATATTGTATTTACATTAAATTTCCTCGTGCAATATTTCTTAAAAGTTACTGTAGTATGTAGTAAGTAAAACTTTAGAATATCTTCTGTAAATACCATTTAAATTTTACTTTATGTACCTAGCAATAAATTATAGTACTCTTGTGTTCATATTTGACACACAGAGCTTAAAACCTGGATGTGAGCTGCTTTGTGTTGATGCTGTAGCTAGCATATGGTCCTATCCAAATATACCTCGTACCCTATCCAATTTTATCGCAGTAGTTCTAGATGCACAATGTGTAAATATTCCTGGATTTGTAATTAATTTGTAGCTACTTACGGATATGAAAATTCTGTACTGTATTTTGATACTATGATAAACTTTTTTTCAGATACTAACTAAATGAACATAAATAAATCCCGTGACTCATCATTCTAGTACGGAACAACTAGTACACATATTTTCGAATCAATCCCAATTTGGATGAATAGATAAGAACTTCATACTGACCTTGCGTGCCTATTCTCTTTCAACCCCTTAATTCATCAAAAATCCAACCTTGCATAACTTCACTTTAATACAATTCAGTTTGAAGAGAACAAACTAAAAGGTAATTCCTTAAACACTCTTGGATAAATTAAAAGGTGGCTTCATTCGAATAGAGACGGACTGATCAGAGGTGCTGCGCTCGTCCTGTGAAGCAGGTAAAGAAATTACGGACTTGGCTTGAGTGGTATCTCTGTTGGTTGTCCTCCTGCTCTCTCACTATGCTGTTCAGTCACTGTCACATTTTCTGAAAAGTTACAAGCGAATTATGTTCATCCGTGTATCAGTAAAAACATTGCCCGTGCTTCAGGGAAGGTATGTCTCTCGCAAAGTTGATGTTATTTTCTCACTGTTGATTAGGAGCTGCTCTTTCTTTCTTGAAATTGAGGAGAGTTGGTTTGGATACTAAAGCTGAATGATATACACGTCATGCGTTATTTTTTAAATCACGAGAAGAATGACTTTTTATGTCAGAGCTTGCATTAGCTCTACAGTTGAGATAAATTTAACAATGATTCTGAACAATGTAATCCAATTCAAATCCGATTAACATCATTCATTGTTGAAAGTTCCTTGATGCTCTACGATGATAGCCTGGTTTATAAATGGATTTTCTAGTTCTTTATCTCACTTTGCACTCTTATCAAGATCTTTAATGCACGTTCACTTAAAATATGAAGACAGATAAGGATTTATTCCAGCAACGAACCAACTCTTTCTCTGTCTGCTGTCCGTTATGCCTGTCGTAAGTATTGGAGGTAGTCGGCCGTTTTCGTGTCCTTCGCCGTTCATCGTTTTTTTCTCCTGCCGTCTTGTACTGTAATTCTTTTTTTCCTGTAATCTAACTGTAGACTTCTTTTTTCATCGAAATTGCTCAATGAGAATGGTTAACCGTAATGATGGTCGTAAACTATCCCTCCATCATCCAAACTCACCAAAACTTTCAATCATTCCTTCATAACTTTCATCATGAAGCACCATCTCCCAGCTTGATTTACTTTCTCATTCATGTGAAGTTAGTATTTGTTCCATATCGATAAAATCTTTGAGGGCTCTGAATTCGATGAAACACTGCCCAAGGTCGGGTGTATGCTATCTGATCTGAATGTTATTCAATGGATCAATGTTCTCTAGTTTCGGTTTATTTCTTCTATGTTCACTGCTCTCCTCCGACCCAATTCTGATCTACAAGAAATTTTGATAATGTAATCTGTAGATGTCTCTGAAACTTTCATTTCAAATGTACCCTCTGATAACCTGACTGTAATGTAGTGTCTGATCTGTGTCGTCAGTAGTTGTGCCCTAAGAATGTCAAATGTATTAGTTAGTTTGTGCTCTATGTTGTTCGTAAATTATGTGGCTCTAAGAATTCTTGTTCTGCATCACAATACAACATGGCTAGTTTGCTTATGAATTTACTACACTATTACCTCTTCATTTTGATAACGAAAAATAATTCACTTTAATCAAAATTTGGAAATTTCTCTCGAATATGAAAGTTGAGAAATTACTACGAATAAATGCCACTTCTTTTCTTCATAACTTGTTCAACAATAACTCTGTTGAAACTTCTACTTCGAACTTTCAAAATTTTTAGCAAATGAAAGGTATAAACTGAAAAGTAACACGAGGTCTTCCAGATCCTATTGATATCTGCTAATCACTTGGTCACTTACTTTAAGAAACTATACGTTATTCCCTCGTAATTTGCGCTACAATTAAAGTTTTTACTCTATTTTTTAACAAAAATTCATTCCTACGCGTATATTGTGGATAAAACCGTATTCTGCAAAGTTTGAAATCCCTTTCTGACAAATATCGATGCATTAAGACAGGTGCACTCACCAGTGTGTATGAGAGGAACGTAACTACTCTTACCCACACCCTTTCATGTAAAAATCTTGAATTGGCGATGAAATCCCCGTACCCTTCGCTCATTCTTAGTCCCTTTTGATGTCGGTCATCGGACTGTACTGTAGTATTTTTATTAGCTAAAAAGACACCTACCAATCCTCCCTTTACTGTCCAAATATAAGCATGCGTTGTATAAATACAGAGAAATACTCAGATACGAAAATTTGTCGTCAAGTATCGTTCAAGTATTATAATTCATTATTATGCAAGAATTTTCCCAAGGACTTTTATTCATCTGCAAGAATAACTCATTAATGTAGCTATCACTTGGAAGCTACAAATTCTAAAACACCATATCTTGGTATTCTTATTTGTAGTAAAACTAATTATTCTTATTTAGTTTACTCGTGCGAAAAACTCGTGCGTTTTTCAAGTGTCCAGATTTATGGAAATCACTTGCCCGATCACAATAAAGTTGGTATTGGCGATTCTCTTCCGTTAATCATATGTTCTTTCCTGGGAAATAATTTCTCTTTGACATGTGATGACAAAACAGGCAAATCACCAACTTTAATAAGTTTAGTGAAATTAACTGAAGTTGGGAACCCACGCAACCCCTGCCTGTTTTCTTTAGACACTGCCTTCTTCAAGAAACCCAACTTTGATCAACTTCATCCTAACTTGAGCGTCCAGAAACTTTGTCAAAGAGATGGAAGCTTTATAAATGGCTGACTAAGAAAGACCAGAATTTTATCTTTGAATTCATGTATATGTTCTCTTTTTAGGTGACTAATACCCGCTAAACCCCCTTTCTCCCCAAAGGTTTAACATGCTGTCAAGTGTCGGGAGATTTCAATCGAGTTGTATGACATTACCTCTAAATTCTGCCAGTTGTGGTGTTCCATGCCGTTCGCTAATGTTTCATTTCTCGATCTCATTTGAATCCCTATTACTTATTTACAATACTTTTTCCCGTAAGAGCATCACGATTAACCTTCATCACAAATGAAATTCGAATTTGCTAGAACATGTTTTATTAAAGAACGTTCGGAAGATTTATTAGGCCGCATAGTTCCAGATCACAGGCAAATAACGTATTTTACACTTTGTGGTTCATATGGTTTATCGTACGCTGGTTTAAAATCACAAATAGTACTCTGTTATTATGAGCATTTGTGAGACAAGTTGATAAAACTAACCATCTAGCTAATTTTAGTTTTTATCCGTCTACAGAATTTTTTTCTCACCAAATGGAGTTTTAACAATCGTTAATACTTTTCCCAACGCACTTTAAAAGCTGTGATGCGTTTTACATTCGATCTTTGGTCGTATAATGGCTGCTCGAACAACCCTCACAATCAAATAGTTTGTCTGTGATGATCTCTTCATAAGCTGTCGTGTTGCAGAGTTCATATGGATTTCATTGTATTATGCATATTTGAATCCGTTTTTTCAGATCTTCCATTTTCCGGTACGTCACTTTAGTACGTTGCTGAGGTCAACAGTTAACTTGATGAATTCTTGAAACGGATAATGTACTCTCCCCTAATAAAAAAAAAATTTAAACAATAACACAATGAATGATGAAGTGAGAAAGTAAGTACGCTCAAATGTAGCTGACCATATACTTAGACGATGCTGTTTGTCAGGCAGTATAAAATTACTTTACGTGAATGCGAACCCGATCCGTACATGACTGATAGTTTACCTGACAAAACTGAACATAAAGAAGACTTGTACAACAAAAATGCCTCGGTGTTAACACATGCTAAACCTCAGTTTCACTCGGGAATACACATTGGCTGTGTAGGTACACATACTGAAGCTGCTTTCAACTGTCCGTGTGAGCTTTCTAGCATGTTTGGTGTTTGTTGTTTGCAGAAGACCGGAAGCTGTTCGTTGGCATGCTAAGCAAGCAACAAACTGAAGAGGATGTTCGGCAGCTTTTCAGCCCTTACGGAAGCATAGAAGAGTGCACCATTCTCAGAGGACCAGACGGCGCTAGTAAAGGTGAGAGCCCTCACTCTAGTTTAAGGTTGCTGAACCTATCACGCAGGTGGCCCGCTTTGAGGGAAGTGCTTAATTTTTCAACATGACAGTCTATGTGATCATTAATTAACATACGTTCCTGCCTGTAGAAAATAAACGGCTTTGAGAATCAGATTTAAGGAACCCCTGAAAAGACCAACCACGTCTGGTAAAAATGTAGAAATAATTGACGTTACAGTCCTGCAATCGTGGGTGCGCTGAAGAAGTTGTTTCTTCATGGTGCTTTGGGAGTTGGCTACTCTTTCAGGAACGGGAACGATTCCCTAGCTCCTCTTAAAAAGGCCTCCTAAAGGTGTGTGGTATAGTCTTCATAGATCTGAGCTACCCGTGGCAGATTTAGCTACTCCGTTGTAAGAAAAAGTAAGCTTTAGTTTCAGTCAGGGGAAGCTTGTGTTCATTTTGTCTATCTATTTTTGGAACTCGTAGTGTCAGCTTCATCCATTGTAGCCAACATGCTACACAGGTTGATCATAGTTCCAGCGATGTCTTTTTCTGAGTTTTTTCTATTATTATTCATCCAGTAGAGCCGATTGGTCAAATTGTATGGGTTTCACGATGTCTATTACTGTCCCGCTTCATTATAACGAGAAGAGTTAAATTCATTAAATTCGTTGGAGTCTAGTTCTATATTAAAAATTTCTATTGTGAATCAACTCCTTGACTTTGATGAACAAGTTTTAAGTGAATTATCTTCAATTAAATTATGATGAAATAGTGTCATTATGGTTAAATCGAGACGTTTGATGTCTAATGCAGCAGTTGCTTTCCATCTTAAGGCTGCAACAGTTTGTGACGTATCTCAGTTGCTTTGTGGTAAATGATACAATTTGTTCCCCTAAAACGCACTTTATTACAAATTCTGTCAATTCAAAGATACAATAATAAGGTAAATAATAATTTTGACAGGGCAATCAGTTCTTCTTGAAATATAATAAGCCGGTCGCTTCTGTTTGTTCATTGTCGTACATGCAGTGCCGGAAATTGGTTGCCGTGTTCGTCGCATGAATTTTGGTTCTGAATAATTAGACCTATAGTTGATAAGGAGTCAAAGCAACTGAACGAAAGCTATTCCGCCAAATACGAACATCTTACATCCTTCATTTCGAGGTAAGTTCGATGTGTTGTTGAATGTAGTGCAGTTTTCATGTGTTTTTTGTTGCTTGCTAGTGTAGCTATTTGGAGCCAGAACGTCGAAAAAAGAACTTGGAGAAAAATGCTACTGCTGTCACTGCCTTTATGTTAAAAAAAAGGAGTTAAACTTGTTTATCATCACCTGCTCTCTCGCTTGACCACGAATGTCTTCACAGAAGTAATTAAAAAAATTCCTGAAATAGATTTTAACACGTTTGTTGCGATGCGACCCACCGGTGGGTCACTTAGGTTAGGTTCTGTAATTTTTTTCAGATCATTCTAGTGACTATGCGTACAAAGTGAAGTTTTACACCAATCAGGCAATTGCAACAAACGTGTTAAAATAATTCTTAGGAGAGGCACGTTCTGCTTGATATATCCTTGTGTTATGGTTCTTCAAGATTATTGTTAAAATGTTAGGTACATGAAGGCTCCGATTTAATGAGTGTGATAATATTCAAAGCTTGGTGCTTTGATGTCTCGTATTAATGCAAACATGTTGGTATGAAATATTCTGTGCCTATCTCTGCTTTCAATACTGCTGCCCGCAATCGAATTTCATTTAGAATTTGCGGGCACTTCTAACGTTGCTATAAAATTGGAGCTGAGAATAGATACTCAAAGTTTAAAATTTACTCAGGTTTTCCAATAGTTCGCGGTGTATGTTTACTAAATGAGGGCTAATCCAAGTTCAATGGAAAAGTATCAGCAGCGCAGGCTCCATGCTCATATTGAGCTGCAGAATCCGAGGGCTTGAAACCTCCTGGATTATTTATTCCGCAGCGTTTGCCTGCCTGAGTAACGTTTTTAACGTTGCTGCAGCTGGGGGAATAAGAGTAAATATTTCAGTACATAAGCTAAGCCTCATGAAAAATCATATTATTAATTTAGAATGAACTGTTCCTGTGAATTGATTGTTCGCAGTTCCGCGTGATGGCCTTATTCTATGTTTGACAGGACGAGCATTGGGGGCTATCAATACGTTTCTGAAATTGCTTAATTTTTCAATGAAAGTTGTTGCCGAATCTAAAAAAATATTTAAAAATAAATAATATGTAGTCACAGGGATTACAGCCTACAGTGCATGTGGTGGAATTACGACGATCACTGACAGAAATATGATACGAATGCATTATGCGAGTCTTTAAGCTCCGAACTTTGTCAAATTCAGGTCTCATGTTTAAAAACGTTTGTGCTAGAGTTCTGCCTAAAATAAAATCTATGCTGCTTCAGACCACCATAGACTTTTTTTGTGATTGAAGAATGGTCTGTCACATTGTATAGTTGACATTTCTGTTGCAGTGACTATATTCTGTTATATAATTATAATTCAATACATCATTAGTTGAAAGAGTGAATGAATACATGGAAGTAATTGACGTAGCAAAGGGAAGTATGACCGTTACACATTACTGAAGCAACTACTCGGAAATTGTTAACAGAAGATATGGACATTTTTCTTTGATATGCTGGTAATGTTATCTTCATTGCTAAAGACGTAATTTGCACTGAATCTCGAAAATCTCGACTTGCAGTTGCTTTGAAATTCAAATTTGAAAACATTTTGCAAGTATTTCGTTAGAATGATAGCAAGAAATTATTCACAAAAACATGAAACTTTGATAAGGTTGGAGCAAATGTTGCTCACCTTTATTAATATTGGAGGCTGGCGAAGTGGAGCAAGGTCATGGAGACCAAATATTAGTCCATGCCTGCGCTCATCACACGCTGAACAAACATGACACGTCAGAGACAGTAGAGATTACTTTTTTGCGAGATATATATTTATTCCAGGTTGTTTTCAACTTCGTTTCCGTAACCTCATTCGAACGAGTTACATGTGAAAAAAGGCCCGTTGCAATAGACAACCAAAGTTACTACTGAATACGGTGTTTTGTTGATTAATTTTTCACGTTTATGGTAAAAATGCAACTCTAGCGTTAACCCAACAAAGTATCTAGGGATGAGCGACGTTTCAATCATTGGGCTTATACGTTTGAATCATGCAAAAAATCGTCCATTTTTTCCGATTTCAACGCTGTAAACATGAGACAAGGCACTGTTTACAGTAGATAGAGCTCATTTTCGACAACAGTGGTTTTGAACGGGACAATTTTCAATTATTAAAACTGTGTGTTTATATCAACCAAATTCTTAAATAAACATTGAGTCACTAAGTTACGCTCTGTAATTAAATTAAAAAACAACGTTCACCAGTGGACTGAATGGAAACTTTTTATTTAAAAAAAATGTTTGTGGTACAAAAAATGTTGCTGTAAAATATGATTTTTATTATTATTATTAAAAAAAAGTACGTGATGTTTTTGGTTAATGAAGAGTTAGCGTATCAGCTATTTGAATATTTCACCATTTCCTCTCTAGGTGTGAAATTACAATTTCATGATTCATAACTCATTTGAAAGTTTAGCTAAGTAAATGAAATCTATGACTTGTTTTCAAAAGTACACTACAGTATAATAATTATTAACTTTGAGTTTCCCATGTTTGCAAATAGCCTCTGGGGTTGAGAACGCTAATTTGTGGAGTTAAATATTCTTGTTTCCAAGTCACGGTCGGTCTCTTTCGACTTGAGGTAATCTTGGGTAGTCATGGATACACGTCACGTTAATGCTCTGTGAGTTATAATACTGACTTGGCAGCGGTCAATTTAGCCAAGGCAAGGCGACAAGGAGCTCCCTCCTTCTGTGAGAACTCAATCTTCTGCAAAGCCTGTATTCTAATTCTTAATTAACCGTAAAACTACGAAACTATTTTTAAACTGAATAAAATATTTTGCAAACCATCACTCATCTTTACTCATCTTTCCTGAAATTCCACCCAGGCTTTGAATGTGATATTTTGAACATGGGACGAAACTGAAGGATTTTTAGTATATTTCAGCACCGAGACGGGACCATATAGGGTTAAGTGCAAAATGCTAGCTTATACCATGCAAATTATTCTATTGTATGAGGGATCATTTTGTGTTAAAATTTGGGTTAATCTTCAATTTCAGTCACTAGTCGAATCTGAAATGTCTACGTATGATTGAGGTGCATGTGCGTGATTGTTGTCGTGACGTTAGACGGTATGGGACTTGAGCAGCAACCCAAGAATGGACCAAACGGTTCGTTTCTGTTGCCATATTCTATTCTTGAATTTCCGAGGTCATTAAAATTATTCTTCAAAGTTAAGGGAGTGATAGGTAATCAATATGATTTTGGATGCATAACTAGGTTATCTTGATAACCACAAGCTAAAGTCATAAGGTTGTCTGAATATATTAAAAATTAAAATCACTTACATCTGTGTAAAATAGGTTTTTTTAAGCTTTATTGCTTCTGTATCATAATAACTTCAGTTGACTACGCCAGGAGTAAATTATGTCTCAGATTTATCAAAAGATTTTTCAATGTGTAACTGGTACAAGTATCACACTTTACGTATTTTTCTGACGGATATCATCGTCAGCCAATATATATAGCCTGAAGCGTAAATAGAAGAGTAAATAAAAGGGTGCTCTACAGTTCTCGCTTCCAAACTCAACTTAGAGAAGAACTATTTTGTTTTCTCTGTGGCAGCTGGCATAAAATAGCTGTAGTGCTGTGACAGCAGATTACTTCCGGGCTGATATTTCTTAACTTAGGCTTTTATTATTTTTCCAAAGTGAGGCTATGGAGGTGAGCTTTCAAAGCGGTTATGAAAATTGTTCACTTTATTTTAAAACACGAAGGAGAGGATTCATTTAGCTGTAAATAGGTCGAAGAACACAATTATATTTCACAGGGCGATATTCTGTTAGTCAAAAAGTTGTTAACTGCGCCTTCTGTTAGGAAGAACGGGAGGTACTCGTTTAGAAAATATTAGTCGATACGATTCGTTTATTCATTCAAATTTTACCCATCCCAATTATTTTTCACTCATCTTTTGTGAACGTACTTAACATTTAATCTCTGTAAACTATCAAAAATTTGATTTGAGATTTTTATGAAAAGTACGAAATTGAATAGAATTCCACCATTCACCTGTACCGATAAAAAAATTGGTTAAATTTGGAAACGTACGTTGATGTCTCACTCATTGTGCTGTCGGTCAAGCTAATAAGTATAAGTTGTGTTGCGTCAATTTTGTGTCAAAAACATGACAGTCTTCGCTATCTCTAAGCCTATCAGAATACTAAGCAAATGTTTTTCATGGATGTCATCAACAATTTTACTAATTATATTCCACGCACGTTTTCCGTAACGCGTAAATCTATGATGTTATGGTGAGCGTAATCACTAGGGGTGTAGTCCGAATGCTCACCAACTATTATTCTTCGTCGATGAAATTCCAATAGATTTGTAAATAATTTAAATTGTACAAATTCTCTCACGTGTATTCCTAGCTAGTTCGAGAACACTTGAGCAGCATAATACTTTGCTAAGATCGTAAAATTTAAGTTTGAAAAGATGAACATGATGAAGGGGCGTCCTCGCAAGGGCCGACAACGATTAAATTTGCGTTGTCGATTTGGATTGAACTTCTTATTGCTCTTATTTCTACATATTTATGAAACATTAAGTATTGTATTTCTCATGACGAGGTAAGTAGAGATGTAAACAGATCAATGTGATTTCAGGAAGTACAAGTATTGTCAAATTCGTCGCTTTTCTCCACTGCAGTGCCTTCTGATAAAAACTCGTTTCCAGACGTATTGGATATTCAACAATAAGCAAAAACAAAATCAATCGAAACTGTAATCCAATGACGAATTATTCGACTGCCACTTTACAAGTTACGTACTGTTTTAAAAAGAGTAAAAAGAAAACACTGAGGAGTATTGGTTTTCTTGTGACGGTCAAAGACGTTGACTAAATTTGCAGCTTGAATCAATAGGTGGAAGAAGTTTCTAATCTCGTGGGGCATTTGATAAGCACATTAAATTCGTACTTACTCAAAATTCGTAATCATGAGTTGACTGAAATTTTAATTGTTTGAAAATATTTACTGATTTCAAACATCGACTTCAGTACGAAGTAGACCTGTTCGTGTTTCACCAATGATGTATATTACCTATAATATATCTTAGAATGATCTAGTCAAGTTAACTAGAAGTTATTGTATGAGCACAAGGGCTGTTCTACCCAATTCTGGGAAATATTATAGTACAGCTAAAATCTTCTTGAAAATATTCTCAACTGATCGTAACCTATCGCTTCTTTATATATATTTCAAGAAAAATAAGACTGGAGACTTTACTGGTTGAAAACAAGTTATTTTTGAACAAGTGCAAAAATTTTCTGTACGAAAATGAACATATTGCTGTGACTTAGTATTCCAGAAAAATTGACATCGTGTGTTCAATTTCCATAATTTTACATAACTGATATATTAATTGCCAATTTTCTAACATATCTCTATAATTAACCTTGCAAAAGTGTCTCTACTTGGCACTGGGTATCACTGAAGACGATTTTTAGGATGTACTGAGTACCATCGTGTCTCGGCTTCACATTCTTCGTAATACAAACGAAATATTAGAATTCTTCAAGTTGCCATAGATGAATCTACAACCACCAAGTATCGTAATTCTAGCAAACGCTTCTATAACCGTGTCTCTAAAAACGAAAACTTTCTCAAATATGCGCGCAATAAATTGTATTGGCTTGTTTGAAGTCTCATTCATTTTGAATTCAAGGGCAAATTCCCTTGAAACTTCACCTTTATTTGTGACGCCAAGAAATTGATCAAAAAAAATTCTGTAACATGTCTCATATTTTTTTCATTAGATTATCTTTCCTATAAAATCATGTTCTCTGCCTCACTATCGAAATAAAATTCCCTTTGCATTGTTTGTTCCATAATTTTTTTCTCGTTTATGCAATCAGGTTTTGTGAAGAATTTCTATGATTTTTGTAACGCCAAATCTCGGAAATATCTGCGTACTGAGAAGCAAGACTTGTTGAAACAATGCCTCTTAGTTTCACTCAACTCCTTTTCCCGATTCAACGGGACCAAATACAATTAAAAAACATGCTATCCACACAGCGATGAAGAAGATTGTTCTGCTGACTGATTTGAATTTCCATACCAGGGTTTCTACCACCTTGAGCGTAAGAACAAAAATATTTTCTTTCTCTCCGATGACTTTGTGAATAACCCTTTCGTGGTATGAGAAGATGTTCGTTCTTCTGATCATTAATATTCACGAGGTAAATCTACTTTTATGACGAAAGCTATCCTCAACAGAGATGATCCGAGCATTCGCCGTCTTGTTTTCAGCTTCAACTAATTTGTAATTACTCTTGTCCAATTCTTAGATTGCATACCCAGAGTGAGAAGTAAGGCCGTCATTTAGTATATACAAAGTCATTTACGCCGACGTATTTTAACGAAAATTGACCATCGTCATTTTTTATAAACTATTCATGAAAAAACTGTGCATGTATGAATTGCATTTGAAGATTCAGTTCAATCAACCACTCGTGGAAATAAAATTCATAAAAACAGATTTTTCGATCTTTCTACTGCAAGTTTAACTATCTCACTACCATTCCCTCTTCAGTTTTTCTTGTTTTTTTTTTCAAGGAAGAAAATCTTCTCCCCCGCGTATTAATTAAGAGTCAACTAAAGACCGAAGGGTCTCTGACCGGAAAATCCAGCGTTTACTTATTGCGTACCTGCAGTGTTTTGCTTTTGCTTGAAACTTTGATTTCCTCTGGAAATTATCGAAGCGTTTATCTTCAACTTTGGTTGCATGCATCTATGTTGGGCTTTTTAACCAGAATAGCTATTGTAGTTGCCTCCTTATATCGCATGAGAATTGTGTATTTACTCAAGTCAATTTATTTAATCACTGTAAGTGTCATAGTACTTGTCTTGGTTGCTCTAATTTTAGAACATTTTCTGTGCTAAGCAAAGCTAATCAAGGAGTAGCAGAACAGTACAAGGATCTATCAGTTGACAGGCATCAATATCCTATTGTTATTTTCTTACACACTTGTACCGAGTTGTGAATTTACCTGACGATTTCATCATCATTAAGGCTTCATTCACGGATTTTTTCCTTACCTAGTCGCATTCCTTAACATCATGCGTGTAGTCACACACCTTCTAGCGCGACTATCTCCGCTATTGTTTAGGTTGTATTGACTTTCAGTTCGTTACTGCAAGTCGCATGAATGTTTGGCTTGAATATTTGGAGTGTTCTTGCTTTAGTTGCAGTTGAAGGGATATTTTTGCCATACCTACACATTGATTGTTTTTATTCTCGCAGAATATGACTGTTCCATTATTGTTGCTCATTTTTATTACCTACTTCTGGTAGTTCGCACTGGAGCTGCAATTTGGCAACGTCGATCAATGTAGAATGTTTGTAATAGTAGCTTTAGTTCATCGTTTAGGGAAAGAACCTTCCTTGATTAAAAATTCAAGGCGAGGGACCTCACTGGTTTTGTCGCCTTATAAACTGGCGCGGTGTCGATTGATTTTCATCGATCAATCAGAAGATGTGAGTCCCGAACCGAAATTGATTCATGCTAGGTTGAATTTACTCAAGTTTGAGTTAAGTTAACTGCTCGCATTAGCCTGTGTTTGGCGTTAACGTATTGAACTATGGTTTTGTTTTATTATTATTCTTTCAATCTAACTTATAATATATCATCGAGGCTACTACCTAAGCCTCCTAGCGGACTCTGCAAGGCTAAATCGTTCTATTTTAACGGGCGGTTCTAAACCATAAGGCCAAGTTTAGTCTCTCTCACTCCAGCCTGCCATTCTAAGGCCCAGGTCGCCCGCATCTTTGCGAGAGCGCCGGGCGCTCGGCAGCCGCCGCTGCTCATGACAGGCATCAGCGCGCATTTGCAGGGGGTCTATCGTTTGCAAAGGCCGCCTTTTACATTATTTTGCTCCTATTTCCTATGGGGATTTGCCACCGAATGCTTCTGGCGCTTATTTGTGAGCCGAGGCAAGTTGCAATCATCCTGTATGGAAGTTTATTTGAGAAGGTCGTTCCGAGGCACGGTAGCGCGTACAGATTTTGTTTAGTTTTTCTTGCGTTTCAGTAAGTGTTTTACCTGTTTCAAAGTCTATGTTTATTAATTTCGATTCACCACTTAAAGATAGCTGTTTTCCATTACACTCTGTCAACCCATGAAATTCGTTCAGTAATATCTTGGCCAAAGAATGTTCTGTTGATAAAATAAAAACCAGAGACTCGCAGTTATCGTGTGTGAGTGACGTCGAACAGCGCTATCCCCGTGCCATATCAACAAGATACTCCGTGAGACTACTCAAAATCTCGCCAATAAGAAAAGTTATAAGTTTATGCTGTCTACTGTCGCTGCATTCGTACACGCGTATTTTAATATGGAAGGTAATCGCGTCATTCAACTATTAATTTTAAAAATATGGTTACGTAAGCAATAACTTCAAACTTGACTTATGATAAGCATCTACTACAATAATCGCACTAGAAGTACTAATTACATGTTCTTAGCTGTTCATGGCTCTTATAAGGATAAAAATGACCAATTTTAACCCCTCAATAGTACAGAATTCGAAATTCAAGATTCGTTCACTATAGATACTGCTGAGGTGTACTCGATACTCTTTGTATGGGGCCTCGAGTACACCACAGGAGGGCTGAAACTGGCGAGGGCCTGCTCATCAATACAGATTAGCAATGCATTCGGCTCTTCGTCGAGTTTATGACGCTCAAAGTAAAAATAAAGATAATGAGAACGGACGATGAATAGGGAGATTCTTTCAAGTTAGCATGGGCTTGTGCAACGGTGAAATACTCTTCAAGTTCATGATGGTATCTCAGTCTCACAAATGACGTCAGTGCCTTTGTATCGTTTTTTTTAGAATGTTCTGACCTATTTTTCTCGTCTATTGGAGTGTAAATGCTTCAAGTCCGACATTGTGTGTGAAGTTACTCTCTGCAATAACATAAATGCTTTTTTCAGTCTCAGCTATACTTTTTACACGAGAGAATTTTAGATATGATAATCTTAAAAATAATACTGCAACTTCTAAAAATTTATTGAATCACGTTGAAAAAAGCTTCACTCATTTCGCCAGAAAAGTCTTTTAATCATTAAAAATCAACACAAGCAAGTGTCGCGTTGGAAAGTATCGTGTTTTTTTGGCAACTTTGTTCAATTTTACGTTGCACCTAATTTTTGTGTCCTCTGTACGAATATTAGGTTATTTCAGTGAGAATGGTTGCCAAAATATGTGCAATATCACAATTTTTAGTTTTGATTGATATTACTGAGTCGTTCAATATTTTACTCTAAAACTTCCAGCGTGCATTATCTAAACTTGATGCATCCTGTTTTTCTTTTCTTTGCCACGTCTCCAGCAATGACATTTCCATCAGAAATAATGCTCTCGAAATATTCGCGTTTTATACCAATCATCAGAGAATTCGATTGAAACTTCTGCAAAAAACTTTGGAGAAATCAAATACAGACAATTTCCTCAAAATTTCATATGGAAGTTCGAGCAGGCATTTTTTCGCCCGTTTACATTTGCTCAGAACTCGTGCCAATAAGTTAGCAAAGTGTCGACCGGCGATACTGAATTGGTTTTGGCAATCCAAACTTGGCGACTTTAGTGGTGTGCAGCGCAAGAATTAAGAGAATATCCAATGAGGACATCTTGTCAAAGTTCTCTTTAAAATCGTCCCAGCAAGTTTCAGGAGTATCGCTTCTAAGATTTTCAAGTCATTAGTCTACAAATGCAGTAATTACTTCTTCTGTATGTCTCGCTTGGGCAAACGGGAAGAAAATGATTCTTAAAATGATATCCGTTTACATTGTAGGGATAAATTTGAGTTCTCCCTGACGTGCAAGAGTGATATGGCAAGAATTTCTAGTTCAAAGTTTGAAGGCAACAGTCATCACTGTTTAGTCCAGAGTCAGCATTGTATAGTTTTATGCCTTGAAGATCAGGTGCAGCATATTTTCTTTTGTCGAGTCATTGAAACCGTCGGATTTGTGCTCAGAATCAGAGTATCATTTTTGCATTGGCAGTGAACCCCTTTGGAAAACGTTCGTGCTGAATCCGTGACCAAGCTCTTTGAAGCTTACGACTAGTATATCACAAAGGAATAGGTCAAGTTAACCTTTTACCGAACGGCCGTGCTGCACTATGCATTGGCTACCCATCACTGTTGCGAGTTCTTGGAAATATGACGTATTGATTATATCGTTCGTGTGTTCGTGTTCTGCCATCCCCAAGTATGCATCGGGGGTCGGCTGATAGAGCATATTGGGCCTTTGCATTTGTTTAAAAAATGCATTATTTGAGATCGTATTTTCATGTCAATTTTCCTAAATCAGAAGATCGCGAGTGACTGCTTCATTATTCAGGTCCTGAGTGTGGGGTCCTATCAATAAGGACCCCACAACGTCCTATCAATAGGAACTAAGGCTCGAATTTTCGTAGATGTTTCTTGATGTAATGAAATTTCAACCGAGATTTCTCCCAGATGTGAAGTACGTTGTGCTAAAGAAGATCAGTAGATTTTCTTACGGATATAACGCTCCTCGGGTTCTACGTGTTGGATTTTTGAGCTCATCTCGGAAGGTATGATCATACAGCGTGTTTTCGTGTCTGCATCCCTGGCAACATCAGCGCTCCTTTGCTTTTCAGAATTAACTCAAGCTACTTCCTTCTGAACCAGCAAGGAATTCTGCAGGACGTAAGCGGGGACTAAGTTTTGTGATTTTCAAGTTCTTCCATATTCCAGTTCTTCCATATTCCAGTTCTTCGTTACATTATCTGATTTATTCATTCTCTAAGCCTTTGGTTGAGATACAGCTTGCCATTATGAGATACTGAACCGCTGTGGGGTAGAAGTTAAGCTTTAGATATTATAAAAACTAGGTAGTTTCCGTGGAAATTCCACGATTCAGATTTGACTAATTTTAAATTATTATAAAGATCAATGTATTAAGGATTTACCTATAAATTATTGTGTTTTAAATGAATACTTTCCATTATCATTTACAGAACTTCTATTCTGTGTCTTATTTACTTATAGCATGGCCTAGATAGTACTCGTTGAAATTTCTTGCTTTGTAAGTGATAAAATTAAGGATCTATGAAATAAAATACATTTCTCACTTTTACCCGTTGTACTATCAGAATCTGAATATTTTTCATCAATAAGTACAGAACTTCCATTCTGTATCTTATCTACCCATAACGTGGCCGTGTATGAGAAGAAATCTAATAACGAAAAAATGGAGTATTTTATGGTGATCCTGCGCCTTTGGTATACACAATACAATATTTATAATACATGCATACCTGTTCTGATTTCAGTTCAGTTATTTTTCTTTAGTAATAGGAAGTAATGGGACGGACACACACAGATAGAGAAATAGAGAGACAAAGAGTAAGGGAAAGAAAGAGACATTCATTTATATATGTTGATAATTTTATCAATATAACTGATACCATAATTATTTATGACCCAAAATTCCATTGGTTTTTCACTTTACGCCCTCTAGGACGTATTTTGTGTGTACGTTCATCACCATTTTCGAGATGAACTTTTTAAAATCACAAATATTTCGTAACGAGATATGTTTCTTTACATGTAGAAACATTGTTTTCAATTCAGCAACCCATTTTCAATCCTGCTGTACGTGAACTTGTACGGTGAATTTAAAGGTACAAACGTCAGCCACTGCATAGCTATTTCAGGTATTTTTTAATGCCGACCCCCACAAGCCCCACTCCACAACTGCGAGAAAGCGTCAGCGCTCCATAATGTAAAGGGCCTCTCGCAGCAGCTGACATTTCCTAGGGTGATGTTTCAGTGACATTTTCATCTCACCGCCGTTCCTGAATATTTCAGCGGACCACACTGGCTGGATGGCGTCGATTTCCGAGGCACTTCGCTCCGCTCTCTGGGCTTTTTGCTGGCAGCTTTGATTTCCAGGCTTCAGAGAGACGAGTGGACTGCTGTGTTCAGTACCCCACTCAAATACGCTTTGTTAAATGTTTATGTGTTTTCTAGTAGTGCTTTACTTCGTTGTTTCGCAACTTGAGAGTTTTCTCTATTCCAAGTGTCTCTCACTTGGTGACTTTTATCTCAACTCGAAATATTTCCCAATGTAAGGTTTTTATTTAAATTTTCTTTGTACGCTGAGACAATGACTTTTAACTTATATGTTAAAGTTATTATTTGGAACATGGTCTTGTACATGATCAAATTTGAATGCTTTTCGATGTGTCAAGTGGTATTTGTGATATGCTTAGCTGGTTGCAGAGTGATTCCAGATCTAATAGCTACCGCCTAAAATATGCCAAAAACCTGAATTACTGTCTATAACAGTTAAAGGAAGATTAAGACTTTCGCTAAAGTGACTGCAACAACGCACTAATTTAATCCCCTCCTGAATTCAAACACTTTAGTAATACTGTCAGGTGTAGGAAAATACGTGTTACTGGAGTCATATTGTGCATACTATTTTATGTACGTTTAGGACTGCAAAAATAAATATGAGGTACATGTAATTTTATTGCATCTTTGGATGACCATGCGTTGGGTATCTAAAAATTAGGAATGAAACAAGTTTTGATAATTTTTTTTCAATATTCTTAGTATTTATTACATTTCTGTATTATTTTCCTCTCAGTTTAGCCCACACGTGTGTCTATGCTTGCATGAGACCATATTTACCATAAGCTATCTGGTGAACCCTAGCTATGTCAAAATTTGGCCAAATCGATTGTAGAAGCTATTTTTACGTGACCCGTAGCGCTGGGAGGGTTACACTTGCACATGGACCTATGCTTGGATTCTTCAATATTACGCTTTGAGACTGAACTCGGAAAAAATATAACCTACGACAGCTGAGCTATATATAAAAAATTAACTTTTTGCAAATAATTCTTGTTCCTGTCCTACAGTAATGGCTTGCGTACCGTGTACGACATCTCTACCTTAAGTGTATTTTTGTTCTTTTGGCCCAATAAATTTTCTCTTGTGTGAGTGAATCATATTTTCAAATAAAATAGTGGTCAGGCTCTGAGTATGTGTTTATCATATAACTTAATGCCCTAACTCATTCAATACCGTAACTAGGCGACCCCACTCGAAGCACAAGTTTCTAACCGAAAACTTTGTGATCAGTTGATGAAATGTTATCAGTTGTAAAACTCCAAAGTTTTCAGCACATAAAAACTAGAATAAAACAAAAACCCCTTTTCTATGTAATTTTTCTCAAGCCTTGGGCGCAAGATGAATAATGATATCAATTAATTGACATTTGTGGAGGATTTTAATCCCTTCTTCTGTGTGTTTGTGCTGAAGAGGTACGCCGCTTGCTTTCTGGACTTATGCCATCTTGGGGTGGATAAAGTACCCACACTCAGCATACGTCTCGCTGAGCGTCCTAAGACATTGATGTGTCCAGTTAGATGAAACTGTTTGAAAGTTCGACTTTGTTAGACTCGCACTCATTTTTAGCCGTAAGTATGCCCTGATTTTATTTTTTGTGACCGTTGGAAACTCTACGCATGTGAGAGGTAAACAATACAACCGAGCTGCTTACAAAAAAATATCTTATTAGCTGCGATGTTCCTTTTTTATGTGAAATGACCTCAGCAGCCCCAAGCTGATTCTGCTGCAGACTCTCTTACGGGATTTAAGTTTTGAGTTAGGCATACCATATTATTTATTTCCTTTACATTCTGGAAACATCAACCATACTTATTAGTTCATCGAAATCTTATTGAAGTAATTCGTCATTTATGGTTTCTTAACAATAATACTGTTGTGTATGTTGTGTGAAATCTTTAAAAGTCATAAACCCAGCGTTACTTTCATTCAGGTGCATCATAATACATAGATTCGTTAAATAGAAATAGTAGCACTAATAGGTCCTTAGAATAGATGTAGAGAATAATGCATAGTTCCTAATCTGCTTCGTAGCAAGTAAACATACTGCATAAACAGAAAATGTGTTCTACATCTTGAATTATTGTATGGTAATAGTTTAGCTTATTTGTACTGAATATTTGGTTATCTCTCCTATGATTACTGCAAGCATACTCTTTTTGTGCCTTCATTGACGTGGTTCTGGCTCAAGGGAACATTATTTTGGATTTGACTAAAAATAAAGATAGCACAATACGATCAATTCTCTGTATAATAAGCAAGAACATTCCTGAAAGAGATTTTCCAGATTCCTGAGATTATCAGAAAGAATATTGTGAAACGTGTTTTTTCCTTGTATTTCTGAATGGCGTTTGACTAAGTCTAGTGGGTACAAGAAGAGAGTGTAAAGCTTCGTTTTTTTGGACTTCGACAAACCAAGAAATTGTTTCCTTTCATTTTAGCTTGTATAGTTTGCAGAAAATTTACAAAGGTCGTCCAATGACTTTGAGCTTCAAACTGTTCGTATTATACATGTCATTTTAGATCAAGTTTTTAACTAACAAACTTCCGGTTAAATAATGTGTGGCAAAGTATTTAAAAGTAACACATTAATTCTGCATATATAGTTATTTTTATGAAAAACACCTCGTGTACTCGAAAACAACTGAATTGTTTTTTTTTTAAATTAGATCGTAGTTACTAAAACAATTTTGAAAAATAAATACATTATACAACCAATTATTTAATCAATTTTGCGAATTGTTGGAGTGATATTTCTTTCTAACTGTTTACAGGAACATTGTTGCAACAGCCTAACCCTCTAACGATGAAATGCCGCTCTGGAGTCCTCTTTAAAACAGTGAGCTAAAATAAAATTTTAGCTATTTATCTACCCAGTACTGCACTCAACAGTTATAGGACTCTTATAATGTGTTATAGTTCTACTTGTTTAAACGCTGCCTGCAGTTTGATCAGCCAATGAACAGCGTGTAGGCGTCTTACACTTCTCTCTCTCTTCAGGAAGAAATATGATCGGTCAAAAATTAGTAAAAATTGAAGCCGTGAACCATGTTCAAGCTTCTTCATCCTCACAGAATGTAAGCCGTCACCACCATGTCGTTGCCATGCCAGATCTCGTATCGTGGCTGTTCTGTCCAGGACGTGTAGCAAACATGTTCATGCGCATCTCATGTGACCGTTTTCTGTTACTATAATTAAGTTCAAAGGATGCGTAAAATCTGGTTAAATTAGACATTATGATACGTTGCCACCATGTGACTACCACTGCTATCACGACCACTATCACCATGTGACCATCACTATCATCACCATGTGGCGAGCACATAAGCAACCTTTCCCCCCCCCCCTCCTTCTTTCGGTGGGGGAGACTCGTGGTGTTGCAGACGCGGGTGTGCACCACGCGAGTCAACACCTCTCCTCGTGTTTACACTTTCCTCTGACGAATGTGCTCGCCCCGAGGAATGTCCGCTTGTAAATCGATGGAGTGAGGCTTTTTATTTTCACGACTCACTTTTAGGTAGTTTCTTTTAGCTAAGCCATTGATTTCATGCCAGAATGAATGATGATAGTATTTTATGCATGACGGAAGCAGATATTGTTGCTGCTTAGTTAGTTTGAATACTCTATTGAAAATGCTTCAGATATTATGAATAGCATGGGATACTGTTCATCGAATTCAAAACTGCGTACACGCTCTACCCCATAATTAATGACCGCTAATCAAATACGGGTTGAGTGAAGTACCTGATAATTAGTGTCGTAGCGTGACAGATTGTGTTCGATCATTTGTGATGTTTGCTTATATTACTTTAGGATTTGGAACACGTTCTCGTTCATTCACCCTGATCAGTTGCACAATTATTCAACGCGTTTTTGTCTGTTAGGAACATTTGCTTATCCGTTATTCGATTTACGAGGCAGCGGTGTCTATTTATTGGGTGTGAAGACAAACAACTTCGCTGAAATTCTTGGATAATACATCGAGACGCAGTTATTATGGTGCCCTATGAATTTTTTATCGCCTGAGTTCATGGATCGATTGCGCATTGGAATTGCAGAAGCGCTGGCGTGATTCACGCGCAGGAGTGCCGAGTTGCTGGGCCAGTTTGCTGCCTGTTCTCATGTGGTCATACTAGAGGCTTAAAATGAAGTTATTTCCAAGGCACTTGAAGATACGCGTGAACTTTTTAATACGTTCTTACTTTAACTATCCCAATTTATTTTTGTACATCTCGTGTGAATGGTGCGATTGAGAAATAATCAATTTGTACGAATTTGGGTAAGTGAATAGGGTAAAAATGTGAGGTAACACTTTTTTTTGTCGTTCTTCTCCAGATTTTAAAACTGGGTGGATGTCTTTGGAATGAGTCTTAACGTTAGGTAACAGGTGGGCCTGGAAGCAGTCTTTTTAACTTGAGGCTCCGGATCGGCACGGTATCTATTGCCATCATGGAGGCTACCAAAACCAATCACTTTATATGTAGACTATGCACGAGCATTGAGCACACATACACGCGTAGTTAGTTGGGCGGCTTGGCTTAGGCCAGACCACAGGTTTGTTTAGGTCTGTTTACGTCTGCCTTGGCCGATGTAAACAAGCGGCCGGCCATTGTTTACAAACACAACTGAGCGGCAGTAGGGTTAACTTCTATACGAGATGAGGCCACCTTCAGGAAGGTATTCGCTGCTTCGTTACATTGTAGTCACTTCGATCTAATTGAAGCGATCGCTAGCCCTTCTGAACTTGATCAGAACTTTTTCCAAACGAAATGCGCAAATTTTTCAATCCATTTTCTGTTTTTGAGAAGTTTCATTTTTTTAAAGAGGTCAAATCATTTATTTTCTCAGTTTCGTTTCGATCTTTTCACGCCAATACTATAACATAATTGATAACGAAAGTTCAAAAGGTCTAACTCATTTAAATTAAACATTCAAACATCCGAGCACGAAGCTACCTACATTATATATTTTCAAAGCGTGTAATTATAAGATTTAAATACAGAATTTAAGGGCATTCCCAGCTTACGAGATGATTCTTCATTAAGCTTGCACTGTTCTACACGCTTGTGAATATTATGACTGAGAAGTAAGCTATTGACAAAGCCCTATACGCTAATGGTTTACATATTACCTTCCCTGTGGGAGAGAATAAGCTATTTGCAAGTCATGAATAGCTAAAGACTTGGCCTCATGGCGTGATTCATGCAACGAGATGCGTCTCGTCCGCCTCGTCTCAGGCTTGTCATCGTGAAGCTTTTAACTCGTCCATGTGTATTTCTGAGTCACTCATTGTATTCATGTGTGTCTTAAGCAGAACATTGTACTTGAGTGTGTCTTGAGCAGAACATTGTATTCGTGTGTGTCTTGAGCAGAACATTGTATTCGTGTGTGTCTTGAGCAGCACATTGTATTCGTGTGTGTCTTGAGCAGAACATTGTACTTGTGTGTGTCTTGAGCAGAACATTGTATTCGTGTGTCTTGAACAGAACATTGTACTTGTGTGTGTCTTGATTAGAACATTGTATTCGTGTGTGTCTTGATCAGAACATTGTATTCGTGTGTGTCTTGATCAGAACATTGTATTCGTGTGTGTCTTGAGCAGAACATTGTATTCGTGCGTGTCTTGAGCAGAACATCGTTTTCATGCGTTTGTAGTTCTAGATATTGTATTAATTCGTGTCTAGATCGGGATATTGTATGCGTGAGTGTCTAAATCAGGATATTGTATTCGCGCATGTCTAGGTACGACATTAATTTGTAAAATTTAAGGGAGCGTTCATTGTCTTGTATTAGATGCAAGCCCTTTGATTTTTTCAGGATTTTACAAAGTAAATATTTTTGAGGGTTTTGTAACTCCGTTGGTTCTTCGATTCAATACCCATCTTTGCAGAACAATATTGTTTTTCTTCAAATTTTTCAAGGATATCATCAATTTTTCTCATGCCAAATGTTGAAAATTTTGTGTGATGTACGTTAAATCTAAAGTTATAGAACAATTCCAGCATTATGGAATTAAAACTTTTATTGGACTTCGTCTTGAATCTTGTGAAAGCCTTTCCTACGCGTCTCAGCCCCTGCTACGTGAGTGACTTCAATGCTTTCCACTAAAATTTTAGATGTGGAGCTGATGCTTCAGAGCTGTGTGTGTGAGATTTACATCCCGGATAGCACGAGCATGAATATTTGCTACACAGCGACGAGCTGAAACTCTTCCACCCCGTAAAACTCTATTCCGGCCTTGTGCCAGCTTTATAAGCAGTACGTTATAGGTGCGCCAGGGAATCGTCAATATTTAATTACTCTCCCTTTATTCACGAGCAACTATTCCCTGAAAATGAGACTAGGTTGCCAAACTCTTGCCAACGTCCTGCGCTATTCAACACTTGTGGCTTTACTTATTCCAAGTAGGTAGGGGCTAGGAACATAGTCGGTGGGTTCATGCGTTGCACATTACTCCGCAGCCGTGGTTCCCTGGGTAATAACAATTTTCTGTGCAAAAATGTTGAGGGATTCCAGAAGTGTTAACCGGAAATCTCTGGTAAACTTGTCTTGAACTCGTTCTGTAGTGATGTGCTACTAGTTAACCGGTGGTAGTGATGCAATCGTACAAAAGATTCGTACTTTCTTCAAACGTCTGTTTCTGGTAATGCACACTCAGGTTCATTTACTGGCTGTATATCATCGAATTAAGTAGTATCATATTAAATAACAATAATGGTATGTGTGACAAAAGAATTAGAATTCATCATTGTGTGAGAGTACAGCGCGAGCCTTTGCCATCCAGCAGCATTTATATCCATGATGAATGGGATATTACTTATGATTTATTGAAATTAGTAGGTAATGGAATGCAGACTGAGTCAGTTGATTGACTGATTGACAATTAACCAGTGAACGTGCATAAATGTTTGAGAGATGCCGATGTTACGGATGGGATGGGCTTGAATAGTGAACTATAGGGCATCTGTGACCGTAATGTAGCTTCGTGGATACTAAATTATTTTGTTTGACAGCGTGTTTGTATCTTATGCAGGGTATCAAATCTCTTGCTTGATTATCGTCTAACGAGGTTATTTATTTCGGGGATAGATAACCACTCTAGTGCCGTCGCATAAGATTTTATTTATAACTTAGGATTACTTAGCTAATACTTAACTCCCCTCGTGTTAAGATACGATTCCATTTTACTATTCTCACATGTTGGAAATACACGGTTCAGAAAACTACGCATTTTCTTCCACTGGCAGTGGGAGCGAATGTACGACGTTTTCGCCGTATTGCTGCACAAGAAGTATTTCAAGATACAGAGTCCTTGTTGTTCAACTTTGAGTACAGTTCTGAATGGCTTAACTGTGAAACTTTCGCCAACTTGTTTCGCCATCCTCTGACCGATCACTCCGGCAGCGCTCTTGGTCTCTTTGGACTAAGACAAAAGGATGGATCAATGTATTGGGCATAATAAAGTGTCTGCCGTAGATATTTTAGAGCGAGCACAGCTCTCGACAAACAGCCTTTGTTTCGAACGAGCAAACAAAGCATCGATCATTTTCGCTTCTTCCTTTCGAATGAGAAGTCAAACGAATCGTGAGTGCAGTAGGACACGTGTAGAAATACTAGCATCGTCATGGAGTTCCCCACCGAACGCAGAAATAATTTACTGAATTCTTCATACCCATTATTTTATTAAATGATCGGTGAAAATAATACTGAAACCTCGCTGCGGCGAGCAAAATAAATGAAGCTGCCATTCAATAGGAACTGTTACCTCTTCTAAAAGGGTGGGGTTTAACAAATGACGCTGTGTATTATTTTGCGGAACGAGCTCTGCTATAAAGACCTCAAAACATTTTATTTGTGCGAGCTGCTGTTTTAGAGAATAGAAAGTTCTATAAGTTTAATTTTTGTGCAATCAGAACAGAATTCATAACTGCATTTGATCTATGTATGGATAGTAATGATTTAACTTCCATAATATCTTTGACCTATGGATTCTTTGACTGCTATAATCATTGACTCCATTTATTTCTCACTTTCATTATCTTAGACTTTGATAATCTTTGACTTATATGATCGTTAACTCCCATAATCTTTGACTTGCAAAATCTTTGACTTCCATAAAGTTAGTCAGTATAAATTCAGTTCTAAATCTTCTACAGCTTTACTGTCGGCAATGCTATGCCGCAGTATCTTCTGCAGTGTTTTTGTTTTGAGTTTGTTTTTATATTTTTCTATTGATTGTTCTATCAATTACAGGTTGTATAGTGATGACAAACCTAGATGTCTTGCTTAGAAAACTTCCCGATGTATTATTACCATCAAACGATCGTGTCTACAACTTTTTAACGAGATAGTTCACAATTCTTAATTAGAAAATGGTGCGAAAGTTACACTTATGTATTAAAAGTTTGAAAATCAAGGTCGTCGGCTCCCATGTTATAAAACATATATTTTCCTGATTATTTACACCTTCATTATGATATTATGAAGTTTATCGTTAATTGAAGGCATATTTTTGATGCTTGAGCTTTATACACGGACATAGAGAAATTGAAGTGCTCCTATGAGTGACTAGACGAGCCGTAAAAGGATAATTTCGTTCTGAAGTTCTATTAGGCTTAAAGTGAAACTTAACGCACTCTGAAATTTTTATACCATGCGTTCGTTCTTATCTGCTGTTCATAAAATTTGCAAACCCAATGTATTGAATACCGACAGAAGGAAAGCCTTGTTCAGCTTTTTGATCGATATTTGACAGGCCGCTAGGATGTTTCTTCGTAAATAATGCGTTACTACAACAAGATCGACTGACCCCGGTGTGCAGAAAGTGTCGGGCAAACTTTGCTAGCAAACTGTTTGGATCTTCGCCCCACTTGACGTGCGCACTTGAGTCAAAACGCGTAGATGCTAGTAAAAGGTCTCTGAAAACTTTTAGTAGGGTTCTTGTCTGCATGTGAGAGGCCTGACTCCCATCGTCTACCCCTTGTTCCCTCTCCAGTGGAAGAGCATGTCCTTCCCCCCACCACGCCACGCAACACGTGGCTCCTCCTACTTTGAAGTCCATGATGACGATCCAAATGTTATTTAGTGAACTCTTCTTTGTGTAACGTCTTTGTTGTTTGCTCCTATGTGCACCGTGCCCACATTAACCTCCTACTGACTATTGCTGTCAAATTAAAGTTATCAAATGTACAGTTCATTACAGGTTAGCTTCAAATTATTGGTTCCATAAGGTTTGTGTGAATTCTTGAAAAGGGGAATTCTCCTCCTCTCCAGTGAAGATATTGATTCACCGTCCTACAGAGCTAGAGATGGGGAGGAACAGCCTTCCTAAGTATGTACGAAAGCTACAAGCAAATGTGCAATCGACGTGCTAAATTCAGCTTCAGATTTATTCGCTAAATGCAGTAGCTGAGATCATTGAATTCAAGTGATTTTGTGTTCATGAGAGCCACAATTTTATTATTATTCACTTCACCAATTAAGAAACACCTTCTTTGATTCAAAAAAGCGACCTCAAGATTTTCACTATTAATCTCAATAGTCTTGTAAATATATTGTATTTGTAATAATGGTGATCATTTTTATTAAGGAAACACAACAGAGGGAAAACAACCGATGGAAATATAATACTCTACATCAGTGGTTCCCTACCTTTTTGTGATCAAGTACCACTTGGAGGTCCCGTACAGTCGCCGCGTACCACCTGGTTCCAGGTTCACATTTTTGTGAAGTAAAAAATAAAATAAAAATTGTTCATGACTCCAAAAGTGTTCGCGTACACCCCTAGAGGGCCTTCGCTTACCACTAGTGGTACGTGTACCACAGGTTGAGAACCACTGCTCTACATCAACGCTTGAGGCGAATAGTTAGCTCAAATTTTCAGTAGAAATTTCTTCCTTAGATTTCATGACCGAGTTGAGGTATATATATACCTCAGTCCATGGTACATGTGGGATCACATGAATATCAACAAAGTCTAGTGGATATTTTAAGAAGTTGGTGCCGTATTTCATTTGCATGTAAGGAAAGCTAGTTGGTATTGGGTCATGCTCTGGTCTTGTCCTAATTTGACTAGGAAAGTCTGCGCTGAGATGAATTATGCTTGCATGAGCTCTCTGTTGACGGCTGTAAGCGTAAGACAATGAACGCGTTTGCCAGACTTTATCTGAAGAGCCTCATTAGGAGCTTGCACTGGTGAACCAAGCCTCGGCTTTGGTCGATATGCTCTGTCCGGCCTCTCATGCCCCGTATTGGCGGGTAGTGCAATAACCGTTAAGCGTTGCACTCTGCACTTCTCCTCAAGCCTGACTTGCTAGATGATTCCATACTCTCTCTAGAGCTTGGCTAAAAATGCTTTATTTTACATCTTGGATTTGAGTCAAACGCTATTCTGAGATTGCCAAATTCTTTACGAACGAAGAAATTTAATATTTATGATACTCTGGAGTTCTTATACGAAAATCCTTGAAGTTTTACACTAAAAACCTTATTGAGTAATTACTTGAGTTTTTCGTGTCTGTCGCTTACTGAATCATGGTTCGCCTCATAACCCAAGAATAATGACGCTATTAAGTAGATGAAGGTTTTGGTTATTACCTTTATGAGCAATTATACCTTACCTTAAAGTGGTGGATGAATATTCAAGTTAATAATTACCTATCACCTTTGTTTCTTTACTCAGACTTTGTTTATATACGTACCTATTCCTTTTGTTTGGTCTCTTTTATGGTATAGTTTTTATAGACGCTTATCATCTGTGGAACATTGACTGTTGCAAATGAAGATTTGAGTAGTGATAGAGCTGTCTTGCCGCAGGTTTTTCGATTGATGCGAAGGTAATGACAGGCCAAATTTGACTTCGGCCTTTATCTCATTCTTTGAAATTGTCACGTGATGCACAAATTTGAGACTTCAGAAATAGATCTGTTTCTCAAACAGTGCGTGTTGCAGGTTTGTTCACTTGTTGTTAAAAGTATTTTCGGTATTTTGAGTTTCATTTTTTTATGTAATTATGTACTTGATTTGTTTCATTGATCGCACATATGCAACTTCTTCGGCGTTTACAATGCAGTTGGACATGTTTATCTATTTACTCGTGAATAAACGAACTTTTTAGTTTTCGTTTCCAGTATACAGAATACATTTTACATCAAACGACGACCCTCCTCCTTTTAATTTTAGTGATACGAATAGTCAATTTTCAATTAAGACACTTTTGTGCAAATTTGCCTAGTATTCCATTTTGAAAATCTATTCCCTACCCATTTCTTTGTGAGCTGCAGTTTGCATTACATTAAAACTCAGCTGGCAGTCGTCCTAGTCCGCTATTCCCTTAGATGTTCTGTGCTTTTGCTTTGATCATAATCTGTCTATATTGGAGGAGCTTCTCGACAAAGCTCCTCTTGTTGAACAGAACGAGTGCTGTTTGCGAAAGGAACTCTCACTGGCCGGTAAAGAAACAACTCTGAATACTTGGAAGCCCATCGTCACTATAATTGATTTCGATCAATAGCTTCATTTTCTTTGCTATCAAACTCTTTTTGCGTAGAAAGGCTCAAGTAAAAATGAGTACGTAAGTTTGCCGCTTTGTTCGTCTTTCATTGTCCCTGATTCCCCACTGGCACTGCTTTGTTGAGCGCCGATGGCACCATTTCGTGGTACTTGTTGCTGTCAGTTCTTCCCTGCAAAGTTTCCAACTTATCTCATCGAAGATTCTTCAATCTGTAGGGAACCATCGACACATAATGGAATAGCTTCTTCAAGCGTTAGTCGAGCGCAGTATTGCTTTTGGATATTCTTACAGCTGGAAGTTTTTTCTGCAACTGGTACAAAAGTTCCCAAATAATTGTGTACAGGAGCATGGATAATATCCATTAGATTGAAAAAAATTATTTTAATTGTCACAAGTATTAAGTTTCTTATTTTTCGTGAAACAGCTTATGATTCATTGTAGCTTTATACATGTGATTTTGAAAGAAATTTCATTGGCTGTTCATCATCTTGCAGGAGTATTACGTGCAGGAATTGCTCACGATGAATATTCAACCACTATGTGGTGAACCGAAAGTAGCCTCTGAATGTGTTTTTATATTTCGCATCTCTTTGTAAACTCTATAACCAAATTTAACTACCAAGATTGTACGCCTAGGAAGGTCCTCGCATGCTTGTTGGACGTGGCAGTTTGTTTTTCAGTTAATCGCTCGTACCTTGTCGCATTGCATCGATCTCTTCTTTGTGGCCAAGAACTTCATGTAATATTGAAGAAGAGAGCAAGGGAACGTACCAGACAGTGCACGCCGGAAAAACGACCGTCACTGACAATTATCGCTCCAGCAAAAAGCATCTAGATTCTAGACACCAATTAAATCGTATTGTGTGTTAACGTTTCACAATAGCGTGTAAGCTAATTCTAGCTGTTTTGGGCGAGTGTGTCAAGCGTGCGATGCAAAGAAATCTATCATTGACTCTCAGCCTTATTTCTCTGCTCCCTAACTGGACTTTCTTGCGACATAGAATTAATTAGGTATATAATTTTTTCATCACGTATCTGATAGAATCAAATGGTTACCACTTAGTGTTACTACACAATGGAAGTGTTGCTGCGTAATGAAGGCTACTGTACTAAAATGGTTATTCAGTGCTGAAGACTCAATTTCATTGTTACTTCCAGTTCATCTTGCTGCTTGAATGTCATCTTTTTGCTATACGTGGGTTTTAAAGGCTACCTAATTCTATAAAGTTCCTTTGACATCTTTGTTCCTTTTTATTGATTACATTCGTGAAAATAGTGACCGTGATTCCAAAGAGTTATTTCTCATGTGATACTTTAATTTGTTTATAATGGTGACCAAGGTGTGCTATTGTTCTCTTATTTTTTCTGCCGATATTAAAAGCTCTCGACTTCTTCGTTGAATGTTTGCAAACTGAATTATTTGTTTGCATGCGAGTTGTTGCAGCCGACACTTGCTTATGGAAGGTTTCTGTATGTCATTTATAATGAACATGGTTGCATAAATCACGAACTTTATTACAGGTTTAATTTAATTAAATGCGCTCAGATTTTCAACTCAAATCATATAATCTTACTCGAGGAAAACAATCTAACGCAACAGTTGCTTGGTCAAATGGTCGGAGCAACATCAACCATATTTTAAATAAATGTTTTTTAAGTGATTAGTCGAGCCTCGTAGGTACTCCTATTTTCTTGAGTACCAAGCATATGAGGTTTTGAGAAAATTTATTATGTATGCTAACGATGATTATCTTTGAAGTCAAGTTTTAATTAATACATAACTAAAGTGGAAGCTTCGTGTTCCCAGTTATTCTTAAAAACATTTCTCAAGCATTGTATAATTATATTCTTCTATTAAGGAGCTTCACGTGCCACGCTGTACTAGAGTATTGACCCGCACAGACGTCCACACTACTGGTTCCGCCAGTGGCTGATTCGTAAGTTCGGTCCTTACCTCTAAATAATGCGCGCCTAGCGTTATGCATCTTTTGTGTGCCCCTTGTGCCCCCTCCTTGCCCCCTCCAGCTCTGTGCAGGTCTTGTGATCGACCATCGATGATTGCGTCACTGCCGAGGCTTTGGGATGGGTGGGATCATAGTCCAGCGGCGCCTCCTCTTCCTGTGAGGTCTTAGGGTTTTCTCTTCCTAGTCCCGGTGTTGCATCGATGTTCCATGTTGAGCGTGGGTGGTTCCGGCTTGGTCAGGGTTGTTCCGCTATTTATTGAGTTGCTTATGAAATCAAGTTGTAGGTTGTTCAGGCGTTATATGAATTGTGTGAGCATAATTTGACATTCGTATTCTGCTGTACCACGAAGATGTTCACACAGCAGCAAAGCTGCATAGTTATTGTCCTAGTTCTTCGGCAGTCTGTGTTCTTAGTTACATGGGGAATACAGGTGTTTTTTCTACTAAATTGCATTTGGTATTTCCCGGGCAAACTGCTTACGTGTAACTTTTGTTATTGAAAGATTCACTCGAACTACGAAAGTTTGTTTATTACATAAGTAATTAGGTATATGAATTTAGTTTTACAAGAATACTTTTGTCTATCAGTGTTTCTGATTCATTTCTTAACATGTTGCTCTGGCAGATGTCTTTAATGGAAATATTCGTGTGCTCAGGCCAGTTATTGTAATTTTTTCATTTTTTCTTGTCTTGCTTTTCTTCATAATTGTTGGAATATTGTCCGTTGGAATCTAACAGCTTGTTTTCTGGTGTAATTGTTTTTGAAGCAATCTCATTTTGAGACACTTTAAAATCATTATTTGCGGTAAATATATGCCGAATCTTCAAAGTTTGGAACTTTCAAACTTACAGATTGGAACTTTCAAAGATGTTTGTTTGAACGCATGAAAAGCTCACTGTTAGTATCCGTTTTTTGTATTTATGGACTAAATGTGTAGAAGACGTAATTATTGCTAACTGAAACGAAACTACTGATAGAACAAGATGATTTTTCTTTCGACCATTAAAAGCAATAATGACAGGGTTACGCTTACAAAGACACATCATCAACAATGCAAGGATCGACAGCCACAGGATGGCCAACACCCAATTAGAAACAGGCTTTCTCGAGGCTGCCGGCGAGTGCCCTCATCAAATATTCAAGGGGCGTTATTAAGACGAGGTGCTGAGAATAGACGAGCCGTCGTGGCTCCAGCAACCATCTACACGAGAGGTAGGGCCTAGCATTCTCTTTAATGGCCTACGTTATGTTTAAAACGAACTTTGTGATATTCCTTTAAAATCACTAGAATAATGGGGAACATTGGAAATTTTTTGCACCTAAGTTCTCTTTCTCGACAGCGCATGATGAGGGGACTGTTTCTCGTAACTGAATAGCTTGTTCAGTGGAATTGTTTCACGTTTTAGTCGCTGAGAAATTCATGGTGAATGTGCTCTGTTATTTTTCCATCTTCATGAGAGCCGAGCATTCTTGAATCTTACAGGTTCCTTCGCTCAGCTCGATGGATGAGCTCCTTTGCTTGCATTCATTTGCTAACGCGTAAAACCTCTGTGCTGCAACGATATTCTATTTTACGAATTTTTTCATTGCGTTCTTTCTTGTCCTACGTTTTGCGCTAAAAGGTGGGTAATATCTGGGCAAATTTCACGAGTGAAAAAAGTTGTTTAAGCGTGACATTCAGTGAATGACCGATGAGAAATTTTCTGAAGCTGCTGCCTAACTCACTTAATAATGACAACCATGAAATTGCGCTTGATGGTTATGAATGAGCAATGAAGTAAATGTTCAGTAATTATACGGTTCAGCTTTGGACAATGATTTGACATTTTCTGGCGTGATGACAGTTGAGGTATAGCGGTTCAAACCACGTTTTCTTTTCTTCGGGCGGAAGAGAGAGAATTGTCGTTGAGGATATTTTAGGACTTTGATCTCTTCAATGTAGGAAACGATAGCTGAACTTGACTCGGGGTTCGTAAATAATGGTATTTCCTAATCAGAATACTTCGGCAATTTGACGTCTCTTGCTATCTACCTCAGGATCAGCACTGTTGGGTACTGTAGCTGTTTCGGATTTGGTTTTCCCTTCCTGGTTGCTTTTTTCTTACTTTGTTTTCTCTCACGTCCCCAGGAAAGGTAATCGGTATGCAATCCCACTGACTTCACACGTGAATGTCATTTCATGTCCATTTTATAGTCATTTTCTGTCTTTTAAATACTCGTTACTGCTATCAAAGCAATTTTGCATTGGTTAATCGAGTAAATTCACTTGACATTAAGATCGAGATTATGAACTAGACCTTCTCATATTAGCCAAAATTATTAGAAAACATTACAATGGTGGAAGAAACATTTGTTCTCTAGATTGTTTCTTTATACAAGCTGCTATGGAGAGAATTATGACCACGATTAAGCAAAGGAGGAGGTACAAATTTTAAAAAGGAGTAAATAGCAACTACCTTAGAAATACTTATCAAACTATTATGGTACATTTTTTTCCATGAATAAACTGCTTTTCGTATTTTAAGTTTTGATTGAAATTGTATATCGCTGTGTATCCTGTACCTCACCCAGGTACTTTATCCTACCTCTACCCATCGATAACCTCATCGGCCTCTACGCTGAAAATGTTTGTCCAGTCAATCTGGCAATCTTAATTGGGGTTTGGTGCACAAAGGGGTGTTTTTGAACATCAAAGGCAGCTGATAGTATGGTTTTCACGAGTTGGCTTTTTTAGGTTCTTTAAGTTTTCTCTTGTTTTTTGCTAACATTATCTGCTTTAATTTGGGGTCAATAATCTGTATGCGATCTTTAGCTTGAACGAGCAATGTTCAATATTTTCAGATCACACTCGTTTAAAATACTGCTGTACGTCTTTATTGTACTCATTAACTCACTATAGTGTACCCTGCCTTTCTTGCCACAAGTTTCGAGCGTGTTTGTTACCTTCTACCAGAAAAAACTTAATTAAAATTTTCCCTACGGAAAGTCCCTCAAATGTTCCAACTAGAGCGAGAGTTCACCTTTCGGATAATTTGAGCATATGCTTACCAGTTAAGACTCTCAAAACTGAACTAAAATTTAATTCAAAGGACTTGTAAAGAATTATGTATTTGTCATGTCATTTCTACGCGTCCTGAACGAATATGAGCTACAAGGTCGAGGATGCATTGAGTAGGCATTCTACATCTAAAACAATGGGAGGCAACTGCGATGCTGCTCTCAAAGTGAAATGAATCATGAATTAATGAATATTTACCCTGGTTTTATGATGTGAACAGAATTTTCGGTTGTTTTTTTTAATTTGAATTCTGTAAGAGAAGTTTGGCTAAGGTTTCCTGATGCATATTACATGAGGATAACATTACGTTTTATAACCATACAACCACGCATTATTGGGTGCAGTTGCGTCCTGCTGTTGCTGGTCATTTTGATATCAATTCCTTTATTTCCTGAACTGCGTGCAAAAGTTCTTTCCTTGTCTCGGCATGAGTCATGCTTGTATTTTATCAATACCAATGAACGCTTTCTGTTTTTTTTTGCCGATGCTGGCTTGTTATTCAATTACCGGTCTGTAATTATTCGAGAGTGGACAGCCGAATTTTTTTATGCTTTAAGTATAGTATTTAACATTGGATGTGATTGCTCCAATTTTAACAATTGAAAGGCTGTGATTCTGACTCATGGTCTCTAATTATTTCAATTTCATGACAACTTTTGAAACGTGCATTTAGTAAGCAATTAAGAGAATGATAATCACTCTAGAATCAAATTGAAAGTTATCGCCCGTTCTACGCAAAATAATTGGTAATAATTCTTATACTAATAATCCAGATTACTATTACTTTTTTTCGCCTGCAGTTAATAGCTGACACAGACTGCAAAATTGCATGTATGCAGTTCAATTTTTTGTATATTTTATTTTATAAAACCTTGAACTCTGCGTTATATGTGAAGAAATAGTTCGATTAAATATATGGTTATACAATTCTATTTTCAATGTACCAAATATTTGAGGATGTCTTATTGTGTATCTTTATTATAGTTATTTAAGCTTGATTCAGGACTGGGAAATTTTCCCAGATAATATGGGCTCTTCAACGTAAGTTAACGAATTAAACGAACCAGTAAACTAACAGGTAAGTAGTCTCGTAAGTTATTGCTAGTTTGCATTAGGTAATACAAAAGCGAACATCGTATACGAATTGTGTAACGCGTGTACTAAAACGCTTTATTCGAGCTTCACGTGAATCCTCCAAAGTCCCAGAAAATGTCTACCCCAGTCCTCCTCAGAAGACATCTTCGCTCAAGTGCTGCTCTGTGGAAGAAGTCTTGGTTACTCCTACGTGTTACTCTTTAGAAAAGTTGCGTGGCAGGTAAACCATTTGGACTCGCGCGGTGACGCAAGGAAGAATTTTTCTGCAGTCGAGAGAATTTTGGGCATTATTTGATAGAAAAGCCTCGCGTGAAGTTGTCTTTAAAAATCATTTGACTTATAGAAAACTGAATTTTCTATCTCACACACTACAACTCGACGATTTCTCAGCATTTAGCGAGTACATTTTCAACATTTTTTCAGTTGTACGGGTTGTGCGTTTTCAGTACAATATTTTTTTTCAATGAGCTACCATGCACAATGTTTTTGCATAATATTCACTCAAACTGTTTGTACCACTCATAAACTTTGGTGAGGCTCATGCACTTTTCCCCGATTTTTTCAACTTCAATGCCGTTTATTTTTTATAAGTCTCTCCGATGTGAGAATTCCCTTCGAATTCGATGCTCAATTGTTCTGTCATGTCAAATGGTATGTTGTAATTAGACACGAATTTGAACACAGTAATATTTTATTCAGTTAGGATATCTCAGGAGTAATCATTGCAGCCCATGTCTAGAAAGTTCAATGTCGATGTGGTAAACTGCTTCTGCCCGTGTTACGTCGATTAGATTTCATTACTCCTTTGCAAACGAATGTTTTGCAAATTACTAATTACTGTATTTTCCTGATATATTTATGGTGTGTCGTCTGTGGGCAGGTTGTGCATTTGTCAAGTACGGTGCACACTCAGAAGCTCAATCAGCTATTAACCATCTGCACGGCAGCCAGACAATGCCGGTGAGTTGCGTACTCCACAGCTGTTATTCATAAGACGAAAGCTCGAGGACCTTTCACAACTGATATTTATGAGACTAGGTAGGGCTTGAAAACTTGCCACAACTGATACTCATAAGACGTGGGTTCGAAAACTTGCCACAACTGATGCTCATAAGACGAGGGCTTGAAAACTTGCCACAACTGTCGTATAAACTATACGTACCACAGGCTTGTAGATTTTGTGCACAATAGGAACATATAATATCTCATTAAAGTGAGAAGAATACAATGAGTTCTTCTTATACTTTAACTTAACAGAGAACTATTGCCCAATATGTTTTGCTATATGTTTTATGATATTCTGATACTGGTTCGATATTTTTTCGATAATTCTCAGAAACATCTCATATATTCTTATCGAAGTACTTTATTATACATAATCAGGGTTTTTGGCATGAAACTGTATTTAACTTCATTATTAAAAAAAATATGTTTAGCTTTAAAAAAATTGTGAGGTTTGAGAGGCAAATGCCATAATTACAATGAATTGAATGTCAAATTTTGAAATTTCAGCATGAACCTATGCTATGAACGAGGATTTCATCATTAGAAACAACATTTCAAGACTCCTAACGAGTTGTATCATTGTCAGTATGTCAAACATAATTCGATCTTGAAACAGTGCCGCCTACGATAATGGCTGAAAAAAGTATAATGTGCTGTTTATTTCTATGTGTTATATATTATACTGGAAATTTGATATATGTTCCAAGAAGGCTCTTTAGAAGGGGCTGACAAAAGTATTGCATGATCTCAAATGAAAGACTGTAATGGGCTGAGAAAATTGTCATTCATCACAGAAAAGGCCAAAAGCAATGTTTTAATTTTTCCTCTATTTCCAGACTCCCGTTCACCCTCCTCAATACGTACCATCAGGATTATCTCAATCAGTTGTATTGGGTGCAGTAAAATAATCTAATACATTTCTAGGTTTAATGAAAGCGAAATAGAGTTGAGAACGAATAAAGTGTTGTTTTTTCAAAATATCCTGTGCATATAATGTCATTTTGTTTCATTTCGTTATTGCATTTTCCATTGTGTGTTCTTTTTTTTGCTTTTACTAAACGTACCAATGTATCTGATCATTTTGCCACACCCTGTATATGTTCTCAGGTGTATCAATTTTAAAACGATGAACTTCAGCCTTATGAGTGGAAGTCCCTGGGATCTAATTCAGTAGAGTTTGCGCTCGCAGAAATTCAATGCAAGCTTAGGTCAGTTGTGTAATAGGACGTCTGGGGGGATGTCCAGGGCAGAGAATCTGAAAATTTGCTTCTGCTGAACTTATAGTTTATGCAAAGAATGACAACTTCTCCGGTCTTGGCGGGAAACCTTCAGTGTACAGTGAACCCAGTTTATTTGTTCTCTTCTTAAGACGTCAGTATTCAATAAACCCAGTTCACATGATTTCGATTTTGACAGGGAGCGTCCTCGAGTCTCGTCGTGAAGTTTGCGGACACAGAGAAGGAGCGACAGCTGAGGCGCATGCAGCACATGGCCAGCAACATGGGGCTTCTGAACCCTTTCGTCTTCAACCAGTTTGGCGCCTATGGCACTTACGCTCAGGTCAACGTTACTGAAGTAAGTAGGGTTTTTCTTCTTGTATGCATTACGATAACTTTCCTAAATCTGTTCTATTTGAAAAAAAATCAGTGCGTTTGTGACTATTACAATGATAAAGACATTGTTTGAAATGAAAGGTTTTCACTTACATAATTGAAGTTTGACTAGCGAGCATCAAGTTTAGCATCGTTCTGAATCAGCCAATACTATTACAGTAGAGTGATGTTATCGTAGCATTGGAATCATTCATAACCCCTAGGCAGAATCCTGCAAGCGCTAAAGCTTCTAAAAAATATTTCAGCAAGATTTGTTTGTCGTCGTTTCATATTGGAGCCCGACTGAAATTGAAAACATGACCCCCAATATAAATGAAAGTTGAATTATCCTCGTTTGACTTTATGACTTAATATTTTTGGCTTGAATTTGGCACTGATCTACGGTTTACATCCTATATTATAACGAAGGAACTCGGGAGAGACGGTCGTCCCTCCTCTTCTAGAAGAGCTGCAGTCGCTGGTAGCATTGAGATAAATTACATCCTATTTTTATTTGTTGAGCGCATCAGGCGATTTGCGCAGAGCCGAAGCAGATACCGTCTACTTTGGCCCCGTTGATAGCTTGTGATCATTGGATAATTTGTTCGCTTCAATGGCTGTGCATTACGTAAACTATCATTGAGGGCTAAGAATCGGAACAGGAACGAGTGTACTTCATTCAACTTGTAATGACTCTACGGATGCTCGTTTCTCGGGCTGATCTTGCGCTCTGGATCTTCTACGCTCCACTCTCTCACTTTTGTACTATAAACTTTTCGTGAGTTGTCCCATGAATTTACATTGGAAAGCACTAAGGGGTTTGTTGACACCCTCATTTTGCCCAGCGACGAAAGCGAAGCTGTTGCGTATCGAATACCAGAATATAAATTTTGAATGAGAAATTGAAAGAATTTGATCGAAATACTTGGAAATTTGGCTGTTTTAGACACAGACTACAAATATTCCATGTTATAATTGGCAATCTCTTTAAAAATTAAAATAAAAGTACTTATATTTACTAAACAATTGACGAAAAATGAAGAAGCACTGGACACAAATTCGTAGTATTGAATGTGTAGAGATTTAAATTTATGAAAATTATCAATGATTTATTGTGATACACTCATTTCTTTACTCTAGCTCAATTTTAGTACTGATGAAATTCGTGATTTTTTATAAATAACGTTATTGATATGGGACACTAATACTCGTTTAGACTGCCTAATAACTTTTTATTTTTTACTCGTTTGGACCTAATTACAATGGTCCCATTAATTAATTGCGTTTTTGGAAAATAAGTAGGTAATGCTAATAGTGTCTGCAATTGCTGTTGTTTTTAGGGGGCGTGTCGTTCCAGCATACCCAGCAACTTGTGTTACAGAAATCTGTCGTGGCTTCCAGTTTAGGAAATGGGTTTTCACTAATTTTTGCTTGTTCCTGAATTTTCTCAGGAAAGCAACCGATATTTTATTGTAGTGAATTCCTGATAGAGTGTAAACTCTTTCGTTCCTGTTATGTTCTACATGTATTCGGTGTGAGATAACTTTTTGGATCACAGGGACCTAGGAGCACCCAGGCTCTTCAACATTTTACTGTGATAATAATAACATAAAATTAATTCCGTGCTTTCACACCCATCAGATTAAAACTATCAGATTTTTCCTCTATTCTTTTCGCATTCTATATCTTCGTATTTTTCTCTTACCGAAGTCACTAAACTTCTTCCTTCCTGTATTTACGCTCTAGAGTTGTCTATTGTAAAGCCTTGAAAAGTTCAAGCTTGAAAATAATTTGTAAGCTTTGTAGTAGTAGGCAAGTTAAATTACATTCTTGAATTTGTTCCTTCCTACTTTGTGAGGAGAAAAGTAGCCTTGTCGTAGTGTTATGTTACAGCAATTAGCAAACTTATACTTATTTTATGGTTGTTGATTCTTTCGGTACATTGCAGAAGCCCTCCAATTATTATCTTTTTGTATCACTTTCGTACGAAGGGAAGAAAAGAAAAAGAAAAGAAACCTTTTTTCCCAATCAGATATACATGGCATACGCATTGGTTTTTAAATTCATGTTGATAACATCTTAATGCCAGTGATCATATTTTTATTCGCCCTTTTTTGTGTTAGGTCGCATGCGTTGATCTGGAAGTCTAAGGAAAAAAATCAGTCTAAAAGTCAGTCAAGTGTGTCAGTCTGCCTGGTCTCCAGCGTCACAAGCTAGAGAAAATTCGAGTGTTTCGTGGGCAGTCGAATCAAGGACTCGACAGCACAAGTCACGCGCTAACCACTCAATCACTGTGGTTGTTGAAAATTCAATGCTATTCTTAACGTACTATGAATTACTTCTTTTTTCATACTGATGACCCATTCACTTGCTGTCCTCAGCAACAGTTCATGCACCAGCAAGCGGCGCTGATGGCAGCTGCCAGCCAAGGCACCTACGTAAGCCCCATGGCAGCCCTCACTCAGATGCCCCACGCTGCAGCGGCAGCTCCGCTTACGAACGGGCTCACTAGCCCTGTAGTTCCCCCTACATCAGGTTGGTGCACCACGGAAAACTGTGCCTAAGCCTCGTTTTCTCTTTATTAGTCCAAGTGTGATATATCGTCTGTTCCTCTTGAACTGTGTTTATTTATTTTATGTAATTCTGTGCTGGTTCGGTGGTGTAAACCGTACGTTGGTGTAAGTCGAGTGCACAAGTTTTTAGTAGTTCGGTTTGGATTCATTTATCACTGTGTTTTTGTCTGGTGCTATTTCTGTATTCGCTCTTGAATATCTTGTTTTGTTCTTATTTTTCTTTATGGCTCGAGCCAAGCCAATTCTTGATTTGTTGTGGTTCTAATGTACTGAAACACGTGTTAACTAAGGCAGAATTGTTAGACTCACTATTCCTGCTTCCATTTATGTATACGAGTTTTCCAACATTGAAATGGACAACCTGTTCGCACTTACTGATTTTTTACTTGTTATTGAATTTAAAATTTAAAGCTAGCGTCCTACATTTGTATGCATTCATCCCCATCATGATAGGATTTTGTTCACATATTCATCAAAAATAATTATGGTTTTTTAAATCCTTTATTCACTATATTGTTGTTAGCCGTTCCTTTTCTGTAAACTGCAGATCGGTGAGCGTAAAAATTTGGCTAGTTTTTATCATGTTTTGTGAAATTTTTTGTAAAACGTTGTTTGGGATAAGAACGAGTTTTGATTTTTGTGCCCACTCAGGAACATGCATGTCTTCCTCAAGAACAAATTTTGTCGTAGAATGTCAAGAGTCATTTGCTTATTCACAGGAGAACGAAATCTCTTAATGATAATCTGGCCTGGTGTTCCCAATCTCGCTTGAACCCTACGATAGAGAACTTTGTTTGTTGTAAAAGTGTGGTCGTGATATTGCCATGCAGAGCTCTTCTCATTTTTTATGCATTTGTAAATTCCCTCCCTTGGATCATTCATCCAAGATTATCATTTTTTTGCATGCGGTTTTGAGAACTTTCTAAGATGATCAAATTTGCAGTTCCTCCAAATATGTCCACAATTCCCGTATCTCTGTTACAATCTTCTTGCTTTTTGCATCTTCTCTTTATAAAGCAACTTTATTTTTTGTCGTTTTCTGCTTAGCGACGACTGTTGGCTTGCCATGGGAGTATCACTTGACTAAAGTTGGTAAGTTGGTGTTGCAGCGCCTCCTTCACTGGCATTACGTCCACTGCCAAGATACCCCTTCTTCGCGTGTGTGCCTTCTTTCTGACCTGCTTGCATGACCTATACTTGAAATTTGCCCGTGCTGTTCGAGGCACGCAGCCGTCATACAAAGCACGATAATTAACGTCCCTGAGACCATATCTTGCTTGGATAGGTCATCTTTCCGTCAAAAGAAACGTTACTTATCGAGCATTTCAGAAGTGCAAGAGTGTCTCACGATACGATCGAGGGACGCTGGAAATTTATCGGCATTACGAGCTAAAAGAAAGCTATTATGTTTAAAATTTGCTCGCAAGGTATTTTTAACAAAAATATGCAGTGTAAATTATTACAATGTAACTAATAAAACTAGAATTATTATTTCTTAATAATCTTCCGTGAAAGTTGGTCTTCTCGGTCGTAGATTGAACAGTTCTTCTATACCATACTGTTTTTCTTCAATTTCTTCGAATTTTCCCTATAATTAATTCCTTTCAAGTACAAAATACCGTGGTGAGCTATGGTTATCATTTATAACCAAAAGAGTTTTTTTTAGATGTAGCACCAATTTTCAGTCTCGTTCACTGTGCGCGTATTTCTGACTTTCACATCTTACTTTTAATTTACCTTTGCTCTGATTTGAAAAGTAACTATAAAGTTTGCATGCGTATTTATGAACTTAAGAGAGATGTTTGCTGTTCTTATGTGACGCAAATAATGTGTAGCGTAGGTCTTGCGCACCTTACAACATAGGAAGCAAACCACACTTGGAAATTAAGTTTGGTGAAATTACAGTTGCAATGCTCAATAACTCCGTGGCCTTCATTCATCCGTGTATAAAAAAGACTGTAAGCACCAAATTTGACTATTACCCTATACTTTCCAGTTTTAGTGTGAAACTAGTAAGTACACAATAGGAAGTGTTCCGTGCCACAAGGGCGAAGACGCCACAACTAAAAAATCCGTTTTCTATGGTACCGAAATCTCACAGCCAAGCTTGATTTTTTAGCCCCGTCAGCCAGTGAGATTAAGAACACATTGATTACTCAAAGCTTGTTTTCTGGCATCTTCGCCCTTGTGGCACGCAACGCCTCACATGACCAAAACGAATTTTGACTGGTCCTCAGATACTGAGAGTGTACTTATCCATGTTTCTCGATTGAGCGTTCAAGATGAGTCCTCCTTGTGTGTACAAAGTAAACACATCAGATCCAATGTAGGACATTCCGATTGCAGCCACCAATAGTGTAACATATGAAGATACTATAACATCTAATGGGAAATTGACTTCCTGTTCTATTATTGTAATCAAATCTCTTTGAGCCTTTTTATGTGTTTTCATTTTTTCGTTGTACTAACTTCGCTATAATGTCCCTAGCATTTCCTATTGCATGTTCACCGTTCCATTGCTATTGGTCAGTTTTGAATGCCTATGCTTATGCTTTTCTCGCATCACTTTCATCAAAACATCAAATCATCGATTCAACAAGGCGTAACTCTAGATACGTAAGCAATTGATTCTGACCTAAACCAATACAATTTGCATCCATAAAATGATGTTCGAGCGCAAGCACATGCGAGTATACTTGTTATTCTCGGCGATTATTAACATCCTCTTGTCAGTCACATCCGTCGACACGGTGTTTATTAATACGAATATAGTTTTCTCTTTGATTATCAAGGAATTCTTCAGTTAATTCAAATAAACTAGGAATATAATAATCATAATCAGTTAATTCATACCCTAGTTTTAGAAATTCTATTTGCTCCTTAAGCTGCATAACTTATTTTTTTGGCAGACTCTCTGAAATGATAAATACATAGTCATAAATTAGCATACAGACTGTCCTAAATTCTGGGGAATGACGTCATGCGTTGCTTATCATTCATCTTCTTGAAATCAAGAATGTAAGCCCTGTCGAATGAAAGAAAAGTAGAAAAATTGCTTATTTCGTGCACATCTTAATGCTGATTTTAGAAACGATAGGTTATCATCTTAGGCTGGCGTGAGCAAACCAACTCACTCCTGTTCACAGTTCATAAAAAAATACAATAATGAAGTTTGGCCATTACTTTTGCGAATTCATGTTATTGAAGTAGTAATTTCAATAACTTTCCGGATCATGACAGTCGTCCATCATCATCTTTTCAAACTCTTCCTATCGCCATCAGGATGGTTGCTCTTATTGTATAATCGATTGAGGATTTCAGCTCAGCTTTTTGCTATTGGTAAAGTTCTTTAATATTGGGAAACAGTGTTATTTTATTTTATTTAGGTGCTGTTACACGTCCGAGACAGCGAGAAACTTATAATATTTTTATCAAATGATTTGAACGTTTATTGCTCAAGATATTTATAGTGGTTATCTATTTAACTTGAATTCGTAGTGTAAATTAGTACATTGCTATTGTGAAGGCTGTTAAGTTTTGCTGTTACGTGGTTAAAGATCTCTAATCTATTGTACTTCTAGAAATACTTTGATTGATGGTAAATCGATGTGATCGTTATTGGCATTACTTACACTTCTTTCAGCTGTAATGATTTCATGTAAGATACCTCTCTTCATTTTTAACAGAAAACTATTCTACGTGGTTCTAGTTTATGCTCTTTTATTCTAAAGTCCAATGCATGAGTCACTGAATTTCTAACAATTTAACACACGCTATACATATAATGATGTACCAATAAATGTCTCTCACGTTTGTTTATGAAGGAAGTGCGCTTATGTTATCAGTCTAAGAAACTTCCATTAGACTCGGCTGATATTTTCATGATTTAAAATTTAGAGTATTACCACTCTGGTACGCGTAGTAGAAAAAATACTGTTAATTTGACATTGTAATGGAAGTGCCTCCTAGTGCTGGGTTCATTTCAGTTAAAGAATTAGAAGTGTTTCCTAGTGCTTGGTTCATTTCACTTAAAGAAGTAGTGGAAGTGTATCCTAGTGCTGGGTTCATTCACGCAGGTACAAACCCCGCACCTGCCGTTAATGGAGCTCTACCTTCCCTGTCTTCACCAACGCTCCAGAGTTTCAATATTGCTCCTCAGCACGGAGGACCTAATAGCCAGAACGGGGCTACTGAGACTTCTGTTTATCCTACTAATGGCATTCCACAGGGCTTTGCAGCTGCACGTAAGAATCACTAATATTGCACTAATTTGCTTCTGCGAATAATTTTATTCTCTATTTCATCCCAAAATATCTCCGTAATTCTCTCCTGCCGTTCGAAATCGATCTTTGATTTTTTTTGTCGATAATAACTCACTCAGCACACCTGTGTTTCAATTGAGCGGCAGACAACAAGACTTGTGTTCTTCCTGTAAGGATTTCATCTTCTTCGTATCCTAGTTGGGCTGTAAGCGTCTCTTGCTGAAACAAAGGGATAAAATAAAGGTCTATTCAACGTCTTTGGACAATTGTGAGCTTAACTTGAATCTGAGCTCAAATAAAACAACCAAAAAGTCATTACTAACATAAATTTTGGTGAAACTCCAAAAAGACTCTTGGGATGTGCTCCTTTATTCCTGAGAATGTCCACGATTGTTCGTGAGATAAAAATATTTTCAGGTGCTTACTTATTTTTCCTTTAACGGTATAACTGTTTCATCTAATCTCTCATTCATATTCACTCGCAATTTGTTTTTAAGATTTTTCACTAAGCACAAAATGTAACTTCAATAAAAATTGTCGGCATTCCTAATGTGTTGAGTTCAGCATCGCTGTTTGTTTTTCAATGCATTCCTTGTTTTTGACCTTCTGTATTTGTTTACCCAACTTCGCATGTATGTTTTGGTGGTCCATATGCTCTTTTTACTCTTCCTCTAAAAGTTTGTATTGAACTGAAATAGTAAAATTTATTTATTTTTTAGTTGGTAATCTCGTTCAACTTAAAGAATTGATTTTCCTGAGATTTTACATTGCTTTTGAAGGGCTAAACTCGGTTAACTTGTAGGTAACCTTAAAGTTTGAATATGCATATATTACCATCATTCTCTAAGTTGATGTAATTTGGAATCTGCTGGACATCTTCAAACTTGAAATGGTTCTTACAAAGTCATTTGCTGAATAATGCTCTCGTTGCTGAGTTGAAAGAGCCAAGCCCTCAACAAATCTTATTGACGGTGAAAGCAGGACTAATGGAATGTCTCTCGAGAGCTTTTGGAAATGAGATCTTTTTATTAAATGCTCTATAGCGAAGTTGTTGCTCGATCCTTATAAATCTTTTACTGAAAGTTCATTTTTATGTGTAATTTATTTTAAATCCGTAGTGTTTGCACAGTGTAAAACAGTGAGGCATTCTCGTGTACGCAATTTTTTTAAGTCAATTATGTATATGGATGTTGGTAATTCTCCTTTACTTGTACATAAATGTTGTAACACTTGTTTCTTCCCTATCACTTTCCTCTTTTTTGTAATTAAATGTTATCGATGTGATGAAAACAGGGTAAATTTCTTGAGACAATCTTATTTTCTACCCTCTGATACAAATCTTGATCATGACCAATCAAAAACATTGATTTACTCTTTCTTCAGCGTGTATGTAAATATATGATCTCTGTTTCCATTCTTTAACCTTGAATCCTCACAGATGCTTATTGTGTCTACATATTTCCACTAAATATGAGTGTCTTACTTTGATTTTGAATCTTGTATATGCATTTAGAGTAGTAAGTTTTTTTTTGCGAGGCGGTCAAAAAAATATTTGTAGAATGACAAGCTTTTCTTTCACTTGGAGTATTTATTTGGCACATGATTGAAAGAAAAAAGGAATGAAGTTACCATCAGGGGTGTTTGAAATACTGATGACCTCTTTGCAAGTGAAATAAAACAATCTAACTATTCGTTTGAAGGCAAAGCGTAGTCCTTCCTCCAAGAATCGTTTTGTTCTCGGTAATTAATTTCAATTTAATTAGCAGGCTGGCATAACCAGAATGCAGATAATTTTCACTTATTGCGTCCTAATATGTTGTATTAGTCGTACTTGATTTCATTGTAAATGTTTGCTGCTTTAGAAAGCAATCTGACATCGGGAAAATTCGAAGATTTGATGTTCTAGTGTGACACCATGCGCTTATGCTAGTATTGTTTTTAAAGCATAATTTCTTTGTGTTGTTTCTGTTTTAGTATTATTATAATTTTGGGCTCAAATTTGCTTGAAGATGTCAAGTAAATTTGTTACACGATTAATTATTTGATTTTTGTACAATTGTATAATTGTTTATGTATAATGGTCTTATGAGCTATTCATACTATAGTATCTTCCATTTTCAACGAATATGTGAATTGTTTTCTGCAAATTTGTAAAATAATTTTTGCCTGATTGTGATCCTTTTTCGTTTGTTTGTATGTAACATCTTGAAATGTACTGCAACAATCGTTATTTTTAAGGAGTAAAGTTGCTTGATTTAATTTATTGAATACGTTTCATTTTGATTTTCGTTTACGGTGAACTTAGTTTGATGAAAACTTACGTGACATTGGTTTTTGATTACAGAAGTATCAAATATCCCGTTCACATAAGTAAAAGCTAGGTTCTAAATATCGAAGATTGTAATTTTTCTAGATTCTTTAAGTTTTCGAATCGTTCATGAACTTTTAAATTTTTGTGAGTCATAGCTCTACCGTCATAAGGTTTCTGAATATTCAGCACATAGAAACGGTATTTTTAGACTGAAGTATATGTGATAATCATTTTATCCTTTGTACACTTGTTTTATGAGCTACCCTAATTCTTTTATTACATTGAAATTACCATAACGTACGTGTATCTAGTATTACCCAATATGGACACTTTTTATTATGATCACTATACATCTTTGAAATATTGTCGAATTCAACTTGAACTTAAAAGAAATGGTTTTGCAAACAGTGTCTTTTAAATGTTTCCCAGGCTCGCAAAGGTACTTATTCTATATATTTTTTCAGCACAACCCATCCCGAATGGAGATGCTACAACGATGCAGCCCTCCGCTTACGCTGGCATGCCTTATTCAGGAGTCGGTGAGTACGACACTACTTTTCTGTCCACTCACCGAGGCTCTGTGTTGTTTTAATATAAATGCATATATGTTGTATGTTCATTTAAATGGATCTAATGCACAACCAAGTATTCTGATAAGTGCCAGTTAACACTGTTGTTGTTTACATATTTCCATTTTCCAAAGTCTGGTTAACTAAAACTCTAGAACATCCGAAAATTCCTGTAATTGCACTAAATCAGGCATAAGCATTTAATCATACATCTGATGAATAGTTGGTTGTGCCTGTGCATGATTCTCTACTGTGTCAGTGTTGACTCTCTGTGAAGCAACTTTACGTGGCGGTTCATGTTGAATTACCTACTTGTAAGAGCACTTGATCGGTGTGTTGGTGTTGAATCTTGGATATATTTCACATGTGATCAATACTAACAGCCGTGATATTCCTAGCTTTTTGTTGTGTCCATGTTCTGAGCTGATGCAGCTTTAATCCTTTCCAAGCCACGTCAATATTAAATAAACATAAATAGCACAACACTCGGCCCAATAAGATATAGGTATTCTCTCTGGCATTGCCACTCATTCACGTCGAAAAATAACAAATAAAAATTACCTTTGAGATTGGGTTTCATTCTCCAATTTAAAGTTTTTCTATGTTCGTTCATATGATCATCTTGTAAATGTAATATTATAATATTAGCATATTGGAACATCTTTTGGGTTAAAGTTTGGTAAACCAATTTCATCTCTTAAATACATATATATCTTTTTTATTAATTGTCCTTGTCGTTCGTGGTTTATTCTCTCATGGTATTTTTAGTTAATTGACGATAACTTTATTCGTGCCCTCTCAAAAGTTTATTTCACTTTTTGGTAAACAAATGTGTTTAATGTGAAGCTTTGCATTACGTTGTAATCTGAAATAAAAAGGGGTTCTGCACTATTTCAATTGCAGATTGAATTTGCAATGATTTATCGTTGCACTTCGTCCATGAGCTATACCTTATAATTCACTTTTATTTGTCCTTTCCCAAATAAATCAAATGTAAACCTGAATTTAAGATGTTTTGGAATAATTGAGATCGTGAATGACTTCGTCTGTTGAACAGTCACCTTTAAGCTGCAACCTGGTGCAAAGCGTGCATTTAATCTCTAGTTTGCTTCACTGACTATGTGTATTCGTTATGGCGTTCGTTGATTGCTGTGTTAAATGTTCGGTGTGGATGTTAGATTTCTCATGGCGCTTTCTTATTTACCTGGGATCCCGTACAGCTGCCTTCAGTCCTGCCGTTTTCCCTGTTCATGGGCAAATAGCTTCTCCTCATCTTGCCGCCACCCCCATCAACCAGACCAAGGCCGAAGGTGAGTTTCTTCTTTTACCCGGTACATATTTTCATAGATTAGACTCGAAAAACACATCAGCATTCTCGTCCAAACTTTGGCTTTGTATTCAAATTTTTACCTACGTAAAGGTACTTCCGGATATTATTTGTTAATAAACCAAGACTTGACCAAGTAAGCAACCGAGAACCATCATTATAATTTTACCTCACTTTAACGTAAATCTGTTCAAGGCGAGCCTCACAATTAGATTTCAATATTTAAGTAAACTCACTTATGATTCTCACTCTCTTCTAAGTAACAAAAACCGTTGTTGAACACTTCACTATCTTTGCTGAACATGAAGTTCGTCAATTGAGGGTAAACAATTATTCTAGATGGAAAATACGAAATTCCAAAGGAAGGTATCTACATACCGAGGGGAAAAATTAATTCAAAGCTTTTGCGAGACATTTTTTTGTAATTTGTGATTGAATGTAATTATTAACTTATAGTTGAATTCAAAAAGTCGTCTCCAATAAGAACAGATTGAAGCTGCAAATCGTAACGATATCATTGCGAGTATATAGGCCCGCTTCTAAAGAGTAACAGCCTTTAATGTGTTCTTAGAACTCATCAAAGAGGAAAATTTTGCTTAACATGGAGCATCGTTATGATCCCTTCACAGTTTTTGAAAATCATGTTCTTAGGGTGCCAACAATTTTGAAAATGACAAAATATGCGGCAAAATATAGTAACAAATTAGGAATCATCACTTGTATTCACGAACCAATGATCTTTGAATTTTTTTCCGCTGTCATATATTGTAGGTATAGGAGATTTTATTTGCAAACAAATTTTGTTCTATAGTTTCCGAGTAAATAAATTTATTCATCCATTGTAATTTGAGGTAAGAAAATTCAAAGTCACACGCATGCGTATTCATGAGTTCTGCTTTGAAGGGAAGCTTTTGGGTGGATAAATATTAATACGCACTACGCCTTCATTCATTTTTTCAACCTTCTTTCGAATTTTGCGAAGCATAAATGATCCTGTGGTCGCACGCCTTAGACATCACTGCCGATAGTCGAGTATTCAGATGTTTTTCTAAGACGTGTTTTTTTAAGCATAATAGATTAACAGTGTTCTTGATTTTACTTGGTTAAACGTTTTGAGTGTCTTCAATATTTATCGTTTATTTAAGTGTTTGCAATGTTTTCTACATGTGAATTCATGTGCATGTTTGTGTGATGCGCTCTAGATGTGTCAATGTATGTTTTATATCCGCAAAGAGCGTTAACTTGCTGGCGTTGTCGCTCATCATCGCATATCAGGGCGAAGTTAAGATGCAAAACATCCATCTCAGGGACCTGCTAGTGTACATTGCGGTACTCGGTGTTGGCACGCTGTAAGTGTGTCGTAGTGCATCCGTGAATATTTTGTGTGCTTCTCAATGTGCCAAAGTTTCAATGAATTTTCGATATGATTTCACCCGAAGATTCAATTTTGTTTGCGTTTTGCTTTTTAGTTGTTATTTACAAATCATCAAGTCAAAGCGTGCCGATAAATCGGTTATTTTTTTATTGAATGGCTATGCTTAAAATAACCAGTACAATAATAATTTATTGAGACTTGAGCCAGAATCTGATTTTTCAATCAGATTTTCGAGATATTTTCAAGACTGTTTTTTAAAGCTAACAACTGGTAGTGTTACTATGTGCCTACGACATCATGTGTTTCAGTATAATGTGTGTATTTTTTGATATTAGTATTTATTTATCTTGGATATATACATGCATTCCAAATATTTTATTAAGTTCTGTATGGCTACGTAAATTACTTATGTTTTTAGCCGAAGTTACGGAATTTATTGAGTAGGATTTTGTATCTTCGTGTTTCTTTATTAGTAAGTAGAAATGAGAGTTGGTTACTTAATGGCTTACCTTGATATGTCAGTTTTGCTGTAGGCTTGACAATTTCTTGCAATTTATAAATTTCCCGTTAAGTTTTGCTTGGAATTTGTTATACTGTGTCATGTCGAACGTCCCCTTAAGTTTCTTTAGGGTAAGGTATGAATGCTACACCACAATCCAATTAGTATGGCTGGAATTTTTTTAGGATATGATGGAGGATCCACTGGTGAACCATATGCCGCGACCGTGGCCGCTACGCTCCCGTGGCAGCAATTGTATCGCAGAAGAAAGTACCTTGTTTCAAGTAAATGCATGAGTCATTAAGAGTAATTTCATCGCTTTCCTTACCAGCTTGGCAACAATACGACAAATTATAATTAGTTGAGTATAAGAAACGACTTACCCTCTAATAAATCGTATGAAAACGGTTAGCTTCATTTCAAGGTACGTCCACTGGTGGAGAATCGTATTCATATTCAACAATTATGATTTGTTGATGTCTAACTCGTAAGATACCGTCAGTGTTCATTGATTCACTTGTGGCTTCTTATTCTTCAGAGCAGATTATGATAACTTCTTCAGTTTCTCTTTGTTCTGTGATTTATTTCCTACCGTTTTACGTATTGCTCTAATGGCAGTGTCTTTGCTTGCTTTGTGTTTGTGTTTTAGATGTAAAGATACTTTCTTATCTGTCTACCTAAATCATCTGTCATCCTAAAGTATAAGTAGAATTAATGTTTGAAGTTGAATTCAATGTGTATTTTAAGTCATAAAAATTTACCTATTCTGTATTAAAGAACTTTTGTAAACGTTTTTTATCTAGACTCGAAAAAATGCCTCTAGCTCCTCTGCTAAAATGATTGGTTTTGAGAAGGTTCATGCTGATGAGCATAAAATTGCCATGTCATAAAATTGTAGGTCCTTTTTAACCATATTTATAGTTCATTACTTGTTCACATAGGTAGGTAAAACAATGCATGCACAGTGTACAAGTCAGTTCAACAATCAATTGAATCTCAGCAATCAGCTTATTGTCGCAAATAACTCTCGACTAACTTCCTAACTACAAATGATAAATCAGGACTAAAAGTTAAAAACATAAATAACTTTTAGTCTTGTTAGCTTGCTGGTTGTTACATTACCCAAAATATCGTTAATATTTTTTTAGAAAGTTATATTAATACATATATGTAGCTAGGCAGTTAACTCTCGCAAAAATGTCTAAATTAGACAATCAAAACTATGAGAAAACATTGTGCATATTCTTCTTCGAGTTATTTCCAAAAAGTTCTTGAAACAAGTAATTTCAATAATTAGAAACTTGGAAGGTTGTTCGTACTTATATATGTTTAATCGATATCAGTGAGATGAATAATGGTTTCATAAAAGTTTCTTTGCGTGCAGGTTGCTCCATTTCTGGACCAGAAGGCTGCAATCTCTTCATCTACCATTTGCCGCAAGAGTTCGGCGATGCTGAGCTCATGCAAATGTTCCTGCCCTTCGGCAATGTTATCTCCTCCAAAGTGTTCATCGACAGAGCTACCAACCAAAGCAAATGCTTCGGTGAGACCTTAAGTTACTTACTGCAGGATCATACAACCTCGTCAGTTTTTCTTTGCCTTTTCTCTCCTCTCTCTCTCTCTCTCAACAGTAAAGTGTAGCGTTCAGATATTTTGTTATACACGCTAGTCCTCTGCTTCTATGCACGCTACGTTTGTGCTTAGCATTATTGATAAGTCTAGTGTGTGTATGCGTGGTGTGTCTTCATTTTCAACGTGAATCGGTTGAAAACGCCGAAAGTTTAAACAGATTATTGTTGTTTTTGTTATATTCTCCGTTCAGTTTTCTTCCTACATGAATTAAATATTCTCCACGCATTCACGGTCACACTAGCATGAATTCGGAAATATGCCATTCAAATAGTTTTTATTCATACTCACAAATGTACTATGGCTGATACTTGAATTCTCGCTATTTAACATTTAATTGCTGTACCCAACTATTTCTAATGCTGTTTATTCTTTGTTCCCTCCCATAGCAGTACGCTGATAGTAGTTTTAATTTCAACATATCTTCAAGAATTAGCAATCCTTGAGAGGGTTCTTTTATTTTTTGGTAAAGTTTTAATATTTCCTCTGAGTACAACAAAACGTGCTGCAGAATTCTTATGCTGACTTGTCACTTATAATAGAGTTATTTTGAGTTCTCCATGGAAGATTTAAATGCATTTGATGTGAAAATCTAATCATTTCAGGTTAAGGATTGGATAAGGTCTCTTTTTCTTATCCCTTCTCTTTCCGAGGAGTGAAGGCCGATGCGTTATTCCATCGACTTTTAGCTCGAATGTAGACATTTCTGTTTGTGGTTTTTCTTTCCCCATTTTTTCGGTGTAGAGTGATTTTTACGGGATTAGGCGTTCTTAATACGAGGTACGAACTAGTATCACAGTATAGAGTGTTTTTATTTTGTTCGGGTAGTTTTTTTCCCTTTTCTCTTTCTCACTCGGATGCCATGTCACTCAATTGAGTGTACGCGGTACTTTGATTCTCGCCAAAATGCGTGTTGTAACTGCCGATACTTCTTTAAATCGACTATTGTTGTATAACTCACGTTTTTTTATTATACTCATTAGAATACCCATATTATTGTCGCATAATTATATTCATAATTTGATGACTACTTCATTTTACATTATCAAAATCACGCATTGTGTAGCGATAAAACAAAACTTTCTGTAAACCTTTTGCACTGGGATGCCTTTTCTATTTGAATGTCTGAATGTGTTGGACGAGTTACGAACATTTATTGCTAATAAAAATTCTCATTCGCTGATTCCTTGCACATGAACAAGCACTCATCTCTTTCCTGGGAATTTTGAATATCCCTACAGCTCCTTCTATCGTTCCTTTTTCTCCACGGTAAAAACAGAATAATATTCAGTAATTTTATTCTGTCGTCATCCAGTCAAGGTGAGATGCTCATTCTATTACCTCACTCAAGTGCATCACTGCTGAGATCGCTCCTATTGTGGCAGCGGAGGTTAAGCCAGGAATATAATGACCAAGAATAAGAATAGTAATAATAGTAATAGTAACAATGAGTGTTTCACTCTGGTTTGGTTATAATAATAATAGTAGTAACAAACAGTATCTGACTCAGGTTTCGTGAGTTTCGACAACCCCACTTCCGCCCAGGCCGCAATTCAGGCAATGAATGGCTTCCAGATCGGCATGAAGCGACTAAAGGTTCAGCTCAAACGGCCCAAGGATGCTAGTAGACCTTACTGAAATATGTGAGTCCTTCATCAGTAAGCTTTAAATATCAGCAGCTCTGCTTGTAGGAGCTATTTTTACTGAAATATGTGAGTCCTCCATCAGTAAGCTTTAAATATCAGCAGCTCTGCTTGTAGGAGCTATTTTTACTGAAATATGCGAGTCCTTCATCAGTAAGCTTTAAATATCAGCAGCTCTGCTTGTAGGAGCTATTTTTACTGAAATATGCGAGTCCTTCATCAGTAAGCTTTAAATATCAGCAGCTCTGCTTGTAGGAGCTATTTTTACTGATATATGAGTCCTTCATCAGTAAGCTTTAAATATCAGCAGCTCTGCTTGTAGGAGCTATTTTTTACTGATGTATGTGGGTCCTTCATCAGTAAGTTTAGAAAGTCGGGATCCCTGCTTTTAGTTATTTTTACTGACATATGCTAGCTTTTTGCTAGTAAGGGTCACCTCGTATGCTCCTGCTCGCTACAAATATTTATTCTTTAAATATTTCAATAGTGAGGGTATAATCAAATACTTCAACCGGCTGCAGTTATTTATATAAAGTATGTGAATACTTCATTAGTAATAGAATATACCACGTAATCTACTCTCTGATGACATGGTTTTTAAATTACTTCACACGCCTCATCATTATAAAGTGTAGTAAGTCATGATATCGAGTGACGCGTTTACTTTCATCGTTATGGTGAGCAAATAAAAACATCAATGGGCATTCATATAATAGGTGATCGCTGTCATGGCCCTGATGATTTATATATGTATTGAATCATTTATTCATTTTTATATATTTGTTATATATACCATGTGCAGAAGTTTATGTGGAGATAGTAAGATTTGATTAGTGTGGCATTTGTTGATTTGCTCATAATATGCTTAGAACTCGAAATATAGCAAGAAAGCCTGTACTTTTTTTCAAAAATATTGATTCATAATTTTACACTACATATTTTAAATTATGATCAAGGGTTGGAAACTTATTTCACCTCACTAGAGCACAAATTCATCATTGCTCATATTGTATTTTAATTAATTACTGTTTAAACTATGCAGTTAATTATTTACATATGAAATCCTGTTAAAGTCCTCGAAATTGCAAATTTGTTTTGAATGTGCTGATAACTTGTTAATGACCCACAAGCTTTTCAAAAATTCTATGAATCGTAAAGTCCTCCTATAGTTCGTTATTAAGCGTTTTAATTGACTGATAGCCGAACGGCGATTTGATTTATTTTAGCATTCATTCAATCACGAAGTTCTTTAAAGATACATTTCAATGTTAATTCCAACACACTTGGCTTAGCATTGTATTATACATCAATCCACCTGACTGAATGTTTTTTTTCCAGACTGACAACCACGTCGATGTTAACGTTAATATCTTCTTCTCCGATTTCACCAACATGAAGGAGAAGTGTCATGTCTGCCGGGCGCTGCGCCATCCCTGTGCCCACGATCAGCCTCTCTATCTATTGCCTTCAAATTGTTGCATCTTCTCCTGCCCAAAAGCATTGGCATTGTTTAACTGAAAACCCTCGACGTGCTGCTTCGCTTAGAGATCTATCAAATTAAAGTGGTGTTGTGTTTTCGTTCACCACTCTTCATCTCGATAATAGCACTGGTGACTGTTGGATTACTGAGGATTAACCAATTGCAGAAAATGTCCTCCGCTGCCACCCGCTCTTCAGTTAAAATTCACGACATATGTTTTCGTGCCACAGGGATGTACATAACGCTATACAGGAGTATAGATGGATGTGTGCTCTCACAGCATACTCTTGCTCACGATATCCTCGGAATGTGTATAATCAGTAACCAAAAGGTTTTCTTGCCCTGCAATTCATTGATCCATTGAAGCATCAGCCCTTTCTTTGACCCAGTTTTTTACTAACCGTTTCAGACTTACTCACTCGTCACGGTCGAAATGTGATTTTCTAATGCTTTCTCCATCTTCTAGTTCTTTACGCGTGAAATTTGTAAATTCAATGTTGGACATATCGCTCTAGTTGCTGCTGCCAACATGCTTTGAGGTAATGGAGCTAGAATATCTTGTATAATGGCATTCAATTTGTACACTTGTGATCATTATTTTTTCTTCAAGACATTTTGAGGCAAGGAGATACGACTCGTCATTGTCGTCAACCTGTCAATAGATTTTAAAGTTGTGAAATTTCATTCTATATTTATACTAATGTGTAACAAAAGAGCTTGAATTTGCTATTGAAATACCGGCCTTATAGGTGTTTGAAAATAGAAGTACAGATTGCTGCATGTTGTCTGTGTGTCGACTGTAGGCGTAATACGGTTCATGTTCTTGAGATGTATACCTACAAACAATAGTGTCCACTATACCATGCGGAGACGAGCAGAGAGATCTGAGGTGCGGTCTCGTCCGCTTAAGAGAAATCTTACTGTGACTTCTAGTTCCGAATTCCTTTATTCTTTGGTGTTTTCGAGCGAATTTGAGCTAGAAAATTGGAGTTGATTCATGGTCAATTAATCTCTCTTGAATTCAAAGAAGAGAGCTTCAAGTGCATGCAGATCAGTGCCAGGTGTTTTTGATATTGCACAGTTTTTCAAGGCGATCCAAGTTTAATCTCTCATGCATTTTTGCTAGGAAAAACATTTCTAGCATATATATTGATTTAAGCCGATAATTGCCAATAGCATATATGAGGTTTTTGTCCACTGGAGGTGTCGTTTTTCTTCAATTTCTCCGTTAATTCGAGAAGTATAAGACATATATTTGTAAATTTTGACACATCCTTTTTATTGAGTTCTACTAAACTTTACGCTTAGACATGTAGTACAGCTTGAAGTTACTAGGTATAACAGTTGCATTTGGATTTAGCCTTTGCTTCCACATGGAAGACATTTGGAAGCTGTGTTTGGGACCTTTTGTGTAAGAATCTATTGACTGTATGCTTTCTTCTTGCTAAGGCTATAGTATTACAATCATGTGCTTATGTATCTTTCATTACGCATTTATCTTTACATTGGAAATGATTGCATTTAGTACATACCAACTGCATTTATTACTAATAAGAACGAGGTATTTATGTTAATTTAGGCTCTAATTCCCATGATCTCTTTAGAGTTAGACTTTGAATAGTAAGGTTGATCCAGCTGAATCTATTCCTGCGTTTATCAAAAACTGTTTTGCGGCCGTCAGGTTAAGCCCTTTAAATGGGGTTGAATTTATTTGTCTATATAAAATGCAGGATGAAAAAACTTTATTCAATATTTTTCAAATTATCTAGTCATTTAACCAGACAATTTATTTAGTAAACAAAATCTGCCCAAATTTAGGCACGAAGTGTGTTTTTGGTTGCCGCGTGATACTCTTCAAAACTAATGAATAATTTTTTTCACTCTAACCTCTACATTTAACTGAGTTTTGGAAGACGCCTAACTTCAATCGACTGCTTGAGATCGAATTTGTGAACATATACGCAATTATAAATTTTGGTTTTTGTAACTCTGATGTAAATATGTCTATGGATACCTGTAATAGTAGATAACTTTGAACTTCACCTTTATTATGAAGCCGCATTGTATTCTGCGCATATATTTATTTCGAATCTACTTCTTTTCATGTATATGGAATTAGTGTCTCTTCTCCAAAGCTTCTGAGTTTATTTTCATCCCGTACTTGTACAGAACTAAAATTTCTTCTCATCTACTTCTATAATAAATTGTAAGGTATAGCATTAAGAAAAATTGACTGCTTCGGGATTGACCTCAATGACTTCAGCTTCGGTGCTCTAATACCCTCATAACGATACATTTCATGAGTGAAATAGTTATTTATTTGTTGAGGCGTGTCGATGTTATCAATGCAATCCTCTCTGTTAAACAAAATTTTCCTCTGGTGCCCGCATGGGCGTTGTCATACATAAATGACACTTGTTATCATTTAGATTTCTTTATGAAATATTTCTGCTCTTCAATCGATCTCGGGACATTCCATCTAGTCATTGATGTTGTATGCTAATTAAATAATTTAGTTCGTCTAGCATACTCTCTATAGAAACCTCAGAAAAGGTCTGAGTAATTGAGATCTGTGTTGACGAACCATTTATGAAAAATTTCTTCTCATGAAGGGAATTTTGTTTACAGCAGAACCCTACGACCACCCTGTAGCAGAAGCACTGCAACTTCAACCTAATGCACTTTTTTCCTAATAGAATTCACTTGCATAACCATAGAAAGAACCATTTTATTAGAAAATTACTAGAAAATATATTCACCCGTCTTAGATGGTTGAGGGTACATGGAAACTATGATTTGTTTTTACCACTCTTCATTAAGAAATTATTTATCAACAGAATAATTTTTCTTTAAATATTTATCATTCAGGTCAGCTCTCCGATCGGCAGCAATATATTAATCTTTTAGCCTGAATTCATATGTTCAATGGTAATCTCGTATTATTGATAAAAATTACCTAGCGATCATCTTAAAATTGAAATTCTATTGCGTCCCAATGATAGAGCATAAAAGTTAAAATACTTTTTCTACATTAGATTGTTCCGACAGCTGAATTCAATGCTCGGGTAAGTGTGGAATCCTTTTATAGAAATTGATTGTGTGCCAATGAAGACAGTCGTCCAGTCGTAGAGACAAAAGCTGACCTCTTTCTTATTAAAAAGACCTAATGCACATGGATTCATAATTCCTATTGCGCTATCGAATTCGATGATCACATAAGTATGTTGGCTGTTCTCTAAACTCTGGGGTTTTGACTGAGTTGATTTAAAAGCATTTCAGGGTCTGTTCGGGACCCTACCTATAGCACTCCAAGACACCATTGATATATCATGTGTGCATATACGAGTTGACTGAATCTACCATTTATAGGTGATGAATGTTTAGATGCTGCTCTACCTTTCCACTAAAAAAATGAATTTTCCGGAGCAGTAGGAACATCACTGTATCCTACGGAATATTGATAGTGATATTGATGTTCTTGTACTTACATTTAGTGAGTGAATCTATGTACTGCATACATTGCGAACAGTTTTGTGGAGTTGTGGAGTGTTTATTTTGATAGATCTATTATTGTATGTGAAAAAACGTCTAGTGTTGACTCAAGTCATTTTTTGATGAAGTTTCTGTCCGAGTTGAGAAATAGTGCAACTTGAATTTCATTTCATTGGATATGACAATAATAGAGTGGATAATTTTTATCTACATCCAAGTGTTTTTCGTTCATTTTTGATGTTCGTTGATTGTTGGTGAAGAGTTTATTGAAAGTGAAAGAACTATGATGTCATAAAGAAAAAAAATGAATTTGTAAATGAACATCATCGCAAGGAGAGGATCTGTATCGCTGTCTGATACTACCAGTGCCGCTCTTGAGCTCGTTGTCGATGGCGTGCACAGTATGCGAACCAAGTTGCTGTTGGTCTTACCGACATCGGGAGCGAAAAAGGAATAAACTCTTGTTATTTTAGTGGTGTCTTCAACACAAAGCAGTCGATGACACCAAGTGATGTTTGTTGACATGAAGGTTGTGTAGGCCTGTAAACCTGTGTAAAATTACTCTCTAAAGGAGCCTGCGCTGCTGGACTTCAATATAAATCCTACACCCTTACGAGGAAGTAGTGTCCCTATTTAGCTAAGAGTAGAATTAGATACGTAAACCACAACATTTTAGTGACAATTTTAGAATATTCTACATCCAGTTTATTGATAGTAAGCCTAAACTGCTTTATGATATACATATATATATATATATTTTTAATGCTATATTGCGGAAAAAGGGGGAGAGGTACTGGTCCATGAGTACTTTGTATGTTTAGAAACTGTGCAGTATTCAATATCTCTCTGTTCGTTCCAGGTTTAGTACCTTTTAAAATATTCTTGTTTCCTCTACCTTCATTTATCTGGTTATTGTTAGTTGAAATGTATGAGATGAAATGATGGTCTTTCAGTACTAAATTTCATTTATTTATTCATATAGTTGTTTCTCATATCCATCTCTCTCCCCTTTTGGAAAATTCCGCAATAAATATAATGTTAATATTATACGGTAGCTCTGATATATACTTCTAAGAGTAAGATTTAAGAAGCTCCAGGAACATTGTAAAGGGTTTGCTAGTTATATCTTCATAGTGCATTCTTTATTAAGAATGATGCCAACAGGAGGGGTGGTGCAATGAATTTTTCTTGTTTTTAGGTGCATGTTTGCTCTCCTTGAATGGAGAAGGACCAACTGATGGAGCTGAGTCACAGCTCTTCGACTGTTCAGATCTATAATCATGATTTCTTTATTCCTGAAAGATGTGTTCTTACGCATTGGATCTACAACACTATTTTTGGCGAATATGAGCAATGATCTATGAATTAAAAACTTCTGGAATCATGACTGTCGAATGAGGAAATTGGTGAAATTTCTGGACGCTCGGAGACTTATGACTCCACTCGGTACACCCTCTTCACCAAGCGGGTTATTTATTCGGTGAGGAACTTGATGACCTATAGGGTGCATATCTTATGTGTGCCAAAATTGTCGATGTCTTTTGATACCGTTATTTTCCTTCAAGAACATGTCTTCATTTTATTTGAAATCCATTAAAACTATCAGCGTCTCCAAGGTAATTCCTCTGCTAAATTCCTTCGTCATTTAGAAGCTAAAATAAATCTTTTCGCCTATTAATTCATTCACTGTGATTCCCACATTATATACATGTTAGTCTATCCACAAAGGCTGTTCAATACCCATAGAGTGTTCTCTCACTTAAATACATCGTTTTCGATGTTGTTTTATTCCTCTTACTTCAGATCTTGAGTACCTGCCGTACTTTTATGCGAGAGAGGCAGCGTAGTAGTACTGGTAGAACAGAGTTACCTTGTGCCCTTTTGCTTCTTGAAGGCCCGTCGCATTAGTGCGCCTTTAAAGCTCACTAAGGTAAACTGAATCGTGTTTCTAAAATTTTGAAATGGAGTGCGAATACTGATTACACATTGGTTACTCATTACCTTACAAATACTTTGTCGCTAAGTCTAATTACACAAGTTTAACTGTTTCGTTAAAATTGCATTACCTTAGTTTAGAAAAATACATTTTCAAATATGTCTCACTCTTTTTCAGTTTCAAACAAATATTTTATTTTGTATTATAAAAGTGATGTTTTCGATTTAATATTTAATTGGTTTTATCTACTGAACTGTTAGAACATGTAGGGATACTTTTTTCAGCTGGTTTGGGTAGTTAGATAATGTGTTATTTATAAAATAGTGTTTTCTACCTGAAGCAGCCTGATTCGTTTTATCACATTAATTTTTTATACATATTGGCGAGCTCGTTGAGTTGATGGGTGTAGTTAGATATTCAATCCGCCCTACCCTTGGTCTCGAGGGAGATATGAGTCCCAGTTCACTCCTCACAGTTAATAAATCTACCGTAATCATTAGAGAAAACCTCCAATTAGTGTATAGCTCTGTAATGACTTAACCATGTAATGAATTATAACAATATAGTAGTATAAATAACGTAGTCCTTCGAAGGCCCTCATCATATCATGTTACTGAACAGTCCTTTATGGGTCTAAGGAGAATTCGACCGATCATTGTTATCATGAATACCAGTTTCTTCTATAGCATCTCGGCGCATTTTGCTCCACAGTGAAACCCTGTTTCTAAATGCATAAAAATCATGTGCATTCGAATTTTCGTGACCTAGCACATCTGGTAAGCAATGTTCATGGGAAATTTTCGTAATCCTCTGAAGATGTAACTTAATTTATTTGTCAATGCAGTTCTTTAAATACCTCAGACTTGCAGGCAAATTTGTTTCCTCGCTTAATATTGAATTTTTGTGTACAGATATTTCATTCTCGTCTGAGGTTCCACTATGCTTTGGAAGCTAGTAGTATTTAATCTATGTTTATATAGTACCTCTCACGTTCCTTTTACTCATCTCTCAAGAGTGATACTACATGAATGTCTTTTCTTCAATGATCGGCTAAGTATAGAGTTTGATAGAGAGATTTTTAATCAAACTTTTCCCTTTGAATCCTTGTTAGTTGAAATTTTATTAAATCATTTATAAGGATTCCTAGTCATTACCACTGTCTAAAAGACATTAAATGTTTTTAACTAATAATAATTTTGATTAATATAGTCCTCTTGCTGTGAAAAATGTTCTTTTCACTAAGAATAACTTTGTTCACACTATTCAAAAATGGGATCAAGCAGTCGGTTATTGTTAATAAATTTGAAACTTCCTTCAGTGTCCACTGATTACAATATTTACGTCACATTTCTTTTCCCGGTCATTACTGAGAAAACTAATATTCATATGGATTATTTTCATCTTTACATCAGTAAACTTTCTCGCTTGTATTCTGTACGTTGTTACAACCTCATCAGAGCTTGAACGTAGTCTACCCACTTCCCTGAAGAAAACTAGCTATTTGATAGCTGAACGATCTTTTTCCTTCCAAAAACTTTATATTAATATATTAACTAGCATGTAATGTAGAAAGAGCGGTCTTTTTTCGAATTAGCTAGCAGCATAATTTGTATCTAATTTTTGCCATAAGTAACCTGTAAGGAATGGATTGGATGATGGAGGGGTACGGTCACATGTAATGAACAGTTTGCGGCGCAGAAATCATACTTTCCTTTGCTAATGGAGACTGTTAAATTCTACGTCTTTTCTTTAAATACAAATTGACTGAATCTTATTCAGATATGACATCAGTTTCGAAGCTGATATCAGGGTAGCGAACGCTCTTGTAGAAGTGAACTTTTCACTCGTTATTTTGTGTCTCGAGTGGATACAGGCAAAGCTATGTATACTGATAGAAACCAATAATAACGGAAAGCGGTTCTAGATAAGAGAAAGTATTCTTTAACGAGCTTATCAATTTTCTAACAGTTATCATTACTCTCAATGTTTTCTTTAAGTTCCAGCAAAGGAATTAATTCGACTTACATCAGAAAATTGTTCGGCCTAGGAAAGCATTCGATTGGTGACGTACCCTCGGGGTGCGGATGGATTATTTGTAATGAAATAAAGAGCATCTGATATATCACCTCATTATTCTCCTTCAACCTACAGTACGCGCGTACTCTAGTTTTTACGTAAAAATGGATTAGTGGCTACACAGGAAAAAAAGACTATATTTGATTTTTTTTATAAAGTTAAAGACTAGGAACAATGGTGGTAGACGCCAGAGATAATTGAAGATTGACATAACTGGTGTTTTCCAATAAAAGTGAAACTTTTATAAGGTTTGCGCATACGAAGTGTTGATTTTATATGGTTTGCAATCAATATTAGTATAAAGGACCTGAAACTTCTATAGGATTGGGAAGATGTGTATGTCACCCTGTTTTATTTTCCGAAATTTTCTAGGAGAGATAACTAGTAGAGGGTTATTCAACGCCGGTAGTAAAGAAAAGAAATGCAGTGTGATACCTGTCGTATGAGGTAGACATACTTCGGTCTGCATCCCTTACCGTATGCGAGGTTCATTGGTACTCTGTTATGATAAAACACTGCCTGCAAGAAAACATAGTCAAGGTCTAGATTATGTATCGAGCATGGATTTTATTATCACGTGAAATGTATCAAATTCCGGTAAAACTGCTACGAAAATTGCATTGATACTGTGATACATATAATTGAAGCTGACATTTTTTGGAAAAAAGTATCTCGAACCGGTTTTGCTATTTTCGTGAGTTGTCGGACATATCAGAATGTACAAGTAGCTCCAAATTTTGAGTTCAATACACCATTGAGTTCAATAGAATTTCAATACCATGAGTAAATGACACGAAAATGATACGAAGGAAGTTTTGAGAGTCACGTGAATATTTCTTTCTGCAGAATGTCTATCCCGAAATGTTCAAAGCATAAATTAAAATCATAAACTAAAATCCTATGCTTTTGTTTTTTCAAACGCATGAACGTAAAATGTGAAGCATTTTTGCCACAAATTAGAAAGTGGTGGCCGTAAATATCAGATTGATGAACTAATTTTATGTTTTCCGGTCTTTCTTAAAAGTTAAAAACTAGATTGCTGCTTCTCAGTTGTGGCTCAGCCTTTCGTTTATTCTTGCAATTGTCTTGAGAGTCTCAGGAGGTTCGGAATTGACGCCCCTGAGATGGAATAAGTGTGAGTTTAATTAAATTGAAGCTTGAAATTAACTTGTGGGTTAAAAACAAGTTCATTTAACATGGTTGAGCGTGCTAAAATGAATAAGTGTTTGATCGATGACAAATATCGCTAGCAAATAGGGTGAGTACTAGTAAAAAAACAGGTAAGGTAAATTGTTTACTCTGTTATCATCGGAACTAAATTTCAAAGCAAAAGTCGCGGTCTTATGATTCTAAATTCTAAATTGTGTTATTTCTTTGCCAGTTGAGCTAACTTAGTCGTGATGAGATGATCAGATATCAGATTGAAGTTTGTGAAGAAGGGAGAGTCCGTCGATCACGGTTTTGGGTTCAATATTGTACAATGAAGCCTTGGCTTGTAGTACGCTAGACCTTCTTATGAGAACGCTCGTTTATTAAAATGCCATTATTATGGGTCCAATACATTCTTTATGAAGCCATTCAAGTTTCTTTAAGATCACTTGTTTCATTACAGAATACCATTATTTCTTAGGAATATGTGTGGGTAAAACTGAAGATTTGAACCCCTGAGCTGTAAATCCTATAAATTTCATAAAACCAACCGTTTTTCATAAACGGTTTAATTAATTAATTAATTTCATAAAACCAACGGATGGGCCCCGGCCCATCGGTTAACACGTTGACTCCGAAGTGGTACGTATGTGTACCACTGAGGTTAGGTTCTGTAATTTTTTCAGAGCCTTCTAGTGACTATGCGTACAAAGTGAAGTTTTACACCAATCAGGCAATCGGAGCCAACGTGTTAATGACCGATTCTTCTGTGTTGGCAGGTGCAGTCAGTGGTTTTGGAAAACTAAATTTTGATGTATTACTAAAACATTCAATGTTAATGGTGGAGTATTATGAAAAGCTGGTGTTTAGCTTCTAGAATTTGATTCGGAAAGAATTTTACCCTGAATGCCCTTTAGACCTGCTCAATGTTTCATAGCTGCATGAACGTGAATCCCAATGACTATTAGTTTAGCGAATGAAGAATGTTGTTTGAAATCATGAGTGGGGATGCTCAGTTTTGTTATTTTTGGGGATAATAATGTGAATATTCATGCTACGTCATATAAATTTCTAACCTCTGTGGTAATATGGATACCCTTGGTTCATTAAAATATAGCGATTAAATATTTTTATTAATTCATGTTTCAGCATGAATAACCGTAAATCATGCTGTATCAACGACAGCAGAGGATTGATTGAAGTTGACTATTTCAAGTTTAATATTTTTAGCTGGGCACGTTTAAAGATAATTCCTTAATCGTAGTTTAAACTGTTACGAAATTAAACGGAGACTTGCTATGCAATTTCTCTACACTTATTCGAAATTTGCCTTACAATTACAGTTAATTAAGGGATATACAATAAACCGTTGCTGACGAACAGTTGAAGTTGTAGCTCTTGCAGCTAGTGATATGGTTATGTCTAGACGCAGTGTTTCTCAAAGTGGTCCGTCCGCCGACCTGTGGTCGTTGAGGAAATGCAAGGGGGCAGTTGAAGGGTACGCCTCGAATGGGGGTGTATATTACTGCACAATATGCACTAATATAATCATTAGAGGGTGGTGGAAAATCAATTAGTGTCCCAAGGGAGCGGTTATTAAAAAAAACTTTGAGAAACTCTGGACTCTAGAGGATGTTTGGATCATGTGATGAAAATGAAATTGAGCTATTGGTACCTGGGATACAATTAATACTCGGATCTTTTCCCCCTCAAGGAGAAAGTAGCTTTCGTATTGGAAGAGTAATATCTCGGTAAGAATAGTTTTCTCAGTTTTCTCGTTACAGGTCTCCTGCTTTTAATTACGTGAGTGCGTCAAGCTTCATAACGTATCCCAGCTTGTACGTAGACTTAATTAATAAAACCTTAATTTAGACAATTTTCTGTAGCAAACGTTTTTGATTTCCGAAGAAGTTTTAATGAGCAGTTATCGTTCAAGTGGTGCAGAGAACAGGTATAAAAAAAATTACCGCCATTTTTGGACGGTCAATGTTTGCTACAATTTATTCATTTTTTCGACTGGCTATGAAAATGATCTAGTATTTCTTCTTTATTTTTCATATTAACTTTTTTCTTGACTGATTTATGTTCCAATTTTTTATGAACTTTTTGATAAAGTACTATGCTCTTTTTACCCTTGCCCTCTTCTCTCCCTCCTCCTTGCCCTCTTCTCTCCCTCCTCCTTACCCTCTTCTCTCCCTCCTCCTTACCCTCTTCTCTCCCTCCTCCTTACCCTCTTCT
>VCRD01000127.1:464846-477616 GCA_006783055.1 Trinorchestia longiramus | reverse complement strand
CATTGAACACATTATATCTTGGACATCACATTTAACTGCCTGAGTGTCTATACACAAATGGAATTACCTTGCAAACTTCTTACTCGAAAATATAGTAAACTACCATGATTGACAGATCAAAGCACGGGTATTGCTTATGAATGCTGCTGTAGACCAGAAATCATTTGTCTACATTACACACTGTTACACAGAAAAATCCTACACTTAGAGCACACTCAATAAAGGACACAAAATTGTCTAAGGAACTTTTCTTCCTGATGTAGAAAAATCATAGACTTAAAACACACTCAATAAAGGACACAAAATTGTCTAAGGAACTTTTCTTCCTGATGTAAAAAAATCATAGACTTAAAACACACTCAATTAAGCACACAACATTGTCTAAGGAACTTTTCAGAATCTTTGCATTAATTCTACAGCTATACTTGTGCTAGAAAGCTGGTGATTGAGCATGAAGGACTAAACACATTTTATCTATCACAAACTTGGATGAGATAACTTCCTAGCTCCCATGAAATACATATTCTGATACTTGTCAGTATCCCACATATATTCTGCAGTTATAACTGGCGACAGAATATTATGTTAAATACTCTAGCCCCCTGAGCATTCCTAATGTCACATATGGATATCACGGTTGGCCTCCTGTCTATATAGGCTATGGCTGCACTTTCTCAATTATGATAATGCACAGTTATGATAACGCTGGTATCAACAGGCTTATGCATCTAAGTATACTCATTATTACGTTTTGCACTTTTACGTATATCTTATATTTTTGGTTTGGTGTGGAACTTAACACTGTTTTTAAAAACGATGCTGATTACGGTCTACATGTAGCTTGGATGATGGTGGGACCAGACAAAAGCTATGCCGACACGCTGCTGACGCCACAGCGTTTCGGTATTGCCAGCTAACGAGTATCCCTCTGTCCCTTTTTCCTCTAATACAAATTCCAATTTATTTATATTCATTATATATCCTGACCTGTCAGGACAACACATTTAATTTATCACAAACATTGTTGAGATAACTTCTTGGCTCACATGAAAAACATATACTGATACTTGTCAGTATCACACAAATTCTACAGCTATGACTGGCGACATAATATGATATTAAATGACTCTAGTACCTTGAGCATTCTTCAGTGTCCAATGTACTTCACAGTCGGCCTCCTGTCTTCATAGGCTATGACTGCATTTTTACAGTTATGATAATACACAATTAGAATAATGCCAATATCGACGGACTTATAGAGTTAAGTATACTCACGATCACGTTTTACACTTTACACAATCTTACATTTTTTGATTTGGTGTGGACTTAACACTGTTTTTAAGAACGATGCTGACTATATGTGACTTCTATGGAGGTGGGAAAGACAAAGCTACGCCGGCACACATGTGGATAAAATTGCTGGTGTCTCGGTATTGCCAGCCAGCGACTATCCCTCTGTCCCATTTTCTCTAATGCAAGTTCTAATTTATTTATATTTATTTTATATCCTGGCCTGTCAGGACACTCTCCATCTCGGGCGAAGACCGAAAAAATGCAACCCATGGAAACCGAAAACAAGAGGTGTTGAAGTCTAGGTGGAAGTGTCGGGTGTTTCCAAGATCGGTACCATGTTTTGGAGGGCCCTCTCTATCGTCGCCCTGCGCCCGGATTCTTTGCTGGATGCGAGGTCGATGAACACGGAGCGTGAGAGAGCGTCTTTGCTAGTAGATGTAGCAACTTCATCCGAGGCCCAGAGATTGCGCATGGTGTTGCAACCTTGGACAAGCACAACGTCTCCGATATTTCCACAATCTTGAGAGAGGAACGGGCAAATTGTTGAGAAGTGTATTCGTCCCTCTAAGACAGTCGACATATGTAAGCTCTGAGGTGCATGCTTTGGTGTTGATCCCGGTACGTGCGATGCTCTGGAGTTCTTGCAACTGTACCTTATAGTTTTTGCGCTTGATTTACGGGATTTCAACGATGTCTTGATGTATAGCGTTTTCTAAATCTGACTCTTTTTCACAATTGGTGTGTAAAGCGTCCCACATGATCGTGAATGCAGTGACCGCGTCCCCTGATAGCTGACTCGTGATGCCTTGGATCAGCTCCCAAGATCGGCCTTTCGTGTTTGCCGTGAGAACGGTCATTGTGTCGTGCGATCCCATCCAGTATTGTTGTAAGTGATGGTGAATGGCACTGCTTCAATTGTTGAAAAAACACACATTACCGTCAATAAGTGGTGTCACTGCTTGAAACGCGCTTGGCGTCGTGGAGCACTGGGGCTGGTGACAGGTTGCCGTTGTTCGTGTGTTGGAAAAAACTGGTGTAGTTGGATCGTGTGGGGGTGTCTTTAATTCGCTCCCCATCTTGGTGACAATGGGGGACAGTGCTGTTACCTTGGGCCCTGCCTCGTTCTCTATCGCTGCTGGAAGGTCTTCGGAGTTAAAAGGCTGGTAGCGCCCTAGTGTCGCTACAAACGTGTCCGTTCGTTTGTAGGATTTGCATGAAGTGATCTCTTCGTTATTGCAGTTTTTGGCCTCTGTGTTTTCCTCTTCTCTTATATGCTCTGGAATATCCTCGAGATCGAGATCTTGGGTACCTGTGGCGGAGAGGGCCACTGACGTCGGCCGTGCGGATGTTCCTGATGGTTGGGAGAAAGTCTCAAGCTTTAGGGCTTGCAGCTCTTCATTTATCATCAAGAGCCGGTTCTTGACGGTGCGTACATCCTCTTTTCGGGCCTTCTCTGTCTCGCGAGCTGCCGCCGTGGAGGCTTGGCTGGGGTATCTAACCGCGAGAGCTCCGCTCGCTTTTGTAAGTTTCACGAAGGATTGCTTCAAAGCACGGCCGTAGTCTTGTAGTTCCTGTTCATTTTCTGTATCTGGGTCTCCGAGAGAGATGAGGTCTTCCAACTCTGTGTGAAGAACCTCTACTTTGTTCTTGAGTATGTGAAGCGGAGGCACTCTTGGTCTGGCACCGCCGTGTGTTGACTCGCGGATCGACATTATTGGGTAGCTTAAAGCGAGCTTCTCTGTTTGTATCACTGAAGGTAGCTTGAAGCGAGCTTGCTTCTGTTACTGGACTATGAGTTTTCCAGGATCTTTCCGTGCTTGCTCACAATTAGCGGTCTGCCCTATGTAGGCCCTAATGTTACTTTGAGGCTTTACAGTGTGACTTGGTGCTCTGTCACGGAGGGACTGCTGCTGGTCCGCTCTCTCGCTGTGAAGACGCTGCCAAGTCTCCGTCCTCCACCAAATATCACTGGCACATCCACCCACCAGCAATCAAAAATATCACTCTCCGGGACTTAAGCGTGTCCCGTAGGATAAATGATGAGGTCGTTNAAGTTGAGTTTATTGAACCCGTGATCTGAGAAGAAATCATAAATTAAGTTTAAAGGACTAATTATTCAACTTAAAATTAAAATACTACTTGAGATAATACTGGCATCCGAGATGGTACGCATGATTGTATTTTTAATATGCCTACACTAGAATACAGTTCAAACGCAATATTGACCATTTAGGCTGACTGAATACACTGACAGATACACTGAACTAAAATAATGGCATTAATCTCACAGTTGCAGCTCAAATAACAAGTTGCTGCCACTTGTACACACAAATATAATTTCGTTTTGAAACAGTACTAACATGAAGATAATTCCTTTAGAAATGAAACATATAATTGAAGGTTCAGGTATAAATGACTTGAGGTTTACCAACCTCCGTGTTAAAGAAAAAATATCTTATACATCGCATTTAAATACCTGAGTGTCTCTACACAAAAGGGAATTGCCTTGCAAACTTCTTACTCAAAAATAGAATGCACTATTATGATTGACATCAATACACGAGTAACACTTTGAAACACAAATAGCAGCTGCAATTCAGCGTCACAGATTGACAAAAAAAGGTTAATTGTATTTAACAACAGACACTGTTGCGCAGGAAAATTATACACTTAAAGCACACTCAATAAAGAACTTAAAATTGTCTAAGGAACTTTTCTTCCTAATGTTGAGTGGTGTGAGAACCTTTTACAACTACATTGAACACATAGTAATGCTGCTGTAGACCAGAAAACATTGTCTACATTCTACACTGAATGTTGTATTCCCTGTGAATAGGTACCAGTTAAATGAATGACTTGAATATGCATGTAGAATGCTTTTTGGTATCTTACTATATGACCAGGACTCTATTGAGCAGGAAAGAATGGACATATAATTCATCTCAAACACACTGATGAGATAATTTCCTGGCTCATTGAAATGCACATACTGACACTTGTCAGTATTGCACAAATTCTACAGCTATGACTGGCGACAGAATATTATATTAAATGACTCTAGTCCCCTGAGCATTCCTCAGTGTCACATGTGGATATCACAGTCGGCCTCCTGTCTATATAGGCTGTGGCGGCATTTTCACAATTATGATAATGCACAGTTATGATAACGCTGGTATCAACAGGCTTATGCATCTAAGTATACTCACGATTACGTTTTGCACTTTTACGCATATCTTACATTTTTGGTTTGGTGTGGGATTAACACTGTTTTTAAAAACGATGCTGACTACGGGCTACATGTAGCTTGGATGATGGTGGGACCAGACAACCGCTATGCCAGCACGCCGCTGGCGTCCCCGCGTCTCGGTATTGCCAGCTAGCGAGTATCCCTCTGTCCCTTTTTTCTCTAATACAAATTCCAATTTAAATTAAATACTTATATATCCTGACCTGTCAGGACAACATTCTACACTGAATGTTACATTTCCTGTGAATAGGTTTCAGTTAAATGAATGAATTGACTATGCATGGTCTGGGTAGATATACCTAAATGTCTTGGTCTTTGGAGATATACCTAAAGGTCTTCAGAAAGAGCTACAGAAATGTATGAATTTTGCTGCTAAAGTAGTATGCAAAGGAAATTTCAGAAAGAACGATCATGCAACACCTCTCATGGAAAAGCTTAACTGGACCCCGATAGAACGAAGACTACTCGTTCACAAGGTCAAATACGTATTTTCCTCTCTATATCGCCTTCAAAGTTCAGCCAACGTTGTTAAATTCTATCCATCCACTACCAACGGTGTGAAACCTGATCGATGACACGATGTTAACATCAGTTTCCGCTCGTCCGATGCTGGACAAAGGGCTCTTTCAATTTCAGGTGCATTGCTTTGGAAAAAACTGCCCACGCATATGAAGAAAAACCAATCAATTAAAAATTTAAAAAAAACGTGACACAACATTTTTGCATATCAAAGTAGCAAACAAATACAGAAATCTTAGCTCCTATGCATGATTAAACAAAATTAACTTAGTAACGAAACATGTTCCATATAAGTGTCTCCCATGTGTTTGTGTCACACAACTTAAGTATAAACTGAAATAGAGCTAACAATATTCACACGAAACATACGTATATGTCAAACTCGTGCTATAATTCCTCAGCTCTGGAGTCAAATCAACTAATTTAATTTTATCAAAAACCGGGATGTTTTTTAATTTTTACTTTTATTTTGTTTCTGTTATATATCAGGCTTATAAATTGGTGCTTTTTTAACCTGATTAACATGTTAGAAAGGTTTAATTTTCATTGAGCATAAAAAAAAATTCTTGATAGATTATAAATTGTGTTTTGCCTAAAACTAAAAAGAATTTTATACGAATTAATGTTACTCTTCAGATTATTCTTCTTCCGAGGCATTTAGATGTATACGAGTATATACATATGTATATATGTGCATATGTGTATGTGTGTGTATGTGCATACATGTGATATGTGCATGTACGTATGCATGTGTGCGTATGTGTGCATGTATGTATGTATATATAAATGGATATTTATATGTATAGGTATATGTCTGTGTATGTATGTATATGTGTGTATATATATATATGTATATATGTCATCGTTTTCGTTGTTTTTGTACTTATCGAATACATAATCAAAAAATTTATTCGTCAATGTCAGTAATTGCTTTGCTACAATAAGTGACGGTGAAACCTCAGAACTTTAGTCCACTACAGCTTTTCTTATCTATATCAACATCTAAGTATTGAAAATTTGACACATTCACTGGTATATCTTATTTTTTTATTCGCTTTCTCTGATATGTAACGCCCGTTCATACTAAACACGATGCTGACAGATAACTGTAATAATGATTAAATTAAATTAATCATCAGCCAGCCATACCATACGGTCAACCAGTAATTAGAAATTACAATTTCAATTTAATAACAATCACAATTTTATGTTTTAAGTTTTCGCTCTCATAATTTTCCTTTTTCGGTCTTTCTCGGATGTTAAACATCCAATTCAGTTGAATGTAATGATGTCAAATCTAATCGGTACGTAAAGAAAATATTTCGCTTATCTCTTAAAATCTATATAATACCTACCACGTCAGAATTTATATGTATCACCAATGATTACCTCTTAAGTCATCATTGAAAAAGCGAAGTTTCATTTGTTTCCTCATGTATATTTAACGTTCAATGCGTGATGTGAATGTTCATGTATACCCGTAGGTACTGCAGTTCTATCATCTATGATACTACGCATAGAATACCTACCACTAAAGGATTTTATGATAAGGCATTTTTAAAAACCAATGCTGTTATATTTCTTATGTACCAACTTTATTGGAAATATACGTTTTTGTTTTTTGTTTTGTTTGTTTGTAGAATGTTTTTTGGTATCTTACTGTATGACGAGGACTCTATTGAGCAGGAAAGAATGGGCATTTAATTCATCACAAACACACGAGATAACTTCCTGGTTCACATGAAATACATATATACTGACACTTGTCAGTATCACACATAAATTCTACAGCTGTGCTTTTACTAGAAAGCTGGTGATTGAGCAGGAAGGACTGAACACATTTAATTTATCACAGACATGGATGAGATAACTTCCTGGGTCACATGAAATACATATACTGATACTTGTCAGTATCACACATAAATTCTACAGCTATGCTTGTACTAGAACGCTGGTGATTGAGCAGGAAGAAAAAGACACATTTAACTTATCACAAACATTGATGAGATAACTTCTTGGCTCACATGAAAAACATATACTGATACTCGTCAGTATCACACAAATTGTACAGCTATGACTGGCGACAGAAAATGATATTAAATGACTCTAGTACCTTGAGTATTCTTCAGTGTCTAATGTATATCACAGTCGGCCTCCTGTCTGCATAGGCTATGACTGCATTTTTACAGTTATGATAATACGCAATTAGAATAATGTTGATATCGACGGACTTATAGAGTTAAGTATACTCACGATCACGTTTTACACTTTACACAGTCTTACATTTTTTGATTTGGTGTGGACTTGACACTGTTTTTAAGAACGATGCTGACTATATGTGACTTCTATAGTGGTGAGAAAGACAAAGCTACCCGGCACACATGTGGCTAAAACTGCTTGTGTCTTGGTATTGCCAGCCAGCGACTATCCCTCTGTCCCTTTTTCTCTAATGCAAGTTCTAATTTATTTATATTTATTTTATATCCTGACCTGTCAGGACACCATTAAAGATTAATTGTAGGAGGTTTTCATTTACCCACGGCAAATGTCTATGTTATTAGCTTCAATTTGATATCTAAAGGAAGTTTGTGAGATGAATAGATGAGAAGTTATTACGGAGACCGGAAGGTATATATATCGTTAGAGGAGTCCAAAACTGGTGTCGAGGATTGGCTTGTCTCATGCCATCAAAGTCTAATTGTAGGAGGTTTTAATTTACCCACGGCAAATGTCTATGTTATCAGATTCAATTTGATATCTAAATGAAGATTGTGAGATTAATAGAAGATAAGTTATTACGTAGACCGGGAGGTATATATCGTTAGAGGAGTCCAAAACTGGTGTCGAGGATTGGTTTACCTCATGCCATTAAAGGTTAATTGTAGGAGGTTTTAGTTTACTCTCAGCAAATGTCTATGTTATTAGCTTTAATTTGATATCTAAATGAAGTTTGTATGATGAATAGATGAGAAGTTATTACGTAGACCGGAAGGTGTAAATATCGTTAGTGGAGAACAAAACTGGTGTCGAGGATTGGCGTGTCCCATGTTATTAAAGGTTAATTGTAGGAGTTTTTAATTTATCCACGGCAAATATCTATGTTATTAGCTTCAATTTGATATGTAAATGAAGTTTGTGTGATGAATAAATGAGAAGTTATTACGTAGACCGGAAGGTGAATATATCGTTAGTGGAGTCCAAAACTGGTGTCGAGTGTCCTGACAGGCCAGAATATAAAATAAATATAAATAAATTAGAACTTGCATTAGAGAAAAAGGAACAGAGGGATAGTCGCTGTCTGGCAATACCGAGACTCCAGCAGTTTAGCCACATGTGTGCCGTTTAGCTTTGTCTTTCCAGCCGCCATAGAAGTCACAGTCACATGTCCCCAGCATTGTTTTTAAAAACAGTGTTAAGTCCACACCAAATCAAAAATGTAAGATATTGTGTAAAGTGTAAAACGTGATCGTGAGTATCCCTAACTCCATAAGTCCGTCGATATCAGCATTATTCTAATTCTGTATTATCATAACTTTAAAAATGCAGTCATAGCCTATGCAGACAGGAGGCCAACTGTGATACCCATAGGACATTGAAGAATGCTCAAGGTACTAGAGTCATTTAATATAATATTCTGTCGCCAGGCATAGCTGTAGAATTTGTATGATACTGACAAGTATCAGGATATGTATTTTGTAGCATTACATCGCTGCTCATGCTCCATTTTCAAGCTATGCGTATTATTAAATCGCGTACAAATTAAATCGTACTTTTTACCATAAATTTCCTGTATTTTTGTGATTAGGTTTTTGTAACTCTAAGCAAGATTCTTGTAAATTTTTAATTATAAAAATTCGCTGTATTTTTAAAAGCATTCTTAGTACTTAAAGAACTGTCACTGTGGTTCTTTTTTAAAATTTCACCCCTGAGAAGCTAATCCGGATCCTGATTCGACGTCAGTCTGATCGTAGCTTTTCGGAGAAAACAACGTAAGTTTAAAGTGCCTTAAAGTGAAGTGTTCTCACAGTAAGTTTAGAATTAATTGTGTTTAGGACTTAGATATATTTATTAGTCTCACTATATTATTCTAGAAATATTAGGGTAGGATTGTTTCATTTTATTTGTGTTAATTTTTGTATAATGTGCGTCTGTAGAGACGACCTATGGTACATCCCTGAAATAATTAAGTGTTAGGACTTGTATTTGGGGATTTAATAGATTAACTTGTGGTCTTAACTAGTACTGAGAGTATTTCTTATCTTATCTTCAAATCTACCTTACTTTCTGTTTAAAAATTCACCTGTTATGTTGAGATTTTCTATTGCTGATCCTTAGTCATATGTTTCTTAATTTTGCTGTTACAAGCTCTCTCTCTGCATTACTCCAAATATTTACTTGAAATACTTTCCTTTTACTGTTCAATTGACACAGTAAACTTCTTTTATAACCTGTTTTCTTTATTGTTCAATTTCTCTGCACACTTCCTGAATAGAAGTGGGATCTGCCGAATATGGTGTAGCTAGACCATAAATTGGATTACTAGATTTAACGACAGACTGAAAATTGTCTTAAATCACAAACTTGCCTTTACATTGCATTCTATACTTAGAAGTAGAGATTTTTATAAACATGCATTCAGCTTATAACTATATTGATTTCATTCCCTTGTGAAATAGATATATATTTTTTTATTCATTGTGTGTTGCTTACTTGGAAGTATAGAATCCTTATTTAACAATTCCCATCCAGGTATTATAGATATATCATTCCCTCTCAATACTATTGTAGTTTTTTTATTGCAAATATTTTCATCTCAGGTCATATTTTTCAAAATCTTAAATATCAGGGATTAACCATAATATTATGGTTTGCTAGATGATATATCCGCTGAATAAAGATATCCATAATGTGCTATGTTATCACTAGTTGGTTTTCTTCATTTTTTACTATATCTTGAGATGTCCATTATATTTCTGTATAGTGTTTAGGATGTATTTTGTTCTTGTTCGAATTAGGATGTTCTAATTGTTTTATATAGAAACTTTTGTTCATCTTAGGTTGCTATATTGTGCCTGTATCATAGCAATATCGCAGGATTATGGAAATTATTTTGAGGTTAAAAATTTTGGCCTTGCATACTTGAGCAACCTTTTTCACGAGACTCCTTATTGTCTATTCAACAATTGTGCTCATATTTTTAGTTACTATATGAACCAAATAATCATTTCCATCCCTAGATTTAATTGATCCTAAATGAAACATTAAAAATTGAATTTGTTCAGTAGATGAAACTGAGTTTATTAAAACTCAATTATCTTTTCTAGAATTCCATGTTAACTGAAGCAACTTTTGCTCAGTTTCTAGTCTTAAAAATAGACTTTTTTAATGAGGATTAGATTCATTGTTTATTTAAAGGGGACTTACTCTTTTATCTCTCTATAAGGTTAAATTCCAGCTCTCATGAATATTTTGAGATTGGACCGCCTTACTACTCTATTTCATTCAGATTAGCCTTGTCATTGCTTAAGTTTGCTACGGGTAATGCTTGTGTTTGTTTATGTTTGTGAAGATGTGAAAATTAAGCTCAACCTTCTCTTCCAGACATCTGTTGGTCCTGCTCTCATCGCTCTCATCGCTCTCATCTTCTCACTCTCATCTTTACCTCATCGATGCTTTAGCATCTCTTTTCTCTCTTCTCTCATTGCTCTCATCGCTCTCATCTTCTCATCTTCTCACTCTCATCTCTTACCTCATCGATACTTTAGCATTTCTTTTCTCTCTCCTCTCAAGTCTCATCGTTGCTTTTTAGATTTTAACACTTGATCATATTCTTGATCATAGTCCTGATCATAGTCCTGATCACAGTCCTGATCATATTCCTGATCATATTCATGTTCATATTCATGATCATATTCCTGATCATATTCCTGATCATATTCCTGATCATATTCCTGATCATATTTTCGATCATATTCTCGATCATTACTTCTAGTTCTCAATCTCTTTTACTCGTGGACTACGGATGTCTTCTGTCCACCAGCTGCCCTACGGATCAATAAATAAACAAAAGCTGGGTACCCGTTTTGTCATTGAATTCCCCCCAAACTAGAGGTGCACCAGATGACTCTCTTAACCTTACCTTCAGATAAATTGTTATTACCACAACTCAAAATTTGTTTGGCTCCCACCAAAACATAGCATTGGGGACTTAACAATTTCATGTGAGCCAAGAAGTATCTTATCAGTGTTTGTGATAATTTAAATGTATTTTTCTTCCTGCTCAATCACCAGCGTTCTAGTACAAACATAGCTATAGAATCTATGTGTGATACTGACAAGTATCGGTATAGGTATTTCATGTGATCCAGGAAGTTATCTCATCCATGTCTGTGATAAATTAAATGTGTTCAGTCCTTCCTGCTCAATCACCAGCTCTCTAGTAAAAGCATAGCTGTAGAATTTATGTGTGATACTGACAAGTGTCGGTATATGTTTATTTCATGTGAGCCAGGAAGTTATCTCATCAGTGTGTTTGTGATGAATTAAATGCCCATTCTTTCCTGCTCAATAGAGTCCTGGCCATACAGTAAGATACCAAAAAGCATTCTACATGCATGGCCAATTTATTGATTTAACTAGTACTCATTCACAGGAAATGTAACCTTCAGTGTAGAATGTAGAAAATGTTGTCTGGTCTACAACAGCATTATAATGTGTTCAATGTAGGAATAAAAGGTTTTCACACCACCCAACATTGGAAAGAAAGTTCCTCAAACAATTTTTATATTTTTAATTCAGTGTGCTCAAGTGTATGATTTTTTGCATAACAAACAGTACCTGTTGCTAAATACAGTTAGCCATTTCTTTTTCATTTGTGATGCTGAGTTGCAGCAGTTATATGTTTCTAAGCAATACTCGTGCTTTGATGTGTTAGTCATGGTAGTTTACTATATTTTTGAGTAAGAAGTTTGCAAGGCAATTCCCTTTTTGTGTAGAGACACTCCGGCATTTATATGTGATGTACGCATAAGATATTTTTTCTTTAACACTGAGGTTGGTAAACCTCAAGTCATTTATACATGAACCTTCATTTATATGCTGTCCTTTCTGAAGGAATTATCTTCATGTTAGTACTGTTTCAAAAGGAAATTATATTTGTTTGTACAAGTGGCAGCAACTTGTTACTTGAGCTGCAACTGTGAGAGTAAGGCCGTTACTCTAGTTCAGTGTAGCTGCCAGTGTTTTCCGTCAGCCTCAATGGCCAGTATTGTGTTTGAACTGTAGCATGACCTGCTACCCCTTTAAAGCTTATAAAATTACAAATATTAAAATAACCTTTATTTTTAGAAATAAAAATAAGACTAAAATTCGAGTGATTTTTACGAACTTTTTTTTCACAGGAACCCAGCTTGTATTCCAGGAAATTGGCACGAGAAATAGCTTGGAAATTCTTGGGATGCTTGACCCAGTCCAGAGCGTCCAGATGATGGTTAGGCCAGTCCAGCTTCAGGTAAGAGTGGCCAGTCCAGAGCTATAGCGACTGTGGCTTGAAATGTTGCACCAGCACGGTAGGTAAGTAAGTGGGCTTCACAGCGAGTGCACAGTCAGTCCACAGTGAGTGGCAATGAGTGGGTTCCAAGTGAGTGGGTGGCAGACGATCCCCCAAACTCTGCACGTAATGGTGAAGTGATGAGCACATATACACGGATAA
>VCRD01000127.1:446841-457363 GCA_006783055.1 Trinorchestia longiramus | reverse complement strand
ACTTATCGGTAAGCCCTCAACTCCCCGCCCATGGACACATCCCAGGATCGTCGCATGGAGCTCACCATCATCCTTACTCTAAGAATGTTAACCTTAAGAATTTGAAAAACCAATGTACTAAATGTCTATGTACTGTGTACTTGATTGGAAATAAAGATTGTTTTTTTTCATCCAGCTTCCCGAAGTGCTTCTACGAGCCTTTCTTTTAAGTTGCATCACAGAGGACGGAAATAGTCAATTGGAAGACCACTACTCTTAAGATTTAAGCATAAAAAATTGAAAATCCGGTTTATCCGTACTGTATACTTGATTGGAAATAAGGTTTATTTCCTCTGTCTTTATAATTTGTTTCCTCAGTAGCCCTGTAGCAAGAATGGTATCGCTTTATATACCATTCATATCATATTGTATATTTTACAATCTTAATTCTAATCTCTTTTCATCATAGAAGCAAATACCTTTTCAATATAAATTAGCAATAATGTCATTTCCGTCACTAGAAATTAGCGTAATTATCATTATAGAAATTTACCATTGGTTTTTATAGTTCATAGTTAATTCTTTTGATAACTTAGTGACGCATTTTATTGGAAATTAATAACTAGTTCCAGTTACCAATAAAAACTCAAGACACTTTGTGGCAACAACAATCGTTCTAGCCGCGTCTATGTATGTATAGCAAACGTCCACCACTATCATTATTATTGAACTGTGCGTCGGACTTGACAGTAAGCATTCTATTTTGCGTAATTTTTTAGACTTGTAATTTTTATACTTAAACTTTATGTTCTGTGATATCCGTGTTCCTTTAGCATCTACTTAGACTTGGTCATTGTCTACTATTTTCGTGTCTAATGATACTCGAGTAAGTCAAGTGCCATCAATTATTTTTGTTGATAAGGAAAGTGATAATTCTGTGATTGTGCTTTAAATGTAATTATTTTCATAGTGTTCTCAATCCCAGTGCCCATTACCATTTTTAAAGAAAGAATCTCACTAGTCCAGAGCAATTCTATCAATATTACATCTAGTCTGCAGTGACGTGAGGTGTAGATGTTTACATCAATACCGATGTAAGATATGTGTTTAAAACTTTAAGGCCTGTCTTGTCAGAATATTATATAAGCTTGTTGTGATCTTATTATTATCACTCTCCAGTCCCAACCCTCAGACATCTCTTATCTTCGAGCAGACATTGAATATCTTTATGTTGTGTATCTTGGAGTAAGGGACCGGTTCCTGAGGGAGTCAGGGACCGTCGAGGAACCCAATAGGAGAAAAGGCAATTAAAGGCAGGATGAGTTTAATACTTTGTATTTAACATTTGAATACGATATAAGTTGTTAATTCTTCTTTCGCACGTCTTAACGTCGTAGTGTTGGCGTACTGACATTTTGCCGGTAGTACGCTGAGACGTACAGAGTTGGAGCGCGTGGCTAGTTGGTAATGTGCACTTCTTGTTAGTGTCTGAGTTGTTTGAGCCCCATCCTGTCCGCAGACAGGATGACTGATTTCTGCTTCCTTCGCTTTGCTGTTGGCTGTGAGTTGAAGTATTTAGCTGACGAGAGTTCTTCGTGGAGATGTTGACTTTGGAAGCGCTTGCTGGAGAGTGTGTGACAGGTCGGTCGGTGCCACCAGGAAAGAGCTAAAGAAGAGAGTTTGGTACAGATTGTCCCAGAAAAAGGAAGTGAAAAGGAAAGGGACAGTAGAAGGCGAAAAAGGCGCATTGCGCAGAATTGGGTGGCCTTGAAATTTTTTAATGGAGACTGATTAACGGCTGAGTATATATTTACATATATACATGAACCCGTCAGAGCTTTGTATTTACAAATATGTACAGTACATATATATAGTGATTCATGTACATATTTTGCAAATATTCACAATTATATGCGGACGCGTGTATGTTTTCTTTTTTTGCCTGCACACGTATGTAGTTTTTTTTTGTACATGCATATATGTACATACACACACATATGTACATATATATGTTTTTTTATATAAACATATACATACACACAGACAAGTACATATATACATATACTTTTTTCACTTACACAAATGTACATAGTTATTACATATGTACAAAATTTGACCGGGGTAGGTTTTGGACTATTAGGTTTGATTAGGTTTCTAGGTTATGGAGTGAATACAGGACAGGGGATGAGGATAAGGTTATTAACAGGCAGATAGGATAGGATTTATTTATACACATGCACACATGTACATAGATTTACATATATACAAGTTGAACTAGGGTAAGTTCCAGGTGGGGTTATAAGGTTCAGGAATTTGCAAGGGGAAGGATGAGGGTAGGAATATTAGGTTTAGGATGTGGTTAAGGTTGGTGGTTGGGGTGTCCTGACTGTTTTGATGTAATATTTGAGAGATCTAAATAGTGGAAGTTTATTAATGGTCTTTTATCATTTTAATGGATATTACACTGTAGTCTTGTTCAAGTCAACGTCATGCTGTCTGGCTCTCCACGCAGGACCCGGGGTTCCAACTGCCCTCTCATTTTAGGCCGAGCGCCGTCTCGCGTTGAAACCCTGTTATCTCTCAACGCGACTGCGCTCGGCCTTTTGTCTTGTTTTGCTCGTGATCTATTTTAGGTATCTTGGTTGTGGTGCAGGGGCCAGGGCATGCAGTTTCGAACTTTTGAATCTATGGTGCTGCTTGTTGATAAGTTCAGGCGGGAGCGGGAGACTATTGTATTGATGTATGTCTATTGTTAGTAAATTGGTCCAAATTTTATTTGCGTGTTTGTGACAGAAGGATGTTGATGGGTGGGATATTTGTGCTTTCGTGAAGGGATTTGGCTGTTGCAAAATCTGTCCACCTTGTGTTGATGATGTAGCGGAGGGCTTTGTTTTGTACTTTCTGTAGTTTTGATATGGCTTATGGAGATAACGTGTGCAGGGGGATGACTGGGTATATTAATGCAGGCCTAACAAATGCCATATATAGTTTTTTCTTAGTAGATTGGGAAAGGTGGGAGAATCTAAGTAGTTTTTTGAGGTTATTGTTTGCTATTGCACATCTGGACGTTATCTGATTTTTAAATCTAGAAGGTGAAAAGTGAAGTCCTAAAACTGTGTTTTTTTTTGTGTATGGGAAGTATGTGTTGTCTATGAAGATATCCGCTGTATTATATCTGTTGATGGGGATAATTTTGAACTTTTTGATATTGGTTTCGATTTTCCATTTGTTTCGTATGTGTTGATTTGTGTTGTTGCGTGCATGGTTTGTTGAGCTGCATAGTGGGGGGGAGGGGTATTTACCTAAAGTTATTTGAGTGATATCGTCTGCAAATATGATGTAATCGGTATTGAGTAATGGGGGCGGTAAATCGTGTGTATAGAAGCTGTAAAGTGTTGGTGACAGGCACGCCCCCTGGGGTACGCCTGTATGCAGTGTAAACGGGGGTCCTGTATATGTATCTGTAGGGGAACGTATTATTTTTCTGTTGTCGTTGTTTTTGGTGAGGGGTGTTCTTCGAAGGAAGTGATACGATCGGTTTCGTAGCTTGCAGATATATTATTGAGCACGTGAAATCCGTAAACCGAGACTAGAACTGAAACTGAACTGGACTGAAACTGAACTGAACCGAAACTGAAACCTGAAACTGAAACCTGCCCAGATAAGGACCAATAAGTAACTCTTAATAAATACAGAATTTAGCAAGAAAAATCAATGGCACAGGCAACTTTATAATACAACTGTTGAGTAAAACATTAAAACATCGTATCTAATTAGCTGGCTGCTACAAGGAACACAAAACGAGATATCGATGGGCAGCTTCTCCCCGAGGCCAATGAAATTGAATAACCGTATCAAAAGGGCTGGTCGATCTTTTAGTAAGCCCGTCATAAATACTCGAACGTAGAGATTTGAGTGAGACGAAATTAGACAATGAATTTGATGGCTGATGCAATGTTTATTTTTCAAAATGTTCTATATTTGGATTAATTATAAATCTTTGGAGTCACGCGAATCCAAGCACGACAGCTTCAAACACAATTCAAATCGTTTAAATGAAAACGTAACCACACTGGAATGAGATGTTTGCTATACAATCTGTCAAGTACACATGGTATCAAAACTGCTTCAAAAAGAAAATCTTAAACTCACAGGGGAACATAAAGGCTCGGCAAAAAAACAAGTTCAAAGAATATCCAGTACGTAAGTGAAATGCAAAACTCTAACACATTGTCAATAGAAACTTACCCGTCAGAGAGAGACTGAAAGCGCTAATAGAATTGCTGCTAACTGGTCGATAGCTGAGACTGAACTGTTGGGAACTAAGCCTCAAGGCTCGTGGTTGACAATGATCTTCTATGGACGACGGTTACAATTTGAAGTTGCAACTACGATTGAATTTCTAATTTTAAAATCCTAGTTTCAAATGACGTGAAATACGTATAAAAATTAACTCTAAAATATTACTAAAATACATCATATATATGTATCGACTCCAAGATCATTCTATATTAATTACGATATTTCTGAGGCCCAGCATATCTATTCTTATTGATGCTATTTTGTCTGAGATAGTCATTTAGTGTTTTGATGAAGAGTGAAGGTGAGTTTGTTTGTGTTAGTTTGTAGATGAGTCCGGAGTGCCAAACCCTGTCAAAGGCCTTGGACACATCCTTTAATACTATGTCTATTGTGTGTTTTTTTGCCAGGTTTATTGTTATGGTTTCGTGTTATGTTTCTAAAGCTGTGTGTGTGTCCCTCTGTATTGTCTAAAACCGTGTTGCCTAATGTTGTAGTGGTCATGTATTGTTATGTAATTGGTAAGTCTTTTATTAAGTATTTTGTCTAACAGTTTACCATGTTTATCAAGTAAAGAGATGGGTCTGTAATTTTGTACGGATTTTTGTGAAGTGTTGGGTTTGGGGAGAAATATCATTGTTACATGTTTGAGTTTGTCTGGAAAATAGCCAGCTGAAATGGACATGTTGAATATATATAGAAGGTAATTGATCATGTTTTTTGGAAGCTGTTTGAGTTAAAGTGTATACAAATCTGTAAATATTCTTACATTGATAAACCTTTTTTTTCTTGTTTCCCATTTATTGGAGCTTCGGAGACGAGTCCATGCAGCTACGGACCTCCAGGGATTATCATTGTTACTCCGAGGCTCAGCGCCGCCCAGGCTGAAAGAAATTACGGGAGGTTTATTCTGCGCAATTCCACTCGAAGAGTCCGTTCACTTCTCTGAAATTTCACGATTCTAATGGAATTTTAGATGGTTTTGATTTGTTTATGAATGACAGACAGTTAGCACCAATATTAACAATTTGTTTTTGAGTAGGTTCCAGAAAGGTGCTACCTCCGAGTAAATTTTTCAGGCCTAATAATACAATTAGTGGGATCAAGAAATTTTTCATTGTGGTACGTTCTGCAGTGTATTAAAGGCAGGTGAATATTGATACATCCATGAAACTACGGACGAGCAGACATTTTATCCGACTAATAACATTCTGAAATACAGGGTGTCTCAAAAAAATGTACTCACCCTTTAACCGTTGCTAACATGCTGTCTTCTTTGTGTTGCAGGTGTGAGGTTCGAACCTTTGCGAACATGATTCTTTAATTACATTTAATCATGTTCACAAAGGTTTGAACCTCACACCTGCAACACAAAGAAGACAGCATGTTAGCAACGGGTAAAGGCCGAGTACATTTTTTTTGAGACACTCTGTAGTTTAAAAAGGAAATCCCCTCTGTGTTGAAATGCCCCAGTGAAAGAAAATTTACGAAAACGACAAACTGTACAAGTGACACACTCATCATAAAAAAATAATATATAATTTTTATGGTCGACATTTTGCACTGAACTGTGGAAAATTGGAACACACATAGCGAATATTAGATAAATTCTTATCCCTCAACACGTGTTGAAAATTTATTTTCCATAGCAATATCAGTTCAAATGGTATCCTGGACTGAAACATAGCCCTCATATGCCACTAATATAATATACTTGTATAATTATGACACGTGACAAAGTTGCTTTGTTGAAAAATGGCTTTGAAGTATATGGATGTTGGCACACTCGCAGTTCATACGGCTGCTGATCTAACTTTTAAACTTTAATATCAGATGTTCTCTTGAATGAATAGAATTACAGCGTCTCTGGGGCTGAGCCCCATGCCTCAGGCGGACTTTATCTACAGCTACAGTCTTATGTTCCCCCTGTGGCTGCTTTGAAATATCTGCGTGCCTTCAGTAAACTTTAAAAACAATGATTCTTCACACGCAAAAAAACAGGGTTTAACTCGTGCAGCTTATCTTGTAGCGGAATACTGTTTTTTTGTTCACTTTCATCGCATTAATTGTATGTCAATCGTTAAATTAAATTATGTAAGGAGCAACGTGTTGAACCAATAAAAACATCTTGTTGTGCTTTAGCGATTTTGTGAAGCTGCTGCTACCTATTTAATGGTGATTTGTAGTCAAGTAGAATCAAAGAGAAACAAATGTCGTGACAGGACTCAAGTCTGAAGATTGCATAGTGGTGCACCAGCATACAACAGCCACGCCAGAACAAGCGCATGCACGAGTAAAACTCGCAAGCAGAATCGACGAACTTTGCTCATGTTTAGTAAATCTGACTCTTAATTATTATGTGACTATAATGTCAATCCAACGAAACAATGTGCTCGAGCACATAATTAGTTGATCGAATTTCAAGAATCCCGCAATCCATGAAACTTTGCGTACCGATAAGGAAAAACTTTTTGATGAAACTATAATATAATTAAATATATATGAGATATCATGGGGCTGTTTGATTGTTATTGACGCATCTAGCTTGTACTAAATCCAACATTTTGCAAAATTTAAGGTAGTTGTTTGTCCAGTTTGGTTGACGGTAGCATCTCTAGTTGCGATCTAATTGTACAACTCCTTATGATTCGACGTAAAATTGGGCATATTCATTACTTAAATCGGTGCTTCTCTTGAAAAAAGTGTTAAAGCTTCGCATTACATATTAAAAATGCCCTGTATAATAATTTCAAACCCAGAAAATTAAGGATTTTCAACACAGTTCCTACATCATGAAATATACACGTCTATGTATTGCTTAGGTAGAGGGAATTTTAAGTCTAGAACATGGAACATTTAAATGTTAACATTTACACACATATTAAGAGACGGTGATGTTACCTACATATTTACTTCCATCGTCCAGTCAAATTAATATATTCACCCTAAGTGGCTTTGAATTGGGGATTTTAAATCAGTTATAAATTTGTGCAAGCGACATAGGCAACCATTGTAAATTTGTGTAAGTAACGTAAGCAACCATTACAAAATTGTGCAAGGAACGTAAGTCCCAGACAGGGAAAAGTTGATTGGCTTTTGGCAATTCACGTTCCGACAATTTGCTAATCATTTTAATACTTAACTAAGCATTATTATATAATGGGGGCATTACCCATGTTCCAAACATTCACCAGAGCAAACCAATACTTATATATTATATGTTACTAGGTAGAATTTCAATTTATTTATGCGTATATGAATATAATTACATACATATTCTTTAAAACAAACATGCATACGTATTATCCATATTATTTAAATCATACATACATATTATTCAAAACATACACACACACAGGTACGTGCCATTTACATGCACACAAATTCATATTGTTTTAAAAACATTTGTATTATTAAGTGCCAAGTTGGAACAATAAACACTACCACGATGAAAACTATGCTTCGCATGGCTGCCATCGAGATGAGCTGCTAAGTATGTACCTACTAAGTGAAGGGACTCTATATTTAAAACCTGCACATATGAAGAACAAGAATATGACGTCACATTGTAGAAGAAAGTTTACTCTTTCAGGAAGCTTTAGGTCAAATGAAACCAAGAAGCTACATATTTCCATCTAACTCTTTAATTCAGTCGCTGGCAGTGATAGTCAAAAGCTGAATAGGAAATATTGTATCTGAAGCTCAAGCTTTACCTTTGGGCAAACGCGTTCATTCAAAGCGTCATTGCTCTTCTAGACAATGGCGTACGTAGCTATAATTTTCTACGGGGGAGAGACATCAGGTCTTCGTCAAATACATATGTACCAGTTCACGTTCAAAAGCCTGATGAAATTAGCAAAAGAATGTTGGCACATGGTCCATAATGTATACACTTTGAATATCATTCAGTTTACATTATTGGTCACGCCTTAGTACAAAAAATTACGATCGTCTGAAGATGGTCAGTATTTCACTCTCTTGCTATATCTCTCCCATTCTTCATCTATGTACACCACTTATTTAATACTGAACTTCTGTTTGAATTTTAAAGATTGAGTTGTATTATTTTGCTTTCGCTATTGCTGCAGTTTTATATCAACAGATACTTCTCGGTAAACAAATTTATAGCAAAATCTTAAAAATATATTTACGATGTATGTAGAGATGAACTTACTTTGGTTACCTTGACACGGAAATATGTAGTGCCCGATTAATGTTTTAGAGAGAAAAGTGATGTGCAGCCTTTCAAGTTCATCATACAGTGGCTGGTGAAAAATATACTCGAGTTTATGGGTGAGCTAACGCTAGAAGAGAGTAGTACTTACGAAATAGAGATCTTAAGATGCATCTAAAAGCGAGTAAAACCGCGCATGAAGTGAATGGTGGAATTAATCATAATGGGATGGGATTCCAAAAGAATGTAGAATGTATGTACACCTTAAGGATGATGCAAGTGGAAGTACGGTGAAACAAAAAACAAATATAGAAAGCTTGATGAATAATGAAGTGCTAGAAACTGAATTAAATTCAATCCATAAACAGGGCAACAATTTTTATAGGAGTAGAACGCGCAGTTCGAGTACACGTGAAGGAAGTAAAATTAAAAAGACTATGCTGTAATAAATGGTATAAAACGAAAACTTGTTCGAATATTATTAAGTACGAGTACACTCTTTGTCTACATTTCAATTTGCAGTTTCTAAAAACTAAGTAAATATTAAATATTTGATCTTGTAAAAGGAGTAGCTCTTTCATGCTCATGGATCGCTCATTTTTTAGAATACTGCTTTTTAAGTGATTATTCAAACGTAGCTTTCGAGTTGACTTCTGTTTGTATCATACATGGAAGGTACGCATTTCTGCATGTACCATAGTTCTGACGTAGAATTCACACCTCCATACTGTAACAATTTTGATTGGGTCTTTGCAACCTTAGAGGCGCACCGTCCGTTACTGCTGTGGTTTGTTGCACAGGCTTGATGAAACTTGCTGCGGTTAGATTCGTAGCCGTGAAAACTGCGGTTTTGAAATGATTTTGATTCTGATGGAGACGTCTTCTCACCAATCTCCTGTTGTACGTCAAGGTTGACGTCAGTGTACGTGCTGCTCTGAAATGAACATTCTTCAACCAACGAGTGCGTGGATGATGTGCTGTGTTCACTGTGGGAAAGGTTAACATGGATGGAATGGGACAAACTCTTCACTTGAGGGCTAGAATGGGTGTTTGTGCCCTCACCTGTCGTCGCTGACGGTAATGAATTCTCGAAACAAGGAGGCTTTTCACTGAGGTCCCCCATTGACAACCACGATGGTTGTCTCACGGGCAGCGTCTCTACAGACACCGAGGAAGCTCCAGTTAACGGTTTACACTCTATCTCCTCAGATTCATCTTTATGAAGGCTTTTTGTTTCTTGTGAATTTTTCGAACAGGTTTTTCTAGAGGATTCCCTTTGGCTCCATTCAGTGAAGGATGCTCTGCTGGCCTGACTGTAACTCTGATGCAGCGCACAATTGAAGGATGTCGGTAAGTAGTTTCTGTCAAACCTGTAGACGACACAGCGTTGATTACTGCTTCCAGAGCTGCCCCGCGCTGTGGCGGGAGACAGAGATGCGGACAGCGATGTGGCCTGAGCTCGGTCTGTAGGACGCAGGGATGATGTGCGTGACATTGAACGTCCTGAAATTAAAAAAAAATAACATGCAGCACCGTATTTGCTTGCATGACATGTTGAAGTATTTACTACACAGAAGTTTTACGATGGAAAGGTAAAGATTAACAGAATGTGGTGGGAGCAAAGAGCTTTTAATGACGCAGCCTAGCAATGGTTTCGGACGCAAAGAGATGAATTCATGAAGTGGTTTTTCAAATTCATATATAATCAATAATTTACGGTAAAATTTGCATGCAGAGTATCTTAAATCAAAGAGGAAAATCTTTTCATTGTATATTTTCAGCATGAAGTGATCTTGCACATCAGTGGTTTATTTTCATTACTCAAAACCGGGAAAAATTCTCCCGTAGGTGAATGCTATGCAAAGTTTGATTTCTTTAATCAAATAATCGTAATGTACAATAATCAAATAATCGAAATGTTTAATCGTAATGTAATGTAGGTTTTAGTGCAATGCAGCACGAAAATAACACAAGACACCCACTCTGCCTGTGCAGCCCCAGCAGGTGTCGCAAGGAGACACGGAAGGTGGTGGAGGTGAGGTTGTAGAGCACAGGGTTCACGGTGGAGTT